>JAWWLR010000127.1:46390648-46442495 GCA_035041075.1 Acraspis erinacei
GGACGGTACTAGCAACACACGAAACTAACGACGCCTCTAGACATTTTACGGCCTTTTTCAGGGTGGTCGCAGCTCAGGGAAAATCTGGAAATCAGGGCAGTCAGGGATTTAAAAAAAATGGAGACAAATTTAAAAATAAAAATAAAAAATGAAATAAAATTTGAAAAAATTGATTTTTAGGTATTTAAACAAACTTCAAAGAATTTTCAAGAATTTTAAAAAGATTCAAGTTGATTTCGAAATATTTAAAATATTTCAGGAAATGTAAAAAATCCCAGAAATTTTTGAATATATTTCAATAATTTGCAGGGATTACAGAGGATATTAAAGATTTTTTGTTTTTAGAAAATTTTAGAAAAATTCTCAAGAGCCTTAAAAGTTTCAAAATTCCGATGAATTTTCAAAAGCCTAAAAAATTTCAAATGGATTTCAAAGGATTTGAAATATTTTAGGGAATTAAAAAAATATTTCAAGGAATTTAAAGTAGATTTCAACAATTTAAAGATATTCAAAATTATTTTTTGATTTTCGAGCATTTTTTAAGATTTTGAAGAATTCTCAAGATCTTAAAAATGTTTCGAGTGAATTTGAAAGGATTTGAAATATTTTGAGATATTTTTCAACTATCCAAGCAAGTTTTAATTGATATTTGTAGGAATTCCCAAGGATTTGAAAGATTCCAATTTTTCTATTTTTAAAAATTCCTTAGAAATTTCAAGAGCTTTAAAAAATTTCAAAAGGATTACCAAATATTTGAAATAATTAAGAGCATTTTAAAAGATTTAAAAAACTTTTTTAAGATATTTCAATAACTTGAAAGGATTTTAAATTATTTTAAAGATTTTTAATATTTAAAAAAATTCCTAAGTATTTTCATAATTTTTAAAAAGTTTCAAGGGGATTTCATAGTATTTGCAATAATTGAAAGAAGTTAAAAATATTCCAAGGAATTGTAAATATATTTCAATAATTTGAAGAATTAACAAAGGATTTTTAGGTTTTTCCAAAGATTTCAGATTATTTTCAAGAGTTTCAAAAAGATGGAAGCGGATTTCAAAATATTTAAAATATTTTAGGAAATCTACCAAAATTCCGAGGAAGTTTGGAATATATTTCAATAACTTTCAGGTATCCGAAATTAAACGAAAAAGTTTTTTGTATTTTGAACATTTTCGCAGAATTTTTAAGTACTTCAAAAAGTTTTTAAAAAATCAAAAATAATTTGACATATTTTAAAGAATTTTTAAAACATCCAAAGAAGTTTAAATTGATTGTAATAATTCAAAGGAAGTTTAAAGGATTGTACTTATTTTAGGGTTATTTTAAAGGATTCCTGAGAATTTTCAATAAATTTAAATAATTTGTAAAAATCCCTAAGGATTAAAATTTTTTTATATTTCTATTTTTTTGATTCCAAAGAATTTTCAACAGCTTACAAAAGTTTCGAGAAATTGCAAAAGATTTGAAATATTTCAAGGAATTTTTAACGATACCAACGAATTTTAAATAGATTTCAGTAATCTTTTAAGGGATTTTACAGGATTTCAAATATTTTTGGGTTATTTAAAAAAATGCCAATGAATTTGAAATAGAACTCAAGTTATTTTTCAAAAATTCCAAGGAATTTAAAATAAATTGTATTAATTTGAAGGCAATCCTAAGAATCTCAAAGTTTTCTTCTTTTTCTATTTCAATTTCTATGTAAAAAAATTCTAAATAATATTAAAGAGCTTTAAAAAGTTTAAAGAGTATTTCAAAATATTCAAAATATTTGAAGGAATCTAAAAAAATCCCAGGAATCTTAAAATATATTTCAATAATTTGCAGAGATTCCAAAGAACATTAAAGATTTTTGTGGATTTTGAAAATTTTCGAAGAATTTTCAAGGGCATTAAAAAGTTTCAAAAAATTCCAAAAGATTTTAAATATTTCTAGGAACTTTTAAAGATTCCAAGGATTTTTAAATAGATTTTAGTAATTTGAAGGGATTTTAAAGGTTTTGAAATATTTTAGAGATTTTAAAAAGCTTACAAGGAATTTTAGGTAGATTTCAATCATTTAAACATATTTCAAATTATTTTCAAGATTTTCGAGTATTTTTTAAGACTCCTAGGAATTTTCAAGATCTTTCAAATGTTTTGAGAGAATTTAAAAAGATATTAAATATTTTAAGAATTTTGTTTAAATATTACAGGAAGTTTAAAGGATTTTAATTATTTTAGGGTTATTTCAAAAGGTTCCTAGGAATTTTAAACATATTTCAATAATTTGAAGGAATTCCCAAGAATTAAAAAGATTTCTATTTTTTCTATTTCTCTTTATGCTTTTAAAAATATTTGAAAAGATTGATAAAATTTAAAAAATCCAAGGGAATTTTTATTAAAAAGTTAAAAAGGCAATTTTAAAACATTTGATAGATTTCAGGGAATTTTAAACAGATTTAAATAATTTGAAGGGCTTTTAAAAGATTTGAAATATTGTAAGGTATTTAAAAATTTTCTAAGATATTTTCAAGAAATTTAAAAACTTCAAGAATTTTTAAAGATTACAAAGAATTTGAAATATTTTAGGGTTATTTCAAAATATTGTAATGAATTTTAAATATATTTCGGTAATTTGAAAGGATTTCAAATTAATTTTAAGATCTTTTGGTATTTTTTTAAATTCCAAAGAATTTTCAAGACTTTAAAAAGCCTCAAGTAGAATCAAAAGGATTTTAAATAATTCAGGGAAGTTTCAACAGATTTCAACGAAATTCAGACAGATTCCAATAATTTAAAATGATTTTAAAGATTTTCTAAGATTTTGGAACATTAAAAAAAATGTCCAGTAATTTTCAAGAGCTCTAAAGAAAGTTCAAGGAATTTACCAAGATTGCAAGGAACTTCAAAACATTTTAAAGGATTTGTAATATTTTAGGGTATTTTTAAAGGTTTCAAGGAATATGAAATAGATTTCAGTTATTTCAAGGCATTTTAAAGGATTTTAAATACTTCACTGTATTTTAAAGTTTTCAAGACATTTTCATGAGATTTAAAAATTATTAAAAAATCCGGGAATTTAAAAAATTGAAGTTTTGCGGCCACCCTGTCTTTAGTTATTCATCTCATTGTCAACAGGTCCATTTTCTTAACTCGTGCTAATTATTCAACAACAAAAAATTGAATTGAAACACGAGATGAGAATAGGGAACTAAAAGTTTTTGATCTCCAATCCTCTCTTCCATTTCGGCTTATGTTAGTTGGCACATTCATTTCGCAGGCTTGAATAGATTTTTTCTTTGGCGGCCATATCGCTTAAAAGCTAGCTTAGAGACCTACTTGCGGTTGGCGAATTTTTGAGAAGGAACAAATATTTATTTGAATTAATGGCATTTTTCTCCGTCTAGGTTCAAGCGATAGTTGACCATCATCACAATGTAGATGTGAAAACAGCTACCAAAGTGAGGTTCCAAGAACCAGGAGTGACACAGCAAAATGGAATAGAGGAAGCTCAAGAGAAGCTTTTGCAGGAATCTGAAGCGAATAATAAGGGAGCTGACACGAATAAGTTAGCTGAAAGTGCAGTGGAAGAAGGGCTAGCTAAGACTAATGAAAATACGGAAACGACACAGGAAGAGGCTAAACTTCTTGGAGGATCGCCTAAACAAGATAACAAAGAAAATGCTGAAAAAGAAGCTAAGGAGTGTCAGGAAAAGAAGGAGGAAGCATATAATGTGAAGGAGGCGCCTCAAATCACCCCGTAAGTAGTATAGCTGCGAAAATACTGTGGCGCTTACCGACCGAGGAAGGTTCTGTTCCATGCTGAGTTACCGAAATTAGGTAATTACGCTCGGTCGATAAGTACTTCAGTACTTTCACAGCTACACTACTCCCGTGAGTTGAATAAATGGGATATTTTTATTTATTCCTTCGTATTTTCTATTTTTATTAATAATAATTACTTTATTTAAATTTCTCGGAAAAATTTATAGATTCAAGTTGGAAAGGGCGCTTGACCTGAATGATAAAATAAGTCGAAGTGTAAGAAAACATATTATTTGCATTAAACATTGCCTTTTTTCAGTTAAATTTTCACATCAAAAAGATACATTTTTAACTTCAGAAATAAATTTCTTACTGAAATTATGAATCTTCAAACAAAAATATGCATTTTTAAGTAAGTAGTGTGTGGAATTTTCACCACGAAAGATTAATTTTCTACCAAAAAAAAATTTAATAAGCAAAATTTATTTATTTTCAAATAAAAATATATAAATTTTCAAGAAAAAATTGGAATAGTGAAATCTTCAGTTAAAAAATCGAATTTTCAACTAATAAAAAACGAATTTTCAGCCAAAGAAATAAATTTTCAACGAAAAGTATGACTTTTTGACCAACTAGTGGAATTTGCAACCCAAAAGATGAATTTTCCGTAAAAAAGGGAATTTTCAACTAAATAAAAAAAATAGATTAGTTAAATTTTCTACAAAACAGAAATTTTTTAACTAACACAGATTACATTTCTATAAAAAAGGTTAATTTTCCACAAAAAAGTTCAAGTGAATTTTCAAATAAAATGCTAAATATTCAACTAAAAAATTTAATTGTTAACCAAATACATGAATTTTTAACTAAAAAGATCAATTTTCCACCAAAAATAAAATACTTTAATTTTCAATTAGTAGAATAAATTTCAACCAAAAAATAAACGAATTTTCAACGAATATTCAAATTTTCAACAAAAATCTAAATATTTCAAATGGTAAGGAAATAAATGTTTAACCAAAAAAGTGAATTTAAAAATAAATCGAGTAATTAAATTTTCACTTAAAATAATCAGTTTTCTATCGAAAAAAATTAATTGTCAATAAAATAATTCAATTTTAAACCAAAAGATGAATTTTCTAATAAAAAAGATACTATTTCGATAAAATATTTTACTTTTCATCTAAAAAATATAAATTTACAAACCAAAACTAGAATAGTTTAACTTGTAAATAGAAAAGTAAATTTAAAAAAAGTTTTCAGCAAAATTAATTAATTTTCAACTAAAAATATAAATTTTCAACAAAAAATAGAATTAAATTTTCAGTAAAAAAGTTAATTTTTTAACCACACAGTATATTTTTCACCAAAAAAATTAAACTTCTATAAAAAAATATACATTTTTGACAAAAAATGGAACAGTTACATTTTTTATTTAAAAAAAATTAAATCTAAATAAAAACTAAATAAAATAATTCAATTTTAAGCAAAACGAAAACGAGTTTTCAGCAAAATCAAATAATTGTTTAATAAAAATATAAATTTTCAACTAATTTGTGGAATTTGCAACCTAAAGATGAGTTTTTTATCAACAAGAGAGAGGAATTTTAAATTAAATTGTTTTTCAACCAAAGAAATCAATTTTGAATAAAAAATAGAGTAGATAAATTTTCTATAAAAACCGAACATTTTTTTAACAAAAGAGATTACATTTTTTTCAAAAAAAGAAAATTTTTCACAAAAAAGTTTAAGTGAATTTTCAACTATAATGACAAATCTTCAACTAAAAAAATGTAATTTTTACCCAAATACATGAATTTTCAACCAATAAGATTAATTTTCAACTAGAAAATATAATTTCAACAAAATAATTAAATTTTGAACCATAGATGAAATTTCAATTTTAAAAAATAAGTTTAAAAAAATTAGTTTAACTTTTACCCAAGGAGTGGAATTTTTGATTGAAAGAAGATCCATTTTCAACGTAACAGTAAGACTTTCAAACGAAAAAAAAACGAATTTTTATTCAAAGAAAATAAATAAAAGGTAAATTCTCAACCAATAATTATAATAGTTGAAATTTCAAGCAAAATATTAATTAAAAAAAAAAACGAACAGTTAAATTCAACAACAAAATTACGAATTATCATCAAAAAAGTTAATTTTCAACCCAAAAATACAAATTTTCAATAAAAAAGTTTATTATCAACCAAGTATTAAAATTTTCCATCAAAAACATTAATTATTTATCAAACAAAGCGAGTTTAACAAAAATTCTGCACAGCTTAACCAAGAAAAAAAAAGCATTTTTAACAACGAAATTCAATTTTGAACCATATAGTTAGATTTTCAATCAAAAAGAGATGAGTTCTCGAAGAAAAATGTAAAAGTTGATATTGCAACCAAAAAATATTTTTATTTTAAATGAAGAAACAGTTAAATTCAACCAAATATTCAACAAAATAATTAAATCCTCAACCAAAATAACAGAATTTTTAGCCCAAAAAGAGGAATTTGCATTTGTATTTTCACGAATCTTCTTACATTCTTAACCATTAAAATCAATTTTTAACAAAGTAATTCAACTTTCAACCAAGAAGTTAGATTTTTGACCAAAAAAGATGAATTTTAACGAAAAATATAATATTTGATATTCCAAACAAAAATATTTTAAATTTAAATAATAAAAAACAGTTAAATTCAACGGGAAAAGACGAATTTTCAACAAAATAATTTAATCCTCGACCAAAATTACAGAATTTTCTATTCAAAAAGGCGAATTTTAAACAAAAAAGTTCATTTTTAACCAATTAACTAAATTTTCAATGAAGAAGATCAATTTTTAAATAAAAAAGTCGTTTTTTTAATTTAGAAAAAGTTAATTTTAAACCAAGTAGTTGAATTTTCAAACAAAAAGATTAATTTTCTACCAAGCAGGACAAATTTTCTACCAAATTTTTTACAGTCTTAACCAATAAAATTATTTTTTTAAGTATTTCAACTTTCAACAAAGTAGTTAGATTTTTAACCAATAAAACAAAAATTCTCCACGAAAAATGCAATTGTTGAGATTTTAACCAAAAAAAATTTTTATTATAAATAAAAAAATAGTGCAATTTAAAGAAAAAAATACGATTCTTTAAAAGAAAAATTAATTTTGAAAGAAATAGTTTAATTTTCAATCTAGCAGAATTATTTCATGTCCAAAAAACGAATTTTTAACGAAAAGGTTAATTTTTGATCAAGTAGTTCAATTTTCAGCCAAAAAAAAGAATATTAAAATTTTTATTAAAAAACTTAGTAATTGAATTTAAACGTAGTAATTTAAAAACACTAAAATTTAACCAAAAAAGATTACTTCTAAACTACTAATATAATGGTTAATATTTTAACAAAAAATGATAAAAATCATGATTTGAAAAATGATTTTTCATTTAAGAGAGAAAAAATATATCAACGTAACTGTGCAATTTTTGAGTCAAAAATGTGAATTCTCTACAAAGCATTTGAATTTTATACCGAATTTATACGAATTTAGATCAAACATTTAAATATTCTAGGATAAAAAAATAATTTTCTACAGAACAGTTGAATTTTTGCAGTTCAAATTTGCATCAAGTAGACCAAACTTTCAGTCAAGAAGATTAATTTCTACCATAAAAATACGAATTTACAACACAGTGCATGAATTTGCGATCTAATAAACTAAAAACGATAACTTTTCAACCAAAAATGGAATAGTTCAGTTGTGAGATCAAAAAATTAATTTAAACAAAAACTATTTCGTTAAGAAAATTAGTTTTCAAATAAAGAAAAAGAATTTTCTACAAAATAGGAAATACGAAAAAACGGCCAATTTCAGCCAAAAATGGAATAATTAGATTTTAGGTTTAAAAAATTAATTTTTAAGGAAAAATTTGTCGAATTTATTTTTTAATTAGCAGCTAAGTTGCTATTTTTTTAAATAAACGATCTCATTTATTTACAACAACTCATATTTATCTAAATTAAAATACTTGGAGATTTTATTTTTCAATTTTTTATTCGGCATTTACGTAAAGACAATTTTCTAAGGCTATTTATAAAAAATCAAAAGTTTTTGTGGATGATGATCAATTTTAATAAACAAATGCATATCTTAGCAATTTTACAGTAATAAATAATATATACGATTTTGTTATACCTGATAAAAATTATTCTACGGTTATTTTTAGAAATTTTAGCTTCAAATTTTAATATTTTAAAAAAATTTTTTTAAATATATAAATTTAGCATAATATAGCGACATTTTAAAGTATAAATAAATTAATTAATTTTTATTTTTTCTAGGGACGAGGGAAATGTGAGGCGTATGCACACTGCTGTGAAATTAAATGAGGTGATCGTCAATAAGAGCCACGATGCCCAATTGGTTATTCTGAATCTCCCAGGACCTCCCAGAGATACCAAAATGGAACGAGAATCTAACTGTATCCTTTTCGAATATTTGAAAAACAAACTAACCATTTTTCACCTATAGCAGGGAGTCTACCTGACCGGAAAACCGGGAAATGATTGGAAATTTTGTTCATCGGGAAATGATTGGAAATTTTTTTCATCGGGAAAAAATTGGGAATTTAATGTTTTGTTAGAAAATAATTCCTCTTTTGAGTTGAAAATTAATTTTTTGTTTGAAAATTGACTTCTTTGGTTGAATAATTTTATTTCTAAAGTAAAAATTCGTGTATTTTGTTGAAAATTTGTCTCTTGTTAGAAAATTCTTTTTTTTTAATTTTCATCATTTAAGTAAAAAAATTGATTTCTTTTGTTTAAGTTTTTTCTTTTTTAGTTAAAAATGTGTATATTTTGTTGAAAATTTGTCATTTTTGTTAGAAAATTTCTCTTGTGAGTTAAAAATTCTTTATTATTTTCTTTTAATTTCCATCATTTAAGTAAGAATTTATGTCTTTAGTGTAAATGTATTCTTTTTTAGTTAAAAATTCATGTTTTCGTTGACTATTTGTATTTTTGGTTAGAAAATTCATTTTTTGGGATAAAAATTCAACTATTTGGTTAAAAATATTTTTGTGTTTGTTACAAGTTCATCATTTAATTCAAAAATTCATTTTTTGGGTGGAAATTTTTCCTTTTTTATTTAAAAATTTATGTATTGTTTAAAAATTTATCTTCTTTATTATAAAATTTCTCTTTTTGGTTGAAAATTAATTTTTTGTTTGTAAATTCACCATTTGAGTCAAAACATAATTTCTTTTCTTTATGTTTTTTTCTTTTTTAGTTAAAAATGTGTATATTTTGTTGAAAATTTGTCTTCTTTGTTAGAAAATTTCTCTTTGTGAGTTAAAAATTCTTTTTTTTTAAATTTTATTTCCCATCATTTAAGTAAAAATTTATTTCTTTAGTTGAAAATTCTTCGTTTTTAGTTAAAAATTCATGTATTTCTTCAAAATTTGCCTTCTTGATTAGAAAATTCCTCTTTTATGTTAAAAATTCATTTTTTATTTTGGACAATTTATCATTTTAGTTAAAAATTCATTTCTTTGGTTCAAAATTGTTCTTTTTTAGTAAAAAAATCCATGTATTTCTTGAAAAAATTTGTCTTTCCTATTACGAAAATCCTCTTACTGTTTCAAAAATAAACTATTTATTTTTTAATTAATTTTTTGTTCTTGAAAATTGAGCATTTAAGTAAAAAATTAATTTTTTGTTTTAAATTTTTTATTTTTTAGTTAAAAATTCATTTAATTCTTGAAAATTTATCTTCTTTATTAAAAAATTCTTCTTCTGGGTTAAAAATTCATTATTAAATTTTTTAAAAAATTTTTGGTTCAAAAATGTTATTTTTGAGTAAAAAATCCGTGAAAATTAACCCATTTAGTTGAAAATTCCTTTTTTTTATTGGAAGTTCAGAATTTAAGTTTTAGTACAAAATTCATGTATTTTGTTGAAAATTTGTCTTTTTTATGAGAAAATTCCCCTTTGTTAGACAACTTTTTTTTTTAGTTCAAATTCTTGTATTTTGTTGAAAATCTTTTTTCCTTATTAGAAACTTCCTCTTTTGTGTTGAAAATTAATTTTTTATTTAAAAATTCATCATTTAAGTAAAAAATTAATTTTTGTTTTGTTTCAATTTTTTCTCTTTAGTTGAAAATTCGCGTAGTTCTTGAAAACTTGTCTTTTTTATTGGAAAATTCGTCTTTTGGATTGAAAATTAATTTCCTTGTTTTAAATTTTTCTTTATTGCTTAAAAATTCATGTATTTCTTGAAAATTTATTTTCTTTGTTTGAAAATTCTTCTTCTGGGTTGAAAATTCATCATTTAAGTAAAAATTCAACAACTATTTGGTTAAATATATTTTTTGCTTGTTAAAATTCATCATTAAATCATTTCTTTGGTTGAATATTTTTCTTTTTTAGTTAAAAATTCACGCATTGCTTGAAAACTCGTCTTTTTTATTGAAAAATTCGTCTTTTGTGTTGAAAATTCATCACTTAAGTAAAAAATTAATTTTTTGGTTTAAATTTGTTCTTTTCTAGTTAAAAAACATATATTTTGTTGAAAATTTATTTTGATGAGAAAATTCCTTTTTTTGAGTAGAAAATTAACTTTTTATTTGAAAATTCATCACTTAAGTAAAAAATTAATTTCTTTGGTTTAAATTACTTCTTTTTTAGTAAAAAATGCATTTATAATGTTGAAATTTTGTCTTCGTTATGAGGGAATTCCTACTTTTGGGTTCAAAATTTATGTTTTATATGAAAATTCATAATTACTTCGTTTTAAAAATAACCCATCAATTAAACTTAATTGTTGAAAATTAAGCATTTAAGCAAAAAATCAACTTCTTTGGTTAAAATTTTTCCTTTTCTTAGTAAAAAATGCATTTATTTTGATGAAAATTTGGCTTCGTTAAGTGAAAATTCCTATTTTTGGGTTGAAAATTTATTTTTTATATGAAAATTCATAATTTAAGTTAAAAATTTCGGTTCAATATTTTTCTTTTTTAGTTAAAAATTCACGTATTGCTTGAAAATTTGTCTTCTTTATTAGAAACTTCTTCTTTTGGGTTGAATATTAAATTTTTATTTGAAAATTCATCATTTAAGTAAAAAATTAATTTTTTTAATTTTCCCTTTTTTAATTAAAAATTCATGTATTTCTTGGTTGAAAATTAATTTTTTTTGAAAATTCATTACTTAAGTAAAAAATTAATTTCTTTGGTTTAAATTTGTTATTTTTTAGGTAAAAATGCATGTATTTTTTTGAAAATTTTTTGTTATGAGCAAACTCCTATTTTTGGGTTGAAAATTAATTTTTATTTGAAAATTCACCATTTAAGTAAATTTTTTTTTTAACTTTTCCCCTTTTTTAGTTAAAAATGCATGTATTTCTTGAAAATTTATTTTCTTTATTAGAAAATTCTTCTTCTGGGTTGAAAATTCATCATTTAAGTTAAAAATTTATTTATTTTGGTTGAATATTTTTCTTTTTTAGTTAAAAATTCACGTATTTCTTGAAAGTTTGTCTTCTTTATTAGAAACTTCATCTTTTGGGTTGAAAATTAATTTTTTTTGAGAATTCATTACTTAAGTAAAAAATTCATTTCTTTGGTTTAAATTTGTTGTTTTTTAGGTAAAAATGCATGTATTTTGTTGAAAGTTTTTTGTTATGAGCAAACTCCTATTTTTGGGTTGAAAATTAATTTTTATTTGAAAATTCACCATTTAAGTAAACATTTTTTTTAACTTTTCCACTTTTTTAGTTAAAAATGCATGTATTTCTTGAAAATTTATATTCTTTATTAGAAAATTCTTCTTCTGGGTTGAAAATTCATCATTTAAGTTAAAAATGTATTTATTTTGGTTGAATATTTTTCTTTTCTGTTAAAAATTCACGTATTTCTTGAAAATTTGTCTTCTTTAATAGAAAATTCTTCTTATCGTTTTAAAATTAACCCATTTAGTTAAAAATTAATTTTTTGTTGATGAAAATTCAGCATTTAAGTCAAAAATCAACAACTGTTTGGTTGACAATATTTTTTGCTTGTTAAAATTCAACATTAATTAATTTTTTTGGTTGAATATTTGTCTTTTTTAGTTAAAAATTCACGTATTTCTTGAAAAAGTCAAAAAATCAACTTTTTTGGTTGAAATTTTTCCTTTTTTACTAAAAAATGCATTTTTTGTTGAAAATTTGTCTTCGTCCTGAGTAAATTCCTATTTTTGGGTTGAAAATTTATTTTTTATTTGAAAATTCATCATTTAAGTTAAAAATTCATTTCTTTGGTTCAAAATTGTTCTTCTTTAGTTATAAAAAATCGTGTATTTCTTGAAAATTTGTCTTGTTTATAAGAAAATTCATCTTATCCTTTTAAAATTAACCCATTTAGTTAAAAATTAACTTTTTATTTGAAAATTTATCACTTAAATAAAAAATTAATTTCTTTGGTTTAAATTTATTCTTTTTTAGTTAAAAATGCACATATTTTGTTGAAACTTGGTCGCTATGAAAAAATTCATATTTTTGGGTTGAAAATTAATTTTTTATTTGAAAATTAATGTTTTATTTGAAAATTCATGTTTCAAGTAAAAACTTTTTTTTTTTAATTTTCCCTTTTTTAGATAAAAATTCATGTATTTCATGAAAATTTATCTTCTTTATTATAAAAATCTACTTCTGGGTTGAAAATTCATCATTTAGGTTAAAAATTTATTTCTTTTGGTTGAATATTTTTCTTTTTTAGTTAAAAATTCATGTATTCCTTGAAAATTTGTCTTCTTAATTTGAAACTTCCTCTTTTGGGTTGAAAATTAATTTTTTATTTGAAAATTTATCACTTCAGTAAAAAATTAATTTCTATGGTTTAAATTTGTTCTTTTTTAGTTAAAAATGCACATATTTTGTTGAAATTTTGTCTTCGTTATATGAAAATTCCTATTTTTGGATTGAAAATTTATTTTTTATTTGAAAATTCATCATTTAAGTTAATAATTGATTTCTTTGGTTAATAAATGTTTTTTGTTGTTGTAAAAAACGTGTATTTCTTGAAAATGTGTCTTCCTTATTAGAAAATTCCTCTTCTCGTTTTAAAGTTAACCCATCAATTAAAGATTAGTTTTTTGTTGTCGAAAATTAAGCATTTAAGCAAAAAATCAACTTCTTTGGTTGAAATTTTTCCTTTTTTTTTAGTAAAAAATGAATTTATTTTGTTGAAAATTTCTCTTCGTTATGTGAAAACTCCTATTTTTGGGTTGAAAATTTATTTTTTATTTTAGAATTCTTCATTTAAGTAAAAAATTAATTTTCCCTTTTTTAGTTAAAAATTCATGTGTTTTTTGAAAATTTGTCTTCGTTATTAGAAACTTCCTCTTTGGAATCGATGATTAAGTTTTTATTTGAAAATTCATCATTTAAGTTAGAAAATTCATTTGTTTGGTTCAAAATTGTTCTTTTTTAGTAAAAAATCCATGTATTTCTTGAAAAAATTTGTCTTTCTTATTAGAAAATTCCTTTTATCGTTTCAAACTGAACCCATTCATTTTTTTATTAATTTTTTGTTCTTGAAAATCGAGCATTTAAGTAAAAAATTAACTTTTTTGTTTTAAGTTTTCTCTTTTTTAGTTAAAAATTAATTATTTCTTGAAAATTTGTCTTCCTTATTAGAAAATTCCTCTTATCGATTTAAAATTAACCCATTTATTTAAAAATTCATTTCTCATTCTTGAAAATTCAGCATTTAAGTTAAAAATTATATCTTCGTCTAAAGACTTTTTGTTCTTTTCTTGAAAATGTTGGGAAATGACCAGAAATTAAAAAAGCTCAATTGCCTATTCTAATTCTAATTTTTTTCTATAAAACAAAAAAAAATCCTTAACAAACCAACAGATATGGAATTTCTCGAGGTTCTCACCGAACGTTTGGAGAGGGTGCTAATGGTCCGGGGAGGCGGTCGAGAGGTCATCACCATCTACTCGTGAACAGATTCTGCATTAAACTTGAGCATCTCGCTAAAAGAATCAGGATCTAGTATAATTTTCCTAATTACTAAAGTAGTCCTCAAGGCCATTTTTTCTATTCTCGTGCCGCTATCTTGCACCATACTAGCGCAAAGCGCAGTAATCTGAAATTCTAACAAATAGGACGACGAGGAGAAGGAGAAGGAGGACTAAAAAAAAGGGAGAGTGAGAGTTCGTAAAGAAAACCATCTCAATGACTGAATCGAAAATTGAAACTGCAATTTTTCTCTCTCTTTCTCGCTCTCTATTTGGATTTTTCGAATCCAATCAGAGTCTGACGATAGCAATGAATTCTGACGAGCAAATGCCATAAAACTTAAAAAAAAAATCGATGAAAATTTATTGAAGCTGACTTATCTCTTTGTCGATGTGTCGATAAAAAAAAAGAAAGGAAAAAGAGAGAAGATTGAGGGCACAAAAATGCCAAAGTGTAAAGTGCCAAAGGTTAAGTTTACATTCAATGATTTTTCATTAGGAACTACAATTAGGACATCTAAAATTAAGTTACTCACTAGTTCATCGAATAATCCTTCGTCGATTATCTAGAAACTTTACTGCTGTTCTAAAGGCGAAGAAAAACCTTTCAACAGTTGAAAAAGATTTCGTATAAGGGATTTTCACTTTACATTAAAAATAAAAAACAACGTCTCCTACTTCATACTTTCACGGAAAAAGTCACATTACGCAAATTTCATCTCATTAATCGAAACTGAATCAAAATTGTAGTCCGAGGCTGAAGTCGAAGCATCTACGAAAAACACTGCCAAAATACTTTCTATATGCTTCGCGTTTAACCGAAGACGCGAGTGGCTCATTTTTCTACGCGCATGGTCGTTTTAGGAAACAATTCTAGATAATTATGAATAATTATTATTCTACTGCTTTAATAACTACGTGAATATTAAATTTAGATTAGAATCTAGAGCAGTATTAGTGACTAAATCATATTACGTTACTTGGGTGTATTTAATACATAACGGAGAAAAGAAACGAAGAAGTAATGTGATGCGTTCGCGGAATTTGAGATCAAAGTATTTTCTGGCTGTATTTTTAATTAATTTTTATGTTTAACAGACCAAAGTGATTGATGGAATACTGTTTTTTTCGGTTGCAAATTGGCATTATTGAGATCGTTATTCAAAAGTGACGCGTTAGAGGCACGGTTACTTTTTTCAAAAATTTATCATTTGTTAGAGTTATTGTTACTTCTTCAAAAGGATTTTGTTGTTATTGGGAATTCGTTAAAGTTACTTTTTTTGAGTAAAAAGTAGATGTATTTTTAAATTGTTAAACAGTTGAGAAAGGGGTCGTACATTTTGACTATTGGAAAAATCAATATTTCAAATATGGATTATTTTATTATTCCGAATTATTAATTCAATTTAATTCGAATAAATTTTAGAGTATTTAAGTATAGTTCAAGCCAATTTTTAAGAATATAAGGGAATTCAACGAAATTAAATTGTTTTTTAAGAAATAAGATCAATTTCAAAATAGAGGGTGGCCGTTAAAAGAAAAAAAGCACTTGAAATTTTGGACAAATTTTTATATCATAATTGCAATATTCTTTTTAAAAAATCGATTTTAGGACTTCATATAGAGGCGTAAATTTTAAATATTAAGAATTTTTAAATTCAGTTTTAAAGACTTAATAAATTAAAAATTTAAAACAATGAAAAAATAATAAAAATTAAATTTGTAGTCCATTTCATTTCTAACCCATTCAATTTGAAATTTTATAATTGGAAAAATAACAATTTTTTAATATTTATCAATAAATTCTTTTTAGCGGAAAATTTTATTTTTCTAGCTGCAAATTTATTGGCGTTATTATTGGTTGAAAATTTTTATTTTTTAGTTGAAAATTTCATTTTTGTTTGAAAATTTATCCATTTTAGATAAATATTAATTTATTTTCTTAAAAACTATTTTTTATTGAAAATTCAATTAAAAATGAATGTTTTTTGTTAAAATCTTAACTGTTTTGCTGGAAATTCCTCTTTTGCATTGCATTTTTTGTTAAGAATTAATTTTTTTTTAAATTCAAAGATTCATTATTTTGTTTGAAGATTTAATTCTTTTAATTTTAGTTTAAAATTGAGCTTTGTGAGTTTTAAAGTGCACTCTTTAGTTGAAAATTCATTTATTTTGTTGCAAATTAATTTTTTTGATAGAAATATAATCTTCTTGGTTGAAAATTCATTTATGTTGTTAAAAATAAATTTTTTTGAGGGAAATATACTCCTCTTGGATAAAAATTCATCTGTTTGCTTAAAAATTTAGCTATTTCTTTGTAAAATTTATTTTGTTTGATAAAAATTTATTTTCTTGCTAAAAATTTAACTTTAAGTGGAAAATTTATCTGTTTTAGATGAAAATTCAACTATTTTATTAAAAATTCGTCCTTTAGTTTTAGTTTAACATTCAACTATTCGGTTAAAAATTAATTTTTGTTGTTCAAAATTCATCATTTCAGTCAAAAATTAATTTCTTTCATTGAAAATTTTTCTTTTTTAGTTAAAAATTCGTGTATTTTATTGAAAATGTCTCTTTGTTTTAAAAAAATTCGTCGTTTGGGTTAAAAATTAATTTTTTTATTTAAAAATTCATCATTCGATGATTCAATTTTAAAATAATTGTTTCAGTCTAAAATATTCAATTTCTAACCCATTCAATTTGAAAAATTTTAATTAAAAAGAAATAACAATTTTTAAAATATTAATAATATTTGAATTCTAATTTAAAATAAGCAATTTTAAATCAAATATTTAATTTTTATATTGAAAAAATTTAATTTCTAATTTTTGAATTTTTATGTATAAATAAAAATTGCACAATTAATAAATTCAACCGTCTTAAAATAAATAAATTTAACTTATAATTCAAAAAGAATTAAATTGAAACATAATTTAAGTCGTTTGATTTTTCTAAATTAAAGTTGCATCAAATTATATAATTTTGAAAATTTAAAAATTTATTGATTCGTTTCTCAATTTAAAGTATATTAATTGAAAAATATGAAAAACTTCTATTTTAAGGGAAACTTCCCTATCGTTTGTAATAATTAATTAAAAGCACAAATAAAAGAGAAATAATTAATTATATTTTAAATTTATGAACGCGTATATGGACTGAACTATTTATTGAATTAAATTAATTATTTTAACTATATTAGTAGTTTTAATTCATGATTATCCACTCTAGAAAATTTCCCCTATAACTGTAAATAAAAAATGTCTAAATTAAAAATTTTCTTAAACTGCAAATTTAAAAGTTTAAAACGGCCACCCTGAATTAATTCAAGGTGAATAGAAAATAATTAAAGGAATTAAATAAAATCTAATTAAATTTTATTTTATTTTAGTCAGAATTTTTAACAAAATCTAATTAATTCAAGAAGAATTCACAGAAATTTAAAAGAATTTCAGGGATTTAAATGGAATTCAACTGATTTCAGAAAAAAAACTAAATTCAAGGAGAATTTAAATTTTAAATCCTTTAAGAATTCAACTTTTTTGAACTGTTGCTAAAACCGTAATTTTTATAATATTAGGATGACATTTTTTTCATAATCAGATGTTTTCGAAAAGTTTGAATAATTATTACAATTTTTCTAAAATTCAAAAATTTGACATTTTTACCATGTTTTTTTTATCAAATTGACGCTGAATTTTCTTACTTTTCATAGAATTACAAGGTAAAAATTGTTTTAAATAATTAAGACACTTTAGTAACAGTTCATACAGTTTATGATTTTATCTCTTTTTTTATTACATAAAAGAAATAAAATAAACTTTAGATTTTTTTATTTTTTATTTTTTGTCAGTAAATCTGAACAAAATTGCTTTATTGTTTTATTACCAAAATAGCTTGTTAAATTGAAATTTAAATAAAATGTTTTTACGAAAAGGAAAAATATTTCCAGAAATCTCTAAAGAGAAAATAATTTTTTTGTACAAAACGTAAGGAAAATACCTTTTCTGCTTGATTTTTAATCTAAATTTTCAAGTAACGTTCTCAAAAAATAACGCGTAACTCTCGAATGTCTCGAAAACTAAAAACAAAATTTTAATACTTTTTTCAATTTCTTTCCCTTTGCAAGAAATCTTTAAAGGCTCTTTTCGAATTTTAGGTCCTTTCAAGCAGTTCGTCGCTCTCGTGTTCATATTTGGATGGGCCCAAATAATTTTTTTCCGAAATGATAAAAGAACAGATTAAAAAAAAAGTTGGGTTTTCACATTCTAATTTACGTCCCAATAAAAAAACACTATCTGAATTTCAAAAATTCACTTATAAATTTTTTCACAATCTCACCAAAAAAACTTTCTTTTAATATTTTTTTTTGTTTAATTAAAAAAAAAAATTGGCCCATCCAAATTCATACTGTGCAAGGCCTATTGGTATGAGTACCGCGCGAACGAAACATTTGCTAATAACACCAAACTCAGTGTTAGGTAGTGTTATTCGATGGATGTCGCGTATACCTAAAAGTATAAAAATTTTCTAGCGAAAAAAAACGAGACCGATGCTAATTACGAGCACATTTCATAACAAAAAAAAATTTTAGCTAATTATAGAACACTATAATTAATACTCGACTTGAGTGTCGTTTGCACGTTTGCATGGATTGCCGTGCAACTTTCACTTTAGATAGGCCCCATATAAAGCAGGATTGGTCGAAAAAAACGTGATATATAAATAATTTCTCTAGAATTACATTTCCTTTTTAGATTTTAATTTTAATCCTCTAAAGTAGAGAAAATTCGTTCGAGAATGTGCTCAGCTTTTAAGCTCGAAGAGAAAATTTATCGAGCGTTTAGGAGAATTTAAAGAATTTATTGTTTAAAGAAATATATATCATAATTAATAGATATATTTTTACAAAAAAAATTATAGAGTGCAATCAAAATATTCCAAATATTTGGTTGAAAATCCTCTTTTTGGCTAAATTCGTCCGTTTTTGGTAAAAAAAACTTTTTTTAATTTAATTATTTTGTTAAAAATTGTGATTTTTAGTTGAATATTAATTTATTTAACTGAAAATTTAACTTATACCTCTTTGGTTCAAAATTTATCTTTTTGAGTTGAAAATTCAAATATTTGGTTTAAAATTTCTTTACAGGAGTTAATATTCAACTTGAAAGCATAATTTTCAACAAAATAATTAAATTTTGAAAAAAAAAGTTTTTCAACTAAAATTATCAATCATCAACAAAAAAATGGAATAGTTTAATTTTTAACTAAATAAATGAATTATCAACTAAAAAGATAAATTTTCTACCAACAATAAAATAGTTAAATTTTCAGTTAGTAAAATAAATTTTCAACACAATAGTTCAATTTTCTAAAAAAAATCCTTATTTTTTTAAACTGAAAACGTTACTGCTCCATTTTTATTTGAAAATTTATATTTTTTGATAGAAATTTAAACTTCTTGGTTAAAAATTATACAACCTCGTCAGAATTCACTTTAAGTTTATAGAAAATTAATTTTTTTACTGAAAATTTAACTATTTCCTTTTTTGTTGAAATTTTATCTATTTTAAATGAAAATTGATCTGTTTTGTGTAAAAATTCAACTATTTGTTTGCAATTCGTCCTTTTTCTGTAAAAGAGTATTCTTATTTGATGAAACTTTATCTTTTTGATTAAAACTTCATTTATTTGTTAGAAAATTTAACAATTTTGTTACACTTTATATTGAAAATTTATTTTAGTAACTGAACATTTAACTATTTTATTCTTGGTGGAAAATTTATCTTTTTGGTTGAAAATGAAGTTTTTTTAGTTGAAGATTTATCATTTTAGTTTTAAAATTCCCTCAATTATTCCATTTTCTTTGTTGATTATTGATGATTTTAGTTGAAAAACTTTATCTTTTGGTTTAAAAGTGAATTATTATGTTGAAAATTCAAATATTTGGATTAACATTCCTTTAAAAATTTTAAATATTGAGTTGAAAATTCCTGTACTTTGTTAAAAATTCAACTATTTAGTAGAAAAGTCATTTTATTTGTAGAAAATTATTCTTTTTCGTTGAAAATTTATTTTTCTTATTTGTTATTTTTTTAACTGAAAATGTAACTTCCATTTTTTCTCGAAAATTTATATTTTTTCATAAAAATTTAATCTTCTGGGTTGAAAATTATACTAATTCATTGGAAATTTACTTTAAGTTTATTGAAAATTAATTTTTTAAATGAAAATTGAACTATTCTAGTTTTAGTTGAACTTTATTTTTTTGGTTAAATTTAATTTATTTGCTAGAAAACTTACCTATTTTGTTTGAAAATTTATTTTGCTAACAGTAGAAAATTTACCTTTGTACTTGAAAATTCATGTATTTGGTTAAGAATTAAATTTTTTTAGTTGAAAATTCATCATTTTAGTTGAAAATACACTTTAACTATTCCTTTTCTTTAAAGGAAAATTTACTTTCTTTTTTCTAAAATTATTTGGTTGAAAATTCGTCTTTTTTGTTACTAGAAAATTAATTTTTGGGATTTACAATTTATATATTTGTTCAAAAATTCATATTTTTGGTTGAAAATTCGTTTCTTTTTAGTTTAAAATTTACATTTTCAGTGGCAAAATAATTAATTTTGCTGAAAAATAGTTTTTAAAAATAAGTTGAAAATCTGTATATTTTATTGAAACTGTATCTTTTTGGTTAGAAAATTCATCTTTTGGGTTTAAAATTAATTAGATTAGAAAAATTAAATTAATTAAGAAAAATTGAATTCTTTTATTTTTGATTAAAAAAGGATTTTTTAAACTAGTTTTTTTTTGTTTGAAAATTTATTTTTCTGACATTTTAAGTATTCTAGCTTTGATTCAAAGTTGATCTATTTTAGATGAAAATTAAACTTTGTTGAAAATGAGTCTTTTTTGACAGAAAAATAATCCTTTGGGTTGAAATTTCAAAAAACTAATTGGTTAAAAATTTATATTTTTAGTTGAAGATTCATAATTTTAGTTAAAAATTAATTTCTTTGGTTGAAAATGTATCTTTTTAACTCGAAAGAACAACTAAAAAGTGTTTAAAATATATTTAAAAACAGCATTTTTTTATTATCATTAATAATAATTTATCATTTAAATTCAGCGTCCTTTCCAATTTGAAGCGATACATTTTCCCGCGAAATTTAAATAACGTAATTATTATTAATAAAGAAAGAAAACACGATTTCCTAAACCCTAATTCAAAATTCTCACAAATGCTCATTAAATTCTCAAAGCACATTAAGGTCGAGCATATTCTCAAGCACACTCACATGCTCATGAGAATTTCTCTGAGCATTTAAAGTCTTTAGAACACCACTCCAACCTGCTGAAATTGTTACAGGGTAGAAAAATTCCCATGATTTTTCTCTGTTGAAAAAAATCGCAAGTATTAGTTGAATTAGGACATTTTATAAATTGACATATCTTTTATATTCTATTATTAGAGGCATATTTGTTCGTTCGATCCTGTAAGCCTTTACAAAATGCAAAAACTCTACTCGTGAATTCATCTTGAGGTAAAAAATTTTTGAGTACCTAAAAATTCGAGGTGCCATCTGCGTGGTAGTTTTAATTACTGCACTAGTATGCCCCCTAAAACTGTGAAGAGAAAATAACATAATTACTAGAGTTATAAGAAATTAAGGGATTGTCTAGCCTCAAAAATTTCTTGATCGAAAAAAAGAGGAGATGGAGGATGAGGGGCGTTCAGAAAAACGCATACCTTGATTTTCAAAGTACAGAAACTATTCAATAGTAGGTAGGAAAACATAAAATATACGTACGGTTTAAAAAAAACCGTAATTATTAGCCTAATATCCAAAAATGGAAATGAGCTGATCTACAGAACCGGCTTTAGTTCCCTGATTTTTTTTATGTTCAGAATGAGCTTTGATACTCTTTTTAGTCAATTTCATAAAATTCGGGCGCCTAAAGTTCCGGTTCTGGCGAACAAAGTTTTACGCATTTTACAAGTAGAATTCTCTAGTGCGTGAACAATGAAATCGAAAAATTATCCGCTCCGTGAGATTGGAGCGTCTTGCCTGCCGTTCAACTTGACAAGTCTCATTTTTTCATTTCTTATACGATTTTCTATATCTACACTCGCTTAAATAAGAGAAAAAAATCAGAATATTGCCCAACGTTTTGTCAACATTCTTTTATGAGATTAGAAAATAAAGTGAGGATGGAAGACTAATGAGATCGTGAATTAAATTTTACTAAAGTGCTAGAAAAGTTTCATTTTCTTCAACATTTTTACAAGCAATAGTAGGAATTATGCGCCAAAAAGGTGCAAAATTGATCCTCTTTTAGCAAGATTTTTTGGGACAAAGTTACTACACAAACGCCCTCTTAACTAAAAAAAATTTGTAAGTTTAAATTATTTTTGGGACAGAAGTACTAAAATTTATCCATGTTATTTATTTTTTTCTAAATTCTTGAAAGTTCTGATGTTGTTTTTCTACAGATTTGTACCATTTTTGTTACTCTTGTTTTTCTTTAATATTTTTAAAAGTTTAATTTATTTTTAGGATAGAAATACTAGAAAGTTAATTTAATTTTTACAAATCGAATTAATTTTTGAATCAAAAGTACTAGAACAGTTCAATTTGATGTTTTTTTTTTAATTTTTACCTAGAAAAGCTCCTATACATTAAAAAAATTTTTTTTTTAAGGTTCAATTCATTTTTGGGACTGCATTATTTAAAAATTCATTTTAATTCTTTTCCCAATTTTTACAAATCTATTTAATTTTTTGTTAAAAAGTACAAGAATGGTTCAATTTTATGTTGGTTTTCTTCCAAATTTAAAAAAATTAAATTCATTTTTGGGATAGAAGTACTAAAAAAACCATTAATTTTATTTTTCTATTTTTACAAATGTAATTAATTTTTAGAAAAAGATACTAGAATAATTCAATTTGATGTCGTTTTTCTTTAAAATTTGTTAATTAATTTCCATGACAAAAATACTAGAATAGTTCAATTTTCTTTAAATTTTCATTACAAATTTTACAAGTTTAATTTATGTTTGGGAACAGAAGTATTAAACAGTTCAAGTTATTTATTTATTTTTGTTACAAAAATATTTGAAAAATTCCATTGTATTATATTTTTTTTAATCTCGATTAATGTAATTCATTCTTGGGACAAAAACACATTCAATTTTTTAATTTTCACAAAGCAATTTTTGAGACAAAAGTGCTGAACAAATACCACTCAATTGTTTGGTCCCAGAAAAGTACTGCAAAAATATAAATATTAATTTTTACCTAGAAAATGTACCTATAAAAATCTAACTAGAAATTTAATTACATTTTTTTGTCAATTTTTACAAATCGAATTAATTTTTGAATCAAAAGTACTGGAACAGTTCAATTTGATGTTTTTTAAAAATTTTAACTAGAAAAGTTCCTATGCATTTAACAAAAATTGTTTAAATGTTACATTCATGTTTGGGACTGCAGTACTTAAAAATTCATTTAAATTTTTTCCTCCAATTTTTACAAATCTACTTAATTTTTTGTTTAAAAGTACAAGAATAGTTCAATTTTATGTTGGTTTTCTTCCAAATTTTTAAAAATGAAATTCATTTTTGGGATAGAAGTACTAAAAAAATCATTTATTTATTTTTCTATTTTTGCAAATGTAATTAATTTTTAGAAAAAAGATTCACGTTCATTTTTTAATTTTTACATGTCTAATTTATTTTTGTTACAAAAGTACTATTTTATTTCTTTTTCACAATTTCTTACAAATGCTCATAGAATTTATATCCCAAAAAAGTACTGCAAAAATATAAATAAAGTGCCAGAAAAAAGCTAAAAATCTGTCCCGCTACAGCAGTATTTTTTGGTACACTAATCCTAAATAAAAATGTTTAAAAACATAAAATAAAAGTGAAATATCTAGTGCTTTTCTTCCAAAAACGAATTTAGACTTGAAAAAATTTTATCAAAAAATCAGGAGTGTTTTCTTTAGTGCTTTTGTCGCAAAAAAGTCCTGCTTGTCTGGTGTTTTAATTTATAAAATCTCCTATTTGGTCAGAGAATAGGAAAATTGCAGAAAACCACGTAGTACTTTAATATGACTCTATTTGGGATCTCATATAGATTCTACTGGAACTTTTTTTACTCGGGATTAATTTTTAAACAAAAAGACGAACGTTGACGCAATATGTCTGTAGAAAGGAAGAAAGAATAAGAAAAAAGGAGAAAAAAATGGACTCTTCATTCACTCTCATTGCTGCATCGTAACAAGAAAGTATTTAAAAAATGAGCGGAGCTGGTGTAGAATATAATATGTACTGTGTACACTAGATTTGTAAATTAAATTTCAACACCCCATCGTCCGAAATGTTGCGACTTGTGTATTTTATAATTTTAACATTTTAATTATTATGCGGTCGGATATATATTATATTATATTATATTATATTATATTATATTATCTTATACATACGATATATTTTATGTGTACTTATATTGTCTAGAGATTGGCTATATAGTTTATAAAAATATGAGGCGTTGACTATATGAGAAAAGTTTATTGTGGAAAGAGTAAAAATGTAGAATTTCGAATAAGTTACTTACCTTAATCAGATTGTAAATAAATATATAGTTAAATTACAGTTAACTGCTGACTCGATTGAAAGAAAAATGATTAAGGAAGTTCCAAAAGAAATGTGGTTCCAAAATTACAAAATAGGGGAGACCACCCTACAGTGGATAATAATTAATTTATTAACAATTCACATATATTAAAAATAATTAATTTTAATTTATGAACACGTATGGAGTCTTAACTGTTAATGAAATTAATTATTTTTAATATATTTATATTTTTTATTTATTATCCACTGTAGTGAGGTTACTCGTATTATTTTCCTCTGTCGATTTTTGTTTTGTGTCAACTTTTCCTTTGTCGATTTCGGAAAATGCACAATGATCGTGTCTAATCGAAAAATGGTACAACAGCTTGAAATTTGTTGGACGTAGGGTACGTGTTAAAAATAGTGCCAGTGGTATGGATATTTACTTAAAACATGTTTTCGTGAAATTTGTGAAATTATGATAATTATATAATTATGATAATTATGTTATGATAATTATGATAATTATGATGCGTTAATTAGAATAAAAACTTGAAAAATAGTCGGTCTAACTATTCTCTTTTACCAGTGCCGGTTTACCCTTTAGGCAATTTTTTAACCGATTTTGGATTTTTCTTTTAGAAAAAAAAAGTTTTATTATTAAATAAAAATTTCGAATTGCCAGTTATTTTTTTATGTTTTTTGCTTTTAGTATTATATAAACATAATTTTCCTAAAGTTCTTGAAAGATATTTAATTTCTAGCAAAAGATCTTTAAAAATTAATTTTCAAAAAATGTAAAATCATTTTAATTTTTCCAGGAATTTTAAGAAAAGTTTTTTATTTTCTTGACACCTTTCAAAATAAAAAAAAAGCTTCAATGTTATGTTTTGAAATTTTAAAAAATGTACATTTTGTTTAAAATTTTTATTTATTTTTTATCTTTTCAAGATTTACGAATTTTCTAAATGTCTTTTAAAATAATTAAATTTTTTCCTCAAATTTAATTTAAAATTAAATAAAGAACAAAATTGTCTTGAAATCTCCAAAATTCTTTTTTGTCCATTTTGGAAATCTCTTAAAATGTTTTTAAATATTCTCTTTTAAATTATTATTCTTTTTTAATTTTCTAAGGAAAAGTAAAAAGCTTCGTAATTTTCAAAAATCGACATTTTCTTTGACGATTTTTGAAATATTTTCAAAAATTTTATTTTTTAATCATCTTTTTAAACCTTTTCTCATGCCCTAGACACATTTAAAAATTATTAGCATGTTGTCTATAATTGTTTAAAAATTCTTCCAAATAAAAAAATTATTTTTAAATCGTAAATATTTATTTTTGTCCATTTCAGGAATCTTTTAAAATGTTAACAAGTTTTTTTTAATAATTTCTATTTTCCCCGAACTATCGAGATTTTATTTTTTATTTTTATACTTTTAAAATTCTTAAAAAGTTACACAATTTTATTTTGAAACTTCAAAAATCTACATTTTATTTGAAAATTCTTGAATTTTTTTTAATCTTGTATTTTTTAATGATTTAAATTTTACGTATTTTTCGAATCGTTTGAAACAAAAAAAATGCTTTAAAATAGTTTTAATTTGTTATCAGATTTTATTAATAATTTTTTTAATTATTTTGAAATTTTTAAAGATTTTCCGTAGAATTTTTGAAAAATCTTTTTAATTTAAAAAAATTGGCTTAAAATCTAAAAATGTTGCCTTAAAATCTAAAAATTGCCTGAAAATCTAAAAGTTTTGAAATTTTCCTAAAAATCTTAAGAATTAGTTTATTCACTTGAAACCTTTCAAAATTCTTCAAGGCCTTATTTTTTTCAAAATCTGCAAAAATCTACATTATTTAAAATTTTTTAATATTTTGCGTATAATGTTTGAAAAATCTTTTTAAATTAAAAAAATTGCCTTAAAATCTAAAAATTTTGAAATTTTCCTAAAAATCATAAGAAATATTTTATTTTCTTGAAACCTTTCAGAATTCTTCAAAACCTTATTTTTTCAAAATCTGCAAAAATCTATATTTTTAAAGATTTTTTAATGATTTTGCGAAGGATTTTTGAAAAATCTTTTTAAATGAAAAAATTGCGTTAAAATCTTCCAGATGTAATTATAATAATAATTCTGATATAATAATACTTATTATTATAAATATAAGATTCTCGATATTATAAAATTGGCAAAATAGAAAAATTCCGAATTGGTAAATTCCTGACAAAAATTTTCCGAATTATAAAATATCTAAAGTAAAAACCTTCCTAATTATAAAATTCAATTTTTTTATTCAATTTTTTTATTCGATTTTTATTAATGAATTGAAATATCATAATTAAACAATTTGAATTTTTTCCAAGAAGAGTTTTATTATCTGAAAACCTTTGAAAGTTTATGAAAATCTGCAAAAGTCTAAAGTTTGTTTAAAATTTTTTAAATCGTACCTCCTGCAAAATTAAAGAAAGTTATTAAAAAAATTTCCATAAAAATCCATTTGTTTATACAAAATGTAAATATAAAAATATTATTAAACCGGCACTGTCTTTCACACTTGTTTTCTTTAATTTTAAGTTTAATTTTAAGTTTTATTTTACAGAATATAAATTTGCTGAAAGTAAGGGAAAAATCCCTACAGTGGATAATACAATTCACAGTGAATAATCATTAATTTACAGCTTAAACATACGTAAAAATTTAATTTATTACCACGTATCATGTCTCAAATATTAATTAAATTAAATTATTTTTCTACATTCATCAATATTTATAATTAATCCTTATCACTATAGGTTGTATGATCCACTGTAGACAGTATCCCCATATTTTGTTTTTTATTTATTACAGTTTTCATGGAAATTTATTTTGAGCATAATCCTGTTTAGTGACCTATATATTATGTAACATCGTCTTGGCAATGTTTTTTTCTTTATAAGAAAAAAATTCTGGATTGAAAATCACTTCTAGGCTGTGAGACGCGAGCTAAGCAGCGATGAACTTGCTCGAAAACCTCAATCAGATGTGTCAAATCAAGTAATTCTACCTTTCAAGTACCTACTCGTAATTGACCTGTACGTTTAACCCTTTCGGGATTCGTTTTTTCAATTTTTTGAGTGATATTTTCATTTCAATTCTTGCACGATATTTCGCGTGGGTTGAAATATGTGTGGTTTTGAATTTTTCATGATGAAAATAATCTCAACTCGAAAGGGTTAATCAACAAATTTACTCCTTTCGAAATTGACTTCTTTTTTAAAAGAATCATCAAGATCGTTTCGATATATATCGTAACATTTTGTTTCTCTGTTAATAATTTACGCGAAAGAAAAATTATTACATGGGGGAGACCATCCTACAGTGGATAACGAGGCTACAGTAGATAATCATTAATTAAAAAGACAAATATACCTAAAATAATTAATTATAATTTTAATTTATCAACAGATATAGTTTCCTGAATATTAATTAATTTTTAATAATTATTTTTCACACATTAGTATTTTTAATTGATGATTATCCACTTTAGATTGTTTTCTCCACTGTAGGGGGTTCCCCCTACATACATAGTATTAACAAAAGAAACAAAAATGTTATAAATATAAATAAATATATATACAAATTATATATAAAGTATAAATAGAATATTTGTAGATAAAAGAAACTGAGGAAAACTTTAGTCGTCTAAATAGAAAATAGAGTCAATACTGTGAAATACCTATTACCCTATAGATAACTACATATTAGAAAAGAAAAGATATACTTGTAATTAACTTATGAAAGATGATCTATAATAAAAAATATATACTGAAATTAACACAATTAAATAAATAAAAACATACCTATATATTTAAGATTTTTACTTGCCCATGCCCAATTTAATTAATTTGACTGATTGATTTTTATTTCGAAATTTTTTTGCGACGACTGAAAAATCCCGCAAAATAAATATTCTGTCACTGTAAAATTTCCGCGTTGGAATTCTCCAATCATGACCGAATTGGTAAATTCTGGACAGTTTATAATATTACCGAATTTGAATATTTCCGACAGAAATTTCGGAATTATATAATATCTGAACTAGAAAATTTCCGAATTTACACAATTAAAAAAAACTGTTTTTCAATCAATATTATCTATTTGTTAAAACTAAAATAATCAAATATTTTTATCAAAGAAATTTGTTAAAAATGTATAAAGTTTTTAAAAATTATTGTGTGAATTTAAAATAACAATCTTGCTAAATTTTCTCCGATGCTTATAACATTTTCGAAACAAACTTTGCAGGACTCAACTAAGCACTGATCAATATAAAACAAATTTTAATTCGATTTTTGAGAAAGTTTTTTGTAATTTTTTATATACTATGCACATTTGCAAAAAAAATGTCAACCAAAAATTTTTTTATATTTATTATTGGCTTAAATTCAACAAATAATGTAAGAAATTTTAAACATAAAAGGTTGCTTTCATGAAAATGTTAGATTATTTTATTTCTAATAAATAAATAATATTTAATAAACAATTTTTTAATTTTTCAAATTCAGTAATTTTATAGTTAAGATAATTCATAATTCGGCAATTTTCTGTTGGTAATTTTATTATTAGAGGACTTTCAAATTCTTCAATATCATAAACTGTAGGAAATTTTCTTATTTGGGATTTATCCAGTTTAGTAATATTATAAACATTTACAAAAAAAAAATTTCAACAAATTTTTTTTTTCATTTATTATTGGATTAAATCCAACAAATAATGTAAAAAAATTAAACATAAAGAATTTCTTTCATGAGAATGTTTGGTTATTTGATTTTTAATAAATAAATAATATTTAATAAACAATTTTTAAATTGTTCAAATTCAGTAATTTTATAGTTCAGATATTTCATAATTCGGCATTTTTCTGTTGGTAATTTTATTATTAGAGGATTTTCAAATTCGTCAATATCATAAACTGTAGGAAATTTTCTTATTTGGGATTTTTCCACTTCAGTATTATTATAAACATTTGCAAAACAAATTTCAACCAAAAATTTGTTTAAATTTATTATTGGCTTAAATTCAACAAATAATATTTAAAAAATTTAAACATAAAAAATTTCTTTCATGAAAATTTTTGATTATTTTATTTCTAAGAAATGCGTAATATTTAATAAAAAATGTTTTAATTGTTTAAATTCAGAAACTTTTTAGTTCAGATATTTCATAATTCGGCAATTTTCTGTTGGTAATTTTACTATTAGAGGATTTTCAAATTCGTCAATATCATAAACTGTAGGGAATTTTATTATTTGGAATTTTTCCAAATTAGTAATATTATAAAAAGCTTGGAAATTTTTTTGAGAGGGGGATTTTCCAATTACGGATTTTTGTATTTCGGAAATTTTATTGATCCGGAATGTTACAGTCTCGGAAATTTGATTTCGGGATTCTTCAGTCGCTCCGAAACCCGAAAAATAAAATTCGCGAACAGTTTATAATATGTATTACTAAATAATAAAATTCCCGAAAGACAATTTCCGAATTCAAACAATTAAAAAAATAGTTTCTTTGTAATCAATATTATTTATGTATTAAAATACAATAATAAAATATTTTTGTAAAATAATGATTCAATGATTTTAATTATGGTTTCAGTATAAATAACAATAATTGAGAAAAATATATTTCTGTATGGAAATTTTTGATTGAAAATGTGCGCAGTATTTTAAAAAATTACAAAAAACTTTCTCAAAAATCGAATTTTCAATGAAAACAAATTTTTTTAGGAAATTTCGAGATAAATCAGAGCTGAATTGAATCTTGAAAAAGCTTGTTTGAAAAATGTTTATAGGTTCGGACAAAATTTAGGGAGACATTTTTTTCGTTCGCGGCGTTCCCTGATTCACCTCGAAATTTAAAAAATATATATATAACGAAAAATTCGATTTTTGAGCATTTTTTTGTAGCTTTTTTGATAAAATTTTATAATTGAAGTTTTATCTATCGGGAATTTTTATTTCTAATATTTTCTTTTCAGGGAGTTTCGCTGTGTCAGGAATTTTATTTTTCGCGATTTTTCATGTGCCCCTTTATAATATTTAAGAATTTAAAAAACTCCGAATAATACAATTTCCAACAGAAACTTGCCAAATTATAAAATATCTGATACTGAAAAATTCATGACTACAAAATTATTGCATACGAAAAATTAAACAATATGTTTATTAATAAATAAAATTTATTCATTAAAAATAGGATAATGAAAACGTATTGCTTGAAATTAAAATAATAATTTAAAAAATAAATAATATTTATTAAAAAATAAAATTATTTGTTTACATTCGGGAATGTTCTATTTCGAATATTTTCTTTTTCGGAAACCTTCGACTGTCGGGATTTTTCAATCGTTCCATGTTTTTAAAGTGGCGCTAAAAATCGGATGTTTGAAAAAATACATTTTTCTATGATTTTAAGAATCAAAATAATATTACTGGTGTCATTTAAAACAAACATTATTTTTAATTGAAAATATTTTTAACTTATAAAAAAAATTATTTTGAAAATGTCTGTGTGATTGAATTTTTTCTTAGGCATCTTACCATTAAAAAAAAATGGTTGAATTTCAATAAATGATCGTGTTTCCGATTTTGAGAGTAAATTTTGCTATGGCTGAAATCGTTTAAAAATTTGTTTAAAGTTAACTTTTTAAACAAATAACTAAATTTCCTTTTTTAAAAATGTTGATTAGTTTAATTGATTCTTATTCTTATATTTTTTTACTTCAAATATGTTAATTTCTTAATTGTTTAATTACTATAAATTATTTAGAAAAGTCATCCTTGCTGGTTCCAAATTACTTTTTTTATAAAAAGTCTAATATTATATTTTTGGTTCATAATTTATCCCTTTTTTGGTCAAAACTTCTGCTACTTGGTTAAAAATGTAATTATTTCCTTGAAAACTAAACGGTTTGTTTAAAAATTTATTTTTAAAGAAATTCCACTATTTTGTTAAACAATCGTTTTTTTAATACAAAATTCATCTTAAAATATTAAGATAATCATAAATAAAATTTACGGAATTTTCATTTTGTGTGCGTTTTTCAATGAAGTTGATTTTTAAACAACCAATTGTTTATAAACTGTCCTCTCTAAGATAAAATTCGAATTTTTTGTTGAAACTCATCGAACTTGCAACTAAATCATTTAGAAAATATTTTTGATTATTTCTGAATTAGATAGCAATTTAGACCTATATATTTTTTTTTAATTGCGAAATTGAGTAATTCAATTTCAGAATTTCTGCAATAATATTCAATTTTGCCTGCAAAAAGTTATGAGTGATTGAATTTTGAAAAATAATTTTAATCTCAAGAGAATCAAACTTCTTTCAGTAACAATGAATTAAGTTTTTTTATTATGAATTTAAATGATTTAGATCTCGAATGTTTAAAAATTCGAATTTGGCGCATGCGCAGTGCGTGTGAAGCCGCCCAGTGTGACGTAACAGAACGTACATAACCTAGAAGGTTCTAAATAATTTTGTTCCTGTCTGCTAAAAAAATAGAATTCTAGATATCTTTTTCTTCCCATCCTACTTGTCAATAAAGGTATGATATTTAATTATATCAGTATTTTAATTTTTCATAAAAATTACATCTTTATATATCGAACTTTGAACTTTGAAAGTAAATTAATGTTCATTCTATGCCATTTTAGTACCTTTTAAAAATGTCTTTAGAACTATTTTGTTCATATAATGAAACAAATTAGGGTTCTAAACAATTAAATACTTACTTTAAAGGAGCTCTCTTGTACTCGATTTAATATTACTGTGTTGATATGGTCTTGATTTTTGAATTTTTGAACAATTTGAAGAGATTGAATTCTCATTCTGTTGGTCAATATTTTTTTCTATCCGTCTAGGCTAATTGATACACTTAAAAAAATTATATTTTACCCGGAAATGAAACAAAAGGAATCAATAGGAAATAGGAAAAAGGAATTCTGAAATGTAAAATTTAAATATTAAGAGGTGTACAACCATTAAAACTGGAACACAAGTTATTTTTCTGTTTAATGTACGTTTCTGTTCAATTTTGTCTGCAATTCTTATCTTTAATTATAATTTAATTCCTAAATATGTTAATATTTACAAACACGTAAAAATTATAATAAATCCCGTTCGATTTTTTACTGTCAACAAAAATTAATGAACTTTTAAAGGTTCCTTAAAAGCGTATCGAGATTTTAAAAATATATATTTCTTGATTGATAATGGTATAACTTACGTGACATAATTACACTCTTTCTACAAAAATTTTACTTAGTTTAGTGTTTTTCGTGTTTTTGTAACCGGACGGACACATAACCTCAAAAGTTAATATTTTTTAAAATATAGTTCATAAAATCGAGAAAACAGTCTTATTGTTAAATATTACAAAATTTGACAATTAAATTATTTATTTAAAAAATCATTTTTGGTCGAAAATTTAACTGCTTTCTTCGAATAATTGTGCTTTTCGATTGAAAATTCATTTTTTGGATACTTCATTTTTATTATATTTTATGCTTATAATTAATCTCTTTTAGTAGAAAATTCTACTGTTTGGTTGAAAATGTCCTCGAAAACGCAACCATTTTGTTAAAAGCCCAATTTTTTGTTGAAAAATCCAATGTTTTCCTTAATATTCGCTATTTTGGATAAAAAAATCGCCTTCGGATTAAGAATTCATCATTTTTTAAAAATTAAAATCATCATTTTGTTTCGAAATTATTTTTCCGTTGAACAATGATTCTTTTTAATTGAAAAGTCTTTTATTATGTTTTATGTTCAGTATTTGGTTAAAAATTTCCACGATTTGTTAGAAAATTCAACTTTTTTTGTGGAAAATTCTACAATTTATTGTTTTTTTTCTTAGTTGAAAAATCAACATATTTGTTGATTCATATTTTGAAGTTGGAAATGTAACTTTTTTGTAGAAAATTCGTCATTTTTTTTTTAATTTCAAAATTTTGTGGAGTTCTTTTTTCTTATTGACTAAAAATATTTTTTTGATTGAAAAATTAAATTCTTGCGTTGAAAATTGTATTCTTTTATTGAAAATTCAATTATTTGGTAGAAAATTCAATCCTTTGTTAAAAATTCAAGTATTCTGTTGAAAATTCAGTTGTTTATTGAAAATTCCTTCTTTTTGTTTGACCATTCATCTAACCAGTTTGCATTTTTTTACTGAAAATTTAACTATTCCATTCTTGGTTGACCATTCATTTTTTTATTTTTAAATTCATATTTTTTATTGAAAATTTATCTTTTTTGTAGAAAATTAATCTTCTTCGTTTGAAATTTATGTTTTTGGGTTGAAAATTTAACTATTTTTGTAGAAACTTGAACTATTTGGTTACAAATTTCTACGATTTGTTAGAAAATTCAACTTTTTCCTGAAAAATTCTGCAATTTATTGTTTTTTTCTTTCTTAGTTTAAAAAAGTGAAATGTAACTTTTTTGTAGGAAATTCGTCATTTTTATTTAAAAGTTTCAAAATTTTGTCGAGTTCTTTTTTCTTATTGACTGGAAAATATTTTTTGATTGAAAAATTCAATTCTTGCTTTGAAAATTCCGTTTTTTATTGAAAACTCGTCTTTTTGCTTTGACCCTTCAACCTGTTAGGTGTAAAATTTAACTATTTGGTTAAAAATTGTTTGTTTTTTTTCGCTTAAAAGTTATGAGAGCATTTTTAGCTGTAAACACTAAAAAAATCAGAGTTTTTTTGAACATTTATATTTTTTGGATAGAAAATTCGTTTTTTTGTATTAGAAATTAATCTTTTTTGATAAAAAAATGTCATATTTCTTGGTTGAAACTTCCTCTTTCTAGGTTTAACATTAATTTTTTGTATTGAAAATTCAAGTATCTTTAAACAAATTTTCATGTTTTTGGCTTGAAAATTGAACTATTTTATTAAAAATTCGACCACTTTGTTGAAAATTAGTATCTTCTGTATGCAAGTTTACTTTTTTTTATATGAAAATTTCAAAATTTTGTGAATATATGTTTTCTTATTGACCGAAAAATATTTTTTGAAATTAAAAATTGAATTTTTGCGTTGAAAATTCAATTATTTTATTGAAAATTCGAATGTTTGTTGAAAATTCGTCTTTTTGTTTGACCATTCATCTGCATAGTTTGAATTTTTTTACTGAAAATTTAACTATTCCATTCTTGGTTGACAATTCATTTTTTTATTTTAAAATTCATGTTTTTTGTTGAAAATTCGTCTTTTTGTAGAAAATTAATCTTCTTAGTTTGAAAATTATGTTTTTGATTTGAAAATTTAAATATTTTATTAAAAATTTGAACTATTTGGTTGGAAATTTTTCTTTTTGCTGGGAATTTCAACAGTTTGCTTGACAATTAATTTTGTTGTTAAAAAATCATATTTGTGAGTTTTAAAAGTGCAACTTTTTTGTAGAAAATTCGTCATTCTTACTTGAAAATTTCGAAAATTTTGTGGATTTATTTTTTCTGATTGACTGAAAAATATGTTTGGATTGAAAAATTCAATTCTTGCGTTAAAAATTCGTATTTTTGGTTTCACTCTGAAAGAAAATAAAATCAGAAGGTATTGAGAAAACTGTTTCTGCAGATATCACGATGAGTGAACCGAAAACACCGAAAGAAGCATGTGATGCAGAAACAGAATCCGCCACCGGTGGCGTAATTCCCATGTCCATCACGGGCCGAATGGCCGATGAGAGGGAAAGATGTATCGGGATGACCGCCGAAGAACGTGCATGGCGTGCACAGTGGTGCAAAGATCAAATTTTGGAACCTGATGAGCCCACCATCCCCGAGGGTTATTACGAAGCTAGATACAATCCAATCCGACGATTTTACAGAGCACCTATGGACAAATTGGAAAGGGCGCTCACCCCAAAACTGGTAAACCAATATTATATTTTACTGTCTCAAAGTGGAGCTAAAATTAGGCCTACTCATTCTTCATTGAAAATCGGGATTTGCAATTGACAATTTATCTTTCTTAGATGAAAATTCAAATATTTACAAGGGAATTTGACTAATTTTTAGAATAAAAATCTGTTCAAGTTTCATTTCAACAGTTTTTTAAAAATAATGAGTGGAATTTTTACCTTTTTCAATTATATCATTTATTTTACAATGCGTAATTCGAAAATCTTTCACTTCAAAATTTTCCATTTTGGATTTTAGTTTTTGAGCGTTTTTAAAGACTTAAATTAATAAAAATTAGTGGCGTTTAAGTCGACAATTTTTAATAAAAGACCTTTTTAGTTGATAAAATAAATATAGATCAGAATGTTTTTTTTTATATGAACCATATATTAAAGATTCGGAATCAGTTTAAAATTTATGAATTTCCAGAATTTAACGTTAAAAATTAAACTGTTTCAGTTTACTGTTTTAGTTTAAGATTTGAAATTTTTTAATTAAGAAAAGTAATAATTGCCTAATATTTAGAAATATTTATTGTTCACGCAAAATCAGTAATTATAAATGCAATATTCAAAACTACACTTTGAAAGTTACAATTTTAATTGTTCTACTTGAAAAAATTAAAATTGTTCAATTTTGATGTATAATAAATACCGAAAATCTATCATTTCTTGAAAAAATTCGAGTAAGTTAAAAACATATTTAGAAGGTCTGAAAAGATTCAAAATTAATTGACAATTTGAAATGATTTCAAATAATTTTATAGATTTCTTGCAGATTTCGTACAAAAAATTTAGAATCGTCTTAAGAATTATGACAGTTCATAAGAATAAAAAAAGATTTTCCTAAGATTCCTAGGAACATTGAAAATGACTTTTTATTTTTTTAAATTAACGAAAATTAATCTAAGAGAGTATTTTAAAAAATTTCCAAAATTGTCATAAATAAATCTGGAAGAATTTAAGGAAATATTTTTTATTTTGCAGGATTTAAAAAAAATCGGGAAGAATTCGAATAATTTTGAAAGATATTTCGAAGTTCTGAATAAATCTTAAAATTAATTTAAAATTGAAATAAATGTGAAAGAACATTTGTAATGTTTCCAAATTTAAAAAAATTGTTAAGCTTTTTAAGAATTTGTAAAGTATTTAAAATGAAAATAATATATTAATTTATTTAATAATTTTCAGTTTTTATTACTTCAAATGGAAAATTTTGTGGCTTTAGAGTTCGAATTTTTTAATTTCATTGACATTGAAAGAATTACATTTTTTTAAACTTTATATTGGGTTCAAAGTTTGAAATACTTTTTTCAAAATTCAGTTTTTTTGTTAATGATTAAAATTTTCATTTGAAAATTCCTTTCGGTAGTTGGAAAATTCCTCTTTTTTTTGCTTGGAAATTAATTTTTTTCACTATACATTTTTTATTGAAAATTAATTTATTTCTAACTTGTTTTTTTTGTTCAAAATTAATTTTTGATACTGAAAATTTAACTTCGATTCTTCATTGAGATTTGAGCTTTTTTTTGACATTTCATTCGAAATATTGTCATTTTTTCCTAAAATTCACCTTGTCCAAAATAGTTTGAAATGAAAGAATGGATTTTTAAATTTTTCTTTATTTTTAGTGTTTGGAAATAAAAATAATTTGTTGTCCTTTTTTCAATCTGCATTACTTTTTTCGATTGCAGAATTGACAAGCAAAAGTTCTTGGTTAAAAATTAACTGTTTTGTTAAAAATTTAACTTTTGTAGATTGAAAATTTCGTCTTTTTACATTGTAAATTAATATTTTTTGGTAAAAATGTCATCTTTCTTGATTGGAAATTCCTTCTTATTGGTTTAAAATTAACTTTTTTATTTAAAAATTAACCACCTTTTTTAAAAAATCGTATTTTTGGCTTGCAAATTTAATTATTTAATTAATGTTCTAATTATTTTGTTGAAAATTAGTCTCTTTTGGTTGAAAGTCTAACTATTTGGTTAAAAATTAACTTTTTACCTTGGAAATTCAATTTTCAAAATTCAACTTTGATTTAAGATAAAAGTAACTTTTTGTCGAAATATTAGCTAAAAAATCTTGATTTTTTAAGATTTTTTTTGTTTATTTGTTAAAGAATTCATCATTTTAGTTGCCTCTTTATTTCTTTAGTTAAAAATTGGAATACTTTATTAAAAATTAACTATTTTCTCTAAAATTTAATTATTTTGTTCAAAATGTAACTTTTTCATTACAAAATAAAACCTTGCTTAGTTCTAATTTCAACTGTCTAGTTGAGAATTCGTCTTTTTGGTTTGAAAATTTGAATATTCGGTCAAAAATGCATCTGTTTTTTGTTTAACTTGAATTTTTTTGATTAAATATCGATCATTCTGTTGAAAATTCATCTCTACGTCTTTCAAGTTCAACAATATGGTTGTAAATGCAACTGTTTTGTTAAAAATTGACCTATTTCGTTAAAAATTAATTTTTTCGGGTCGAGTTTTAAACTGTTTTGTTCAGAATTCGACATTTTTTAAGGGGAAAATTAATCTTCTGGCTTAGAGAATTAATCTTTTGTTTAGAATAAATAAATAAATTTAAAAGTTTTTTCTTTTTGGCTTTAAAATTCAAATACTTGATTAAAAATGATATTGTTTTAGGTTGAATTTGAATCTTTTCTGCTTGAAAATTTGACAACTTGTTTGAAAATTCATCCTTGTAGATTTAGGAATCAAATATTTGTTTAGAAATCCAACTATGTTGTTGACTATTTTATTATTTTGTTGGAAATTTAACTATTTTCTTAAAAAGTCAATTATTCGGTTGAAAATTCACATGTTTTGTTTCACATTCGCTTTTTTTATAGAAAATTTGTCCTTTTGGTTGAAAGTGAACTTGTAAAGAAAAAAAATCAACTTTTCTGCTGGAGAATTATCTGTTTTCTAAGAATATCGTCTTCTTGGCTTGAATAATCAACTACTTGATGAAAGTTGAATTATTTTGTTAAAAAATTAACTTTTTCTTGAAAATTCAAGTATTTAATTAAAAATTTATATTTTTTGTTGAAAATCCGTCTTTTTGGTAGTAAATTACACTTCTTGGTTAAAAATGAATATTTTTGCATGAAAATTCAACTGTTTAGTTTAAAATAAATTATAGTTTAAAATAGTTTTTTTGGTTGCATTTTAATCTCTTTTATTTGAGAATTCAACTATTTGATTGAGTATTCATCTGTAAAAAATTAAAAATCAATTCTTTTGTTCAAAAGTCATATTTTTTAGTCGCAAATTCAACTTTTTGTTGGAAATTCATCTTTGTAGGTTGAAAATTGAACTGTCTTGTTGATATTAATTATTTTATTGGAAATTTAGCCATTTTGTTATAAAGTGAACTATTCGTTTTTTATAGAAAATTTGTTCGTTGGGATTCAAGATTTCTATTTTTTGGTAGAAAAGTCATCTTTCTTGTTTGAAAGGGCAACTGCTTTTGGTTGAAGTTTAATATTTTTTCTTTGAAAATTCATCTTTGTAGCTTGAAAATTCATCTTTGTAGGTTAAAAATTTTACTGTTTTACTAAAAATTCCGCTATTTTGTTGAAAATTTAATTTTTTTGATGAAAATACAATCATTTCGTTAAAAATTCAACTACATGGCGGAAATTTCAACTGTTTTCCTGAAAATTTGTCCTAATGAATTGAAAAATCCCATTTTTTTGTGAAAAAAAGTAATCTTTATTGGTTGAAAATGAACTTTTTTGATAAAAATTTTATTTTTCTGTTTGAAAAAGAACTATTTTTGGTTTGAAAATTGAACTTTTTGACTAAAAATTTAACTTTGTAGGTTGAAAAATCAATTACTTAGTTGAAACAGAACTTTTATGGTTTAAAAGTAACGATCTACAGAAAAATGTGTCTGTTTTGCTTGAAAATTCAAGTATTTGGTTGAAAATTAAACTATTTAGCTAAAAATTCAACTATTTTATTGAAAATTCAACCATTTTCTTAAAAATTCAATTATATGGCGGAAATTTCAACTGTTTTCCTGAAAATTTGTCCTTTTGGAATAAAAAATCCCATTTTTTGGTAAAAAAAGCGTATTCTTTATTGGTTGAAAATTTGCTTTTTTAATTGAAAATTTGTCCTTTTGCATCTAAAATTCTTAGTTTCTATGTTACAAATGTTACAAGATTACAATTCTGTTCTTTAAATAATAATGGCCAAAGAAAATGAAAAAATGGTCAAGGAAAAATCAAGGGAAAATCAGGAAATTTTGAAAATGAAGTTTGTCGACCAGCCAAAAAGATTAAATTTTACAGGGTCTTGCAATGCTTTTGTTGAAAATTCAATTATTTTGTAGAAAATTCCAGTCTTTGTTAAAAATTCAAGTATTGTGTTGAAAATTCAATTCTTTGTTGAATATGCAATTATTTTGTGAAAAATTCACTTATTTTGTTGAAAATACAATTCTTTGCTAAAAATTCAACTATTTTGTTGAAAATTTAACAATTTCATTAAAAATTCATTTATTTTCTTGAAAATTCGTCTTTTTAGTAGAAAATTAATCTTCTTTGTTAAAAATTAATATTACTGAATACAAATTCAAGTATTTTCTAAAAAAATTCGTCTTTTTGGCATGTAAATTCAACTATTTTGTTGAAAATTTAATTGTTTGGTTGAAAATTCAACCATTTAGTTAAAAAGTCAACTATATGGCGGAAAATTCAACTGTTTTCATGAAAATTTATCCTTTTGGATTGCAAATCTTTTTTTTGGTAAAAAAAAGTTATTTTTATTGGTAGAAAATTAACTTTTTTGTTAAAAATTCAAGTATTTGTTTGACAATTCAACTGGTTTGTTGAACATATTTTTTTATATAGAAAATGTGTCCTTTTAAATTGAAAATTTTTATTTTTTCGTAGGTCATCCTTCTTGGTTGAAAATGCTACTGTTTTTAGTTGAAGTTGAGTCTTTTTGGTTTTGAAAATTCATCTTTATAGGTAGAAAATTCGACTATTTCACTAAAAATTATTCAACTGTTTCACTAAAAATTTTACTTTTTTGTTGAAAATTTAATTATTTTGTATAGAATTCAGCGATTTGGTTAAAAAGTCAAATATTTGGATGAAAATTTAAATCTTTTTTGAAAATTCAACAATCTGGTTAACAATTCAACTATTTTCTTCATTTTTTTGTAATTCAACTGTTTAGTTAAAAAGGCAACTATAAGTCTTCTTGAAAATTTGTCCTTATTAGATTAAAAATTTATAGTTTTAGGTAAAAAAAAGTCATATTTATTGGTTGAAAACTAACTTTTTTGTTAAAAATTTAACTTTTCTGGTTGAAAATGAACTATATTTTTCCAAATTTGTGTGTTTGGTTTGAAAATTAATCTGTTTGGCTGGAACTTTATTTTTGTAGGTTTAAAAATCAACGATTTGGTTGAAAATTAACTTTTCTGATTCAAAATTATCTATCTTCTGCATAATTTGTCTTTTTGGCTTGAAAATTCAACTATTTTGTTAAAAACTCAACTATTTGGTTGACAATTCAACTGGTTTGTTGGAAATGTATTTTTTTTAGAAAATTAGTCCTTTTGAATCTAAAATTCTTAGTTTAATCGAAAATTCTTTTATTCCGTTTGTAAAAGATTCTATGTTACAAATATTACAAGATTAAAATTCTGTTCTTTAAATATTAATGGCCAAAGAAAATGAAAAATTGTTCAAGGGAAAATCAGGAAATTTTGAAATTTTACAGGGTCTTGAGATGGCTGAAACGATTCGCCACTGTGCAGCTAAAACCGCCATTGGCATTGGACTTGTTTACCTCACTTGTTACTACTTCAAATACAACTCAGGGGTAAGTGTTTTTTTATTTTATTTATTTATTTTTTAATTTTGCGTATTTTTCATAAAACAAAAAGTCCAGGAGGAAAGTGTGAATAGAATTGAAATGAAAAGGGAGGAAATGAAATGTAATTTTTTCTATTAATTGGAATATAGACTTGGATGTCGAAACAAGGTTGGCATGTGAGCACATCGAGGAAGACTTCAATTCCTGGAGATGCTGATTGGCCAAACTATGAGGACAAACCGAAAGCCAACATGTACTGGAATCAAGGTTTCGATAAGTCGCCTATATAAATTGTACCAGGTTGTTTTTATTGATTTAGTTGCTCATATAATAAAAGGTATTGTTAAAAGAAAGTTAAAACTTTTATTCTCTTCCTCTGCAAAGAATCTGATAGAATCCCTACGAAATAATTCAAGGGCATTATTATAAATTTGATATTTTAAGAAAATCTGGTGGGTGGAACATTTATTTACAGGAAGGAGTGCGTTTTGTCATTTTCCGGAATTAATTTAATATTCATGGAACTGAAAAATTTCATAACGATTTGGAAAAAATTTCCGAAAGGTTTCACAAAAATTTTAAAGATTTTAGAAGATGGATAAAATTTTCAGAAGATTTTGAAAAAAGTTGAGAGATTTTAGAAAAATGTTTAATATATTGCAGACGTTTCATAGATTTCGAAAGGTTTCGAAAAATTAAAAAGATTTCGCAAAAGTTTTATAACATATTTTAAAGGTAGGTGTCGCAAGAATTACAGAAATATTTCAACATTTTTTTAAATCTTTTTGAATCTTTCTGAATTAGAAATTAAAAGCGCTTGAAGTTGAAAAATTTTGATAAAAAAACAGTATTATTTTATCAACTGTAAATAAAAATAAATAATTTTTGAAATGGATCTGTACTTTAAGTATTAAAAATTGAATAATAATTTATTTAATAAAACGATTTTAAATTCGTTCAAAATTTCGAAGAGATTTTAAACATTTAACATTCTAATTTGTATTGTTTTATTTAAAAAATTGTTGAATTTTTCTGTAAGAATAATAATTGAACACTTATTATTTGTAGACAAAATTTCAATAATTTTAAGGGATATTTAGAAGTTTTGAAAAGATTCAGAATTAATTTAAAACCTAATTTGATGTGAAGTAATTTAAACAAAGGGTGTGTTAAATTAATTTTGAATTTTTGTTGCAAATTCTAAATATCTCTTAAAATTACTCTATTTTTTCTTAAAATAATCAGTCTTCAATTGTTAATTATAAATCAACATTTGAAGGAAATTATTTTAAATTCGCAGGATTTTCTAGAAGTTCTAGGGTAAATTCAATTAATTATAAAAGTTATGTAAAAGTTCTGAAATAATTTAAAAAATAATTAAAACAACTTCTAGATTTCTCAAGATTTTAAAAGAAAATCTTAAAGCTTTTCCAGGATGCTTAAAATATTTAAAAGTATTTAAGTTCTAATTTAAGAACTTTTAAATTAAAAAAAAATTTAATAATTTTTTTTAAATGTTTCTAGACTAAAATAACTTAATAATATAATTTTGAAAATTTTTAAAGTACATTCATTGATTCTTTAATTTAGAGTATTGAAAATGTTAGTGTGGATTTATATTTTTGGAATTTAATATAAATTATTTAACTCTATAATTTGTGAAGGTTCATAATTCTGAGGTTTCCACTTTTAATTCTTTAATTTGCTGTTCATTTTTTATTACTTTAAATGGAAAAATGTTTAGTGTTCGATTTTTTAAATTTTATTGGATTAAAACGGCCACACTGTGAAATATTTGAAATCTTTCTAAATTTTTTTCAAAATCTTCTGATATCCTTTGGAATCTTTAAAATATTTTTGAAATTTTTGTGAAATATTTCGAAATCTTCTGAAATCTCATTTAAAATCTTTGAAATCATACTGAAATTTTTGCAAAATCTGGTAAAATCTTTGAAATTTTGATGCATTTTTTGAAATCTAAAATATTTTTGAAATCTCTGTAATCTTTCTGAAATTTTTGCAAAATATTCTGAGTTCATCTAATTTTTTTGAAATCCTTGGAATATTCAGAAGATATTTGAAAGCTTTCTGAAATTTTGATGAAATCTTGCAAATTTAATGCGAAATCTTTTTAAATCATTTGAAATCTCCTTTAAAATCTTTGAAATAGTTGCAAAATGTATGCGAAATTTTGTAACATTCTTTTGAAATTTTACCAAATTTTTGTGAAATCTTTTAAAAGTTTTGAAGTTTTGTGAAATCCTTGAAATTTTTCTCAAATGTTTGCTAAATATTTTTTAATTTTCTCAAATCTCCTTTAAATTGTTTAAAATATTTCTGAAATATTTGCGAAATCTTCTGACTCCTTTAAAATCTCTGAAATCTTTTAAAATTTTTTGCGAAATCTTTTTATTCTTCTGAAATTTCAGTTAAAATCTTTGTAATCTTTTTGAAGTTTTTCACAATCTTGTAAAATATTATAAAATTTTTGTGAAATCTTTTTAAATCTTTTTTAACTTTTGTGAAATCTTCAAAATATTTCTGAAATCTCATTTAAAATCTTTGAAATATTTCTGAAACTTTTGCGAAATCTTTTGAAATTTTCTGAAATCTCTGTTAAAATGTTTGAAATCTTTCTGAAAATGTTGCGAAATCTAGTGAAATTCTTTAAAATCTTTTGAAATTTTACAAATTTTTTGCGAAATCTTGTTAAATATTCTGAAATCTCCTGTAGAATCTTTGAAATCTTTTTAAATTTTTGGGAAACCTTTTGAATTCTTCTGAAATTTGGTTTAAAATCTTTGAAATATTTCTGAAACTTTTGCGAAATCTTTTGAAATCTTCTGAAAATTTGTCTAAATCTGGTAAAATCTGTTGAAATCTTACAAATTTTTCGCGAAATCTTTTAAAATATTCTGATATCTCCTGAAAAATCTTTGCAATCTTTTAAAATTTTTCGCAAGATCTTTTGAATTCTTCTGAAGTCTCATGTAAAATCTTTGAAGTCTTGTAAAATCTTGCAAAATTTTTGTGAAACCTTTTTAAATCATTTTAACTTTTGTGAAATCTTCGAAATCTTTCTGAAGCATTTGCGAAATCTTTTGAAACCTTCTGAAATCTCCTTTAAAATGTTTGAAATTTTTGCAAAACTGATAAAATCCCTTAAAAACTGTTGAAATCTAAAAAATTTTTTAGCGAAATCTTTTAAAATATTCTGAAATCTCCTGAAAAATCTTTGCAATCTTTTAAAATTTGTTGCAAGATCTTTTGAATTCTTCTGAAATCTCATTTAAAATTTTTTAAATCTTGTAAAATCTTGCAAAATTTTTATGAAATCTTTTTTAAATCTTTAAAATTTTGTTAAATCTTCGAAATATTTCTGAAACTTTTGCGAAATCTTTTGAAATCTCCTTAAAATGTTTGAAATCTTTCTGCAAATTTTTCGAAATCTGGTAAAATCCTTTGAAATCTTACAAATTTTTTGCGAAATCTTTTAAAATATTCTGAAATCTCCTGTAAAATATTTGAAATCTTTTTAAATTTTTCGAAAAATCTTTTGAATTCTTCTGAAATCTAATTTAAAATCTTTGAAATATTTCGCAAATTTTCGCGCATTCTTGTAAAATCTTTAAAAATCGTACAAAACTTGTTTGAAATCTTTCTGAGAATTTTGCAAAATTTGGTAAAATCTTTTGAAATCTTACAAATTTTTTGCGAAATATTTTTAAATATTCTGAAATTTCCTGTAAAATCTTTGAAATCTTTTTAAATTTTTTGCAAAATCTTTTGAATTCTCCTGAAATCTCATTTAAAATCTTTGAAATATTTCTGAAACTTTCGCGGAATCTTGTAAAATCTTGTAAAATCTTCAAAATCTTGGAAATCTTTCGGAAAATTTTTCGAAATCTGGTAAAATCCTGTAAAATCTGTTGAAATCTTACAAATTTTTTGCGAAATCTTTTTAAATATTCTGAAGTCTCCTGTAGAATCTTTGAAATCTTTGAAATCTTTTTAAATTTTTCGCAAAATCTTTTGAATTCTTCTGAAATCTCATTTAAAATCTTTGAAATCTTGTAAAATCTTGCACAAATTTTTATGAAATCTTTTTAAATCTTTAAAGTTTTATGAAATCTTTAAAGTTTTTTGAAATCTTTAAAGTTTTGTGAAATCTTAGAAATCTTTCTAAAATTTCTGCGAAATCTTGTAATGTCTTTTAAAATGTTTTGCAATCTTACCAAGTTTTTGTGAAAGCTTTTAAAATCTTCGAAGTATTGTGAAAACTTCGATATTTTTCTAAAAATTTTGCGAAATCTTTTGATGTCTTCTGAAATCTCTTTTAAAATTTTAAAAATCTTTCTGAAAATTTTAAGATATCTGGTGAAATCCTTTAAAATGTTTAGAAATCTTACACATTTTTTTTAATCCTTTAATATATTCTCGCGCAATCTTGTAAAATCTTGCAAAATTTTTATGAAATCTTTTTAAATCTTTAAAGTTTTGTGAAATCTTAGAAATTTTTGCGAAATCTTTTGATGTCTTCTGAAATCTCTTAAAAAATTAAAAATCTTTCTGGAATTAGTGCGAAATCTTTTGAAGTCTTCTGAAATCTGGTTTAAAATCTTTGAAATATTTTTGAACTTTTGCGAAATCTTTTGAGATCTTCGAAAATCTCTTTTAAAATGTTTGAAATCTTTCTGAAAATTTTGCGAAATCAGTTAAAGTCCTTTAAAATCTGTTGAAATATTACATATTTTAGCGAAATCTTTTAAAATATTCTGAAATCTCCTGTAAAATCTTTTTAAATTTTTCGCAAAATCTTTTGAATTTTTCTGAAATTTCTAATAAAATCTTTTAAATCTTTTTGAAACTTTTGAGAAATCTTCTGAAATCTCATTTAAAATGTTTGAAAATTTTCTGAAAATTTTGCGAAATCTGGTAAAATCTTTTGAAATCTTACAAATTTTTTGCGAAATATTTTTAAATATTCTGAAGTCTCCTATAGAATCGTTGAAATATTTGAAATCTTTTTAAACCATTAAAGTTTTGTGAAATCTGGTTTGAAATCTTTAAAACATTTCTAAACTTTTGCGAAATTTTTTGAGATCTTCGAAAATCTGGTTTAAAATCTTTGAAATCTTTTTATATTTTTCGCAAAATCTTCTGAAATCTCCGTTAAAATGTTTGAAATTTTTCTGAAAATTTTGCGAAATCTTTGAAAATATTCTGAAATCTCCTGTAAAATTTTTATGAAATCTTTAGTTTTGTGAAATCTTCGAAATTTTTCTGAAACTGTTGCGAAACTTTTGATATCTTCTGAAATCTGGTTTAAAATGTTTTAAATCTTTTTGAAAATTTTGCGACATCTGGTAAAATCCTTTAAAATATTTTGAAATCTTTTCAAATATTTTGAAATCTCCTTAAAATCTTTGAAATCTTTTTCAATTTTGCGCAAGATCTTTTGAATTCTTCTAAAATCTGGTTTAAAATCTTTGAAATATTTCTGAAACTTTTGCGAAATATTTTGAAATCTTCTGAAATCTCTTTTAAAATTTTAAATATCGTTCTGAAAATTTTGCGAAATCTTGTAAAATCCTTTAAAGTCGTTTGAAAACTCATATTTTTTTCAAATTTTTTAAAATATTCAGAAATCTCCTGCAGAATCTTTGAAATCTTTTTAAATTTGTCGCAAAATCTTTTGAATCTTCTGAAATCTCGTTTAAAATCACTGAAATCTTTCTGAAAAATTTTGCGCAACCTTGTCAAATCTTTGCAAAATGTTGTAAAATCATTAAAAATCTTTTTCAGTTTCACAAAAAATTTTGATATATTGTGAAATCCTCGAAATTTTTACGGAATATTTTTATGGCTTCTGAAATCTCCTTTAAACCTGAAAACTTTCACAAGTTTTTGCGAAATCTTGTGAAATCCTTAAAAAGCTGACACAAATCTAGTGAAATCTTCGAAACGTTTATAAAATGTTTGCTGAATCATTTGAAAAGTCTTCTAAAATCTCCTTTTAAATCTTACAAATCTTCCTGAAATCCTTTAAAATCTTTGTGAAATTTTTTCGAAATCTTTTTAAAAATATTCTGAAATCTTTTAAAATCCTTTAAAAAGTTTGACATTGTTTTGAAATCTTTTAAAATCTTCCGAAATCCTTTGAAATCTTTAAAATCTTCAAATCTGGTGTTTACTTACCCATATAATGATCAACTCATCGATAAAACAAGAAATTACTATATTTAAAAAAAAATATTTTTCTGATAAACAATATTAGCGCCATGCACGGACGCGCCACCACACGGCGAATTTAATCAACTATAAATTACTCAGTTTGAGGTTAGAAACTTGTAAACAATGTGTCGTGCAGTCCGAACCACTGCAAGTTAAAAAATATATTATTGTATTGAAAACTCTTCCAAAATATAGACAACAGTCCTAAATTAAATAAAAATGGCCGAAACTCCGCTGAGTGTGGCTGAAAAAACATTTATTCTTCACGGAGTGGACGTAAGTTGAACTGAAAATAATAATATAACCTCTAAATCCACGTGAATTTTATTATTTATCTAAATTTATTGATTTTATTCATTTGACTTTGACTATATTATTATTTTTTAACCGAAGATATTTTTAAATTGTTGTATAAAACACACTTTTATGGTATTATTTATAATTGACTATGTTATACTATTTTAATTCCAGACGGATTCTAGGCTTGATGGCCGGTCACGATTAGAGTACCGGATGATTGAAATAGAATCGAAATTAATGGAACAGGTGAATGGATCTGCTCGCGTTCGCCTAGGAAATAGTGATGTTATGGCTGGAGTAAAATTGGAGATAGATACGCCATTTCCTGACAGTCCTCTTGAAGGAAAACTTGAATTTTTCGTCGACTGGTAAGAATTTTTACATACCTCCTGGAAAAATCTGGAAATGTCAGGGAATTTTTTTCAAAAGCGTGCTTATTTTTGTTTAAATTGAAGTATAAAATTTAATAACAATGTTTTTTTATTTTTTAAAGTTATCTTACTATATTTAACTATTTTTTTGAAAATTCGTTTTTTTTTAAATTAATATTTTCAACTGTAAAGTTATCTATTTTATTTTTGGTTAAGATCATTTTTTTTAAATTGTAAATTCATGTGTTTTATTGAAAATTCGTTCGTTTTGATAAAAAATGAAATATTAAATAAATTAAATATGAATTAAAGTTTAAATAAAAAATAAATTATAAGTAAATATGAAATTAAATAGCAATAATTCTTTATTTTTAAAGGTAGCTTTATATTACTAAATTTATCTGCTTTGCTGAAAACTAGTTTTTTTTGTTTCTAATTAATTATTTCAATTGAAAAGTTACTCATTATATTTTTAGTTAAAAATTGGTATTTTTAGTTGTAAATTGATGTATTTTGTTGAAAACTCGTTCTTTTTGATAGAAAAATAATCTTCTTGGTTAAAAATTAATCTTTTTTCCTTGACAATTGAACAGTTTGTTTGCAATTTTGTTATCTCTCTTGACTAAAAAATAATTTTTATTTGAAAACTCGTATCTTTTGGTTGAATTCAACTGTTTTTATTGAAAATGAAAATATTTTTTAGTTGAAATATCAACTGCTACATTTATCGTTCAGTACTCATTTTTTATGGAAATTTAATAGGGTTTCCAGCGCCCTTGAAAACCTTAAAAACCCGGAAATTTGTTTTCTTTCAAAACAGTTATTTTATTGATCATGCTAATGAAAACTTTGGTTATTTATCCAGTTTTGATTAAATACTCATTACAGAATAAATAAAGGGATTTCTAGGCCTTTTTTGTAGACTTTAACAATTATTTTATAGATTGCAATGAACAGACTTGAATATTGCGTAACATTACAAAAAATTTCAAAGAATTATGAACATTTTACGAAGATTTCACGAAATTCAAAGATTTGAAAAAGGGTTTCAAAGATTAAAAAACATTTCGAACATTTGAAACGATTTCAAATAACTTAATGATTTTTTAAATAATAAAAAATATTTTACAGATATGGATTTAGGAAAAATTGCACAAATATTTCGAAGATTTCACAAAAATTTCCCACAAGTTTCGAAACATTTCATAAACATTGCCAAGCATTTAAAAAATATGGAAAAGGTGATTTTAAAATTTTCAAAATTTTTTAAATGGTTCTAGTAAACCAGATTTCAAAAGATCTTACACGTAAAAATATTTTACTGGTTTCAAATAAATACAAAAGAATACAAGAAATCCGAAGATTTCAAAAAGGGTATAGTACAGAAGATTAAAAAAATTGCAAAACATGGAAAAGATCTTGAACGATTTCAAATATTTCAAACGGATATGAAATATTTCACAAATATTTCAAAGATCTTAAACTGTTTCAAAAGGTTTCAATGATTTCAAAGGAACAAAAAAGATCTTACAAACGAAGATTAAAAATTGGTTAGCCAATCGAAATTTTTTTATGTCTTTTGAAATCTGGTTTAAAATGTTTGAAATATTTCTGAAACTTTTGCGAAATTTTTTGAAATCTTCTGAAATCTCTTTTAAAATGTTTGAAATCTTTCTCAAAATTTTGCGAAATCTGGCAATATCCTTAAAAATCTGTTGAAATATTACAAATTTTTTGCAAAATCTTTTTAAAATATTCTGAAATCTTCTGTAAAATCTTAAAAATCTTTCGAAATATCCTTTAAAATCTTTGAAATCTTTCTGAAAATTTTGCGAAATCTGGTAAAATCCTTTAAAATTTTTTAAAATATTCTGAAATTTCCTGTAAAATCTTTGAAATCTTTTTAAATTTTTCACAAAATCTTTTGAATTCTTCTGAAATCTCATTTAAAATCTTTGAAATATTTCGGAAACTTTCACATAATCCTGTGAAATCTTAGAAATTTTTTCGAAATTTTTTGATGTCTTCTGAAATCTGGTTTAAAATATTTAAATATTTCTGAAACTTTTGCGAAATATTTTGCAATCTCCTTTAAAATGTTTGAAATCTTTCTGAAAATTTTGCGAAATCTGGTAAAATCTTTTGAAAACTTACAAGTTTTTTGCGAAATCTTTTAAAATATTCTGAAATTTCCTGTAAAATATTTGCAATCTTTTTAAATTTTTCGCAAAATCTTTCGAATTCTTCTGTAATCTCATTTAAAATCTTTGAAATATTTCGGAAACTTTCACACAATCCTGTAAAAACATGCAACATTTTTCTGAAATCTTTTTAAATCTTCAAAGTTTTCTGAACTCTTAGAAAATTTGGCCAAATCTTTTAATGCCTTCCGAAATCTGGTTTACAATCTTTGAAATCTTTCTAAAACTTTTGTGCAATCATTTGAAATCTTCTGAAATCTCCTTTAAAATGTTTGAAATCTTTCTGAAAGTTTTGCGAAATCAGTTAAAATCCTTTAAAATCTGTTGAAATCTTACAAATGTTTTGCGAAATCTTTTAAAATATTCTGAAATCTCCTGTGAAATCTTTGAAATCTTTTTAAATTTTTCGCAAAATCTTTTGAATACTTCTGAAATCTCATTTAAAATCTTTGAAATATTTCTGAAACTTTCGCGCAATCTTGTAAAATCTTGCAACATTTTTATGAAATCTTTTTAAATCTTTAAAGTCATCTAAAATATTTCGCAATTTACAAAATTGTTGTGAAAGCTTTTAACACCTTCGAAGTATTGTGAAATCTTCGAAATTTTTCTAAAAATTTTGCGAAATCTTTTAATGTCTTCTGAAATCCGGTTTAAAATCTTTGTAATCTGCCTGAAACTTTTGCGAAATCATTTGAAATCTTCTGAAATCTCCTTTAAAATGTTTGAAATCTTTCTGAAAATTTTGCGAAATCTGGTAAAATCCTTTAAAATCTGTTGAAACCTTACAAGCTTTTTGCGAAATCATTGAAATATTTCGCAAAATCTTTTGAATTCTTCTGAAATCTAGTTTAAAATCTTTTAAATATTTCGGATACTTTCACATAATCCAGTAAAATCTTGCAACATTTTTATGAAATCTTTTTAAATCTTTAAAGTGTTGTGAAATCTTAGAAATTTTTGTGAAATATTTTGATGTCTTCTGAAATCTGGTTTAAAATCTTTGAAATATTTCGGAAACTTTTGCGAAATCTTCTGAAATCACCTTTAAAATGTTTGAAATCTTTCTAAAAATTTTGCGAAATCAGGTAAAATCCTTTAAAATCTTTTGAAATCTTTTAAATTTTTCGCAAAAGCTTTTGAATTCTTCTGAAATCTAATTTAAAATCTTTGAAATATTTCGGAAACTTTCACATAATCCAGTAAAATCTTGCAACATTTTTATGAAATCTTTTTAAATTATTAAAGTTTTGTGAAATCTTAGAAATTTTTGCGAAATATTTTGATGTCTTCTGAAATCTGGTTTAAAATCTTTGAAATATTTCTGAAACTTTTGCGAAATCTTCTGAAATCACCTTTAAAACGTTTGAATTCTTTCTGAAAATTTTTCGAAATCTGGTAAAATCCTTTAAAATCTTTTGAAATCTTACAAATTTTTTGCGGAATCTTTTAAAATATTCTGAAATCTCCTTTAAAATCTTTGAAATCTTTTAAAACTTTTTGCAAAGTCCTTTGAATTCTTCTGAAATCTCATTTAAAATCTTTGAAATATTTCTGAAACTTTCGCGCAATCTTGTAAAATCTTGCAACATTTTT
>JAWWLR010000127.1:46442595-46456756 GCA_035041075.1 Acraspis erinacei
ATTTTTTAAGTCTTGTAAAATCGTAGAAATCTTTCTGAAATTTTTGCGAAATCTTTTGATGTCTTCTGAAATCTGTTTTAAAATCTTGGAAATATTTCTGAAAGTTTTGCGAAATCTGGTAAAATCCTTTAAAATGTGCTAAAATCTTACAAATTTTTTGCGAAATCTTTTAAAATATTCTGAAATCTCCTTAAAGTCTTTGAAATCCTTTTAAATTTTTCGCCAAATCTTTTGAATTTTTCTGAAATCTCATTTAATGTCATTGAAATCTTTCTGAAAATTTTCGCGAAATCTTGTAAAATATTTAAAAATCGTACAAAACTTCTTTGAAATCTTTCTAAATTTTTTGAAAGTTTGTGAAATCTTTCTGAAATTTTTGCAAAATGTTTCAAAATCCCTTTAAATATTTTTTTATTTTACAAAAACTTGTGAAATCTTTTAAAATTTTTGATATATTGTGAAATCCTCGAAATTTTTACGAAACCTTTTTATGTCTTCTGAAATCTCCTTTAAAATCTTTGGAATAATTCAGAATTTTTTGCGAAATCTTGTGAAATCCTTCAAAATCTTCCACAAATTTGGTGAAATCTTTTTAAATATTTGACGTTTTATGAAATCCTCGAAATGTTTCGGAAATTTTTAAGAAATCTTCTAATGTCTTTTGAAATCTCCTTAAAAATCTTTCTGAAAAATGTTTGCGAAATCTGGTGAAATCTTCGAAAATTTTTTCAAAGTTTTTTCAAAGATTTCACAAAAATTTCAAGGATTTCAAATATTTTACTACAATTTTTAACGATTTCAACGAACTCAAAAAAATTTCACAAAGATATCATGGATTTCAAAGACCTGTTTGATTACTTGGTCAAAAGTTAAAGTCTTATTAAAAATTAACTTTTTTTATTTCAAAAAAATTTTCTTTAAATGAAAATTTAATTATTCCAGTCCAGTATTCCATAATTTTAGTTAAAAATTCATGTATGTGGTTGAAAATGAATTTTTTGTTAAAAAATGATCTTTTTTTATTGAAAATTTGTTGTTTCTTTTATAGAAATCAATCTTGTTGTTTAAAAATTCATCTGTAGTTCAATATTCATCTGTTGAGTTTTAAATTCAACTATTCCAATTTAAGATTCATCATTTTAATTGAAAATTCATCACTTCGTTTGAAAATGTGACTGGTTTTTAAAGATTAGTATTATTTTGGTTGGAAACTATTTTTTTTAAGTTGAAAATTCAACTATTTCAGTTAAAAATTAATTTCTTCGATTGAACATTAATTTTTGAACTGAAAATTTAACTGTTTAATTCTTGGTGGACAATTTAACTTTTTTTAGTTGAAAATGAAATTATTTGGCTGCAAATGTCATGTGTTTTTTTTAAATTCGTTCTTTTTTATAAAAAATTAATCTTCTTTATTGAAAATTCATATTTGTGCTTGAAAATTGAAAAGTTTGTTTGCAATTTCTTATATCTCTTGACTGCACAATCTTTCTCAGTTGTAAACTCTAAATTTTTGGTTGAATTCAACTGTTTTTATTAAAAATTAAAATATTTTTCGGTTGAAATATCAAATACTAAATTTGTTGCTTAACTATTCCAGTTGAATGTTCCATCATTTCGGTGTAAAATTTATTTCTTTGGCTTCAAAACTAATCTTCTCTGGTTGAAAATTTTTCTTTTTTAGAAAAAATTAACCTTCTTGGTTGATTGGATGAAAATGTAACTACATATATTTTTTTTAAATGATTTTTGTTGTTAGGAAATTATTATTTTTTTCATTTGAATATTTAACTATTCTAGTTAAAAATTCATTAGAAAATTTAACTATTTAATTTTTGGTTGACAAATTATATTGGTTTTTTTTTGGAAAATAAGATTTTGATTGAAAATCGGATTTTTGGTTTAAAATTAACATTTTTTTTTCTTGAAAATTAATCTTCTTGTTTTAAAATTAATATTTTTGTTTTCAGATTCAAGTATTTCAGATAAATAATCATCATTTTAGTTGAAAACTAATCTTCTTGGTTGAAAATTAGTCTAATTGTTTGAAAGTTTAAATTGTTTTGTTAAAAATTCATCCTAATTTATTCAAAATTCATCTATTCCAGTTTCAGATTTTTCGTTTTAGTTGAAAATTTAATCATTTCATTTTTTGTCAAAACTGTGGTTTTTTTTGTTGTTCAAAATCCAACTATTTGGTTGAAAATCGATATTTTTTACTTGCTAATTCAACTATTTGGTTTAGAATTTATTTTTATTTTTTTGTAAATCATGTTTTTCGTGGAAATTTAATCTTTTTTTTTTGAAAATTCAAATATTTAGTTAAAAATTCATCAATCTAGTTAAAAGTTCATGTAGTTTGTAAAAAAAATTGTACTTTTTTATAGAAAATTAATCTTCTTATCTGAAAATTTATTTTTTTACTTGAAAATTTAACTGTTTATTTGCGATTTTTTACCTTGAAAATGTTTCTTACTTGACAAGTAAGAAGATTCGTTATTTGTAATGAAAATTTATTTTTTGTTTGAGAATGAGCTTTTTTGTTGAAAATTAGTTGTCTTTTTGCTGAAAACTATTTTTTTTATTGAAAATTTAACTATTCCAGTTAAATATTCCACCATTTCAGATAAAAATTAATGTCTGGTTGAAAAATTATTTTTTTTTGTGTTGAACATTAATTTTTTCTACTGAAAATTTAACTATTCAATTTTTGGTTGGCAATTTATATTTTTAGTAAAAAATTCATGTATTTAATTGAAAATTCGTCTTTTTTGGTATTAATCTTCATATTTAAAATAAGATTTTCAGTTCAAAACTCAACTATTAGTGTGAAAATTTGTCTGGATTAGGTGAAACTTTAACTATTATATTAATCTTTTTTTTTATTAAATCTTCTTTGAAAATTAAAATATTCCAGTTAGATATCCATAGTTTTATTTGAGCATTCATCTATTTTGTTTAAAATTTATTAGTTTAGTTGAAAATTTGTTTGTTTTTTGTAGAAAATGAATTTTTATCTAAAATTTCAAATTTTCGGTTTTTAATTGAAAACTTATATTTTTTACTTCAAAACTCAACTACTTGGTTGCAATTTTTTTAGTTGAAAATTTAACCATTTTGTTAAAAATTCATGTATTTTGTTCAAAACCTGTATTTTTTAGTAGAAAATTAATCTTTTTGTTTTAAAATTAAAAGTCTCTGGTTAAAAACTCAATTAATGCAATTAATTACAAATTTTAAATATTTATTTATTTTTATTATGTTTAGGAATTCATTAATATTCTTAAGATTAAAAAATATGATCAATTATGTTTTAGTGTTATTTAATTATTTAATTAATCGATTATACCTGATCAAAAACTAGAGATACCCAAAAGAAACCCTAATATTTTCAGGGATTCCCCCCTCCCCCCAGGATTTGACTAGATTCCTTATAACCGTTTATTGGCTGAAGTATTTAAATTTTAATTATACACGGAGGCTAAAAAAAATACTATAATCAATTGCTTAAATTTTAGCTCAGCTAATGCGACACCAGATTTTGAAGGAAAAGGAGGAGACGACATAGCTAATGAAATTAGCCATGTTCTTTCACGAGCCTACCAGTCTCCTCAAACTTTTGATTTGAGATCACTCTCCATTTTGCCGCACAAAAAATGTTGGAAAATGTTTGTCGATATTCTGGTGAGTGAGCAGATTTTCATTCTTGTAACATTATATAATAATTCTGTTAATTTCAAGCTTTTTAGGGCGACTTTCTCTTTCTTTTGAGACTCTTTCCTTTTTTCTTTCTTTATTTTATGTTCTTTTTATTTTTTCTCGACTTCACGGTCTTTATCTTTTTTAAAATAATTCATATTTTTCCTTCCTGTTTCCACGAAAATTCTCGGTTTTCGCTCAAATATGAACTGAATTAATTAGATTCAATAAGAAAATACTTTTTTTTTCAGTAGAACCTTAGTTAAAGTAGAAGCTTTTAGTTAAAAATTTTACTCTGTTGTTCAAAAGTCTTATGTATTTAAAGTTATGTATTTTTAGGTTCAAAAATCAATTACTTTTGTTGAATATTCGTTTTTTTTTAATAGAAAATTGGTCCTTTTGGATTGAAAATTACTTTTTTTGTTTGAAAAATTATCTTTCTTCGTTGAAAATACACTTTTTTCTTAAAAATTTAACTTTTTTCGTTAAAAGTTAACTGTTTTCTGCCAAATTTGTTTTTTGTTGGCTTGAAAATTCAAATATTTGATTAATAACTCAATCATTTTTTTGTTTAATGTAATTTTTTTCAATTAATCTGTTTTGTTGATAAGTCTTATATTTGGTTAAAAACTCGAATTCTCTTTTAAACATTTATTTTTTTTAATAGAAAATTTGTTGAAAATAAACCTTTTTGTTATCAATTTAACTTTTTTGGTTGAAGATTCACTGTCTTTTGCAAAAATTTGTCTTTATGCCTTGAAAATTCAACTATCTGGTTGAATATTTGTTTTTTGTTTACAGAAAAATTGTCGTTTTGGATTGAAAATTCCTATTTTTAAAAAGAAAAATCATCTTTCTTGTCTGAAAATACAGTTTTTTCTTAAAAATTGAACTTTTTTGGTTAAAAGTTAACAGTTTTCTGCGAAACTTGTCTTTTTGACTTAAAAACTCAAAAAATCTATTAATAACACAACCAGTTTTTTTAAATCTTTTTTTTAATTCAATAATTTTGTTGATAATTCAACTAATTGGTTGAATATTAGACTGTTTTTTTATTTGTTTTTTTTTATAGAAAATTTGTTGAAAATAAACTTTTTTGGTTAAAGATTCACTGTCTTCTGCACAATTTTTCTTTATGACTTAAAGATTCATCTATCTGTCAAAAAATTTATATATTTTGTTGAAAATTCAACTATTTGGATATAAATTAAACTAGTTAATTGATAAGTCAACTATTTGGTTGAAAATTCGACTGGTTTGTCGAACATGCGTTTTTCAAGTAGAAAATTGGTTGAAAATCAATTTTTTTGTTAAAAATTTCACTTTTTTGGTTAAGGATTCACTGTCTTCTGCAAAATTTGTCTTTATGACTTAAAAATTCACCTATTCGGCAGAACATTTAATTTATTTGTTGAAAATTCAACTATTTGGTTAAAAATGTATCTATTTTGTTTGAGATGTAATTATTTTATTGAAAATTTAACTGTTTGGATATAAATTAAACTATTTGATTGATAAGCCAACTATTTGGTTGAAAATTCGACTTCTTTAAAAAAAAAAATTTTAAGAGAAGATTTATTGAAAATAAACCTTTTTGTTAAAAATTGAATTTTTTGGTTAAAGATTCACTGTATTTTGCAAAAATTTGTCTTTACGCCTTGAAAATTCAACTGTCTGGTTGAAAATTTAATTATTTTGTTGAATATTTGTTTTTTGTTTACAGAAAATGTATCCTTTTGGATTGAAAATTCCTATTTTGTGAGAGAAAAAAATCTTTCTTGATTGAAAATACACTTTTTTCTTAAGAATGTAAATTTTTTGTTTAAAAGTTAACTGTTTTCTGCCAAATCTGTCTTTTCCGCTTGAAAATTCAAATATTTGATTAATAGCACAACCAATGTTTTGTTTGATTTAATTTTTTAATTCAACTGTTTTTTTGATAAGTCAACTAATTGGTTGAAACTGTTTTTTTAACATTTGTTTTTTTAACAGAAAATTTGTTGAAAATAAACTTTTGTGTTAAAAATTTAACTTTCTTGGTTAAAGATTCACTGTCTTCTGCAAAAATTTTCCTCATGGCTTAAAAATTCATCTATCTGGCAGAAAATTTAATTATTTCTTTGAAAATTCAACTATTTGGTTGAAAATTCGACTGCTTTTTTAAACATTTGTTTTATTTTAAAGAAAATTTGTTGAAAATAAAGTTTTTTGTTAAAAATTTAACATTTTTGTTTGAAGATTCACTGTCTTCCGCAAAATTTGTAACCAAAGAAATTAACTTTGAACTAAAGTGATGCATCTACAATCAAAAAATTAAATTTTAACCAAAAAGTTGAATTTTCAACGCAGAAGATAAATTCTATACTAAAAAAAGACAAACTTTCAACAAAAAAAAAAAAACACATTAATTATAAATTTAAAAAAATGTCAACCAAAGAAATGAATTTAAAATTATACATTTTTATTTTGAATGAAATTTTCAACCTAATAGTTGAATTTCCAATCAAAAAGATTAATTTTCTACCAAAAACACAAATTTTTAACAATATAGAAATTTTCAACGAAATAAATAGAATAGTTTAATTTTCAGTTGGAGAAATAATTTATTAAACAAATGAAATCAATTTTCAACGAAATAGTTAAATTTTCAACCAAACAAATCAATTTTCTACCAAAAAGATTAAAATGCTTGAACAAATATTTCTAACGAAAAATCGATTAAACTTTTAAGTTACAAGAAATAATTTTCGATAAAAAAAAACTAATTTTTAAGCCAAAAAAATTAATTTTCAACTAAAAATTTTAATTCTCTACTAAAAAACCATGATTTTTTACATAAATTTCCAACGAAATATTTTAATTTTGAATGGAATAATTTTCATAATTTTCAGTTGGAGAAATAAGTTTTTAAACAAATTAAATAAATTTTGAATTTTAAATGAATTTTTTAAACTAATTTTCTATAAATAAAAAATAAATCTATTCTTTTAAATAATTTTTAATTTATTTAAAAAATTTATTCCTATTTTCCCGTTTGGAGAGCATTTTAAGCTGTGAAGTCTATTTTTATTTTATTCTCTTTAAAAATATCTAAGAAGACGACAAAAACACATTGAAATTCGATAATAATTTCGACTTACTCATAGAATTTAGATTTAAATTTTTATCGTTGAACTTCAACAGATTCTTCAATGTGGCGGAAATTTGTTTGACGCTGTCGGTGTTGCTGTCAAGGCAGCTTTAAATAGTGCAGAAATTCCTAAAGTAACTTCAGCAACAGTTGATGGTGCAGAAGCAGATATTCATTTATCGGATGATATTTACGACTGCATCAAATTAGACGTTACAAATTTTCCGCTGTTTGTAACAGTTTGTAAGGTAATAGAAACTTATCTAATTCATAATTAAATGATCCGATTTATTTTTTTAATTTATTTTTTATTTTTTAAATTAAAATAATTTAAATAAATTAAAAATAATTAAAATTAAATAAATTAAAATAATAATAAATAAAATAAATTCTTTTATTTTTAATATTTATTTTTATTTATTATTACCTGATCTAATTTTTTAATTAAATGGTATACTTTATAATTAAATTATAATATTAGAATATTACTTTCTAACATTTTGTTATGGATTTTACAGAAAATCTTGTTTGATTTGAGAAAGTTGTATATGATTTACAGAAGTTATTTTATATATTTTTTTAAAATTGGCAGATTATTTTTTTCATTGAAATAATATCACTCTTTTTTTCTAATCTAAATATCAGATTAAATTTTCAAGATTTTCGCTAATCGCGAATAGCGACTGAAAACCCTTTTTCTTGGTTCAACATTCAACTACTTAGTTGAAAATGAAACTATTTTGTTAAAAAATTCATTTTTTTTGTGATGATTCATTATTTAAGTTGAAAAATCTTCTTTTATTAATTTGGTAAAATATTTCTGTATTTTGAAACTTTGTTTTTTATGGTATAAAATTGATCTTTTTGGTGACTAATTCACATTCATCTTTTTTTCCAAATTAATTTTTTTTACTTAATATTTCATTAAAGTTTTTTCACGGACATTTAATCTTTTTGGTAGAAAAATTACAAATCATCAGAAAAGTTGCAAATTATTATTATTACATTTTTTTAGTTAAAATCATCAATGTTCAATAAAGAAAAAGGAAATTTTCAACACAATAGTTATATTTTCAAACAAACTTTTGAATTCTAGATAAAAAAAAATTCTCATCAAAAACTGTAATATTTGAAATTTCAAACAAAAAATATTTTAATTTTTAATAAAAAAAACACTGTTAAATTAAATATAATAATACAAATTTTCAACCAGCGAAGATTTTTTAAACAATAAAGAAAAAAATCTCATTCAAAATATTGATTTTTCAAGTCATAAGGACGATTTTTTAAAGTTGAATTTACAGGATAAAAATATGCATTTTGTGCTAAAAGAATTGAATTTTCAACTAAAAAATATGAGTTTTCAACTATAAAAGATCTATTTCTTTCAATAAAAATAGAATATCTAAACTCTTAGTAAAAAAATAGTTTTAAACAAAAATGATTCAATTTTTAAACAAATAAATGAACTTTTAACTAAAATAATGAATCTTCATTAACAAACAAGAAAATATTTTTAACCCAATAGTTCAATCTTCAACCCAGTAGATAAATTTTCCACAAAAAAAAGGAAAAATTTTCAAAAAAATAGATAAGATTTCAGCTAAAAAATATCAGTTTTTAAAACAAAAACAAATAAATTATCAACAAAATAATTCAATTTTAAACAAATCATATGAATTTTCAACTAAAAATATAAAATTTCTATAAAAAAAATATCGAAAAAAAAATTAGTTAGATACATTTATTCTCAAAAAAAAAAAAGTTGTAAAAAAATACTATTTACAACAATAAAAAACAAATGTTCGACAATATAGGAATTTTCAACTAAATAAAAAAAATAATTTTCAATACAAAAATAGAATAGTTTAGTTTGCAGTTTAAGAAATCATTTTTTAGGCAATTAAAATTAATTTTCAACGAAATAGTTGAATTTTTAACCAAATGAATTTCCCACCAAGAATATTAAATGGCTATAAAAAGAAAAAATCGGTCAAACATTTCACTTAAATATTTAGTAGAGAAATAATTTCTTAAACAAATGAAATCAATTTTCAACGAAATAGTTAAATTTTCAACCAAACAAAACAATTTTCTACCAAAAAGATTCAAATGCCTGATAATCATTTTAGACAAAATATTATCAAAAAGACTAATATTTTCTTCCAAAAAAGTTAATTATCAACAAAATAAAAATTTTTTACTCAAAAAGATAAATTAACAAAAATAGAATGATTTCATTTTCAGTTAGAGGAACAAGTTTTTTTTTAATTTATCTTTTACAGTATAAAATTATTATTTTGTTCAAAATTAACCTTTTTGGAAGAAAATATTAGTCTTTTTGAGTTAAAATTCAATTGTTGGATTGAAAATTCCATTCAAAATTAATATATTTCGTTGGAAGTTTATGTAAAAAATAATTTTTTTTATCCAAAATTATTTCTTGTAACTTTTAATCTTTTAATCTTTTTGGTACGTTTATTTTGTTGAAAATTTCTCTTGTTTATTTGAAAATTTCTATATTGTTTAAAATGTGTGTTTTTTATAGATAATTAATCTTTTTGATTGAAAATTCAACTATTAGGTTGGAAATTCCATTCAAAAAAAAAATCTGTAATTGAAAATTCATTTCTTTGGTTGAAAATTTTTTTTAAATCGAATTCCTATTTGTTTATTTGGTCGAATCTTGGTCGAATCTTGTTTGTCGAATCTTCTTCTGGACTAATTTACCTTTTTGGTTGAAAAATCAACTATTATATTGAAAATTCCATAAAAAATAAAAATATTTCGTTGAAAAATCGTATATTTTGTTAAAAAATATTCTTTTTTGGTATAAGGTTACTCTTAAAAGTTACTACATTTTTTTCTTTTTATAGCCATTTAATATTTTTTTAGGATATTCATTTGGTTAAAAATTGAACTATTTCATTGAAAATTTATTTTATTTGCTTAAAAAAATTATTTCTTAAACTGGAAATTAAATTATTCTATTTTTTTATTGAAAATTAGTTTTTTTTTAGTTGAAAATTCCTATATTGTCGAACATTCGTTTTTTTTTGTTGTAAATAGTATTTTGTTAACAAATTTTTGTTATATTGTTGTTTAATTTAATTAATTAATTATATTTATATAGCTAATTTATTTGTAGATATTTTTTTATAGAAATTTTATATTTTTAGTTGAAAATTCATATGTTTTGTTCAAAATTTAAATATTTTGTTGATAATTTATTTTGTTTTGTTTAAAACTGATCTTTTTTAGTTGAAAATTCATCTATTTTGTTGAAAATTTTTCCTTTTTTTGTGGAAAATTTATCTACTGGGTTGAAGATTCAACTATTTGGTTAAAAATGTTTTTTTTTTGTTATTGAAGATTCATTATTTTAGTTAAAAGTTCATTTATTTGGTTAAAAATTGAATCATTTTTGTTTAAAACTATTTTTTTTACTAAGAATTTAGATATTCTATTTTTACTGAAAAAGTTGATCTTTTATGGTTGAAAATAGACTTATTTTGTTGAAAACTCATATTTTTTAGTTGAAAATTCAATTCTTTTAGTTCAAAAAATTTTATATTAAAAAATAAAATATTTTTTCGTGGAAATATCAACTATTACGGTTTTCGATGAGAATTAATATTTTTTTATCAAGAATTCAAAAGTTTGTTTGAAAATTAAACTATTTTGTTGAAAATTCCCTTTTTCTTTATTGAAAATTGATTATTTTAACTAAAAATTTAAAAAATTTATTTATAATTAAATGGTCTAATTTATACTTAACTGATCAAATTTTTAATGAAATTGTTTAATTTATAATTAAATTCTATAATTTATAATTAATTACAGATTGGAGATCACTGTATAATTGATCCTACATCTCAAGAAGAAATGTGCAGTGCTGCAAGTATGGTGATTTCTGTAATGCCGAACGGAAGAATAACATCTACTGTCAAAAAAGGATACGGGAGTCTCCTACCAGCTACTTTAATAAAAACATTAGAGGTATTTAAAAAAATTATTAATACTTAATATGTCGAATCTGCAATTTTTATAAGCTTGCATTAGAATTTACGAAAATTTGAATAAATCAAACTTTAAATTCCTCTTTAATGTCAAAAATTAAATTAAATTATACGACATTTTTGTAAATTAAATTACAATAAACCAATAATTGAATTATCAAGTTTGGACTACAAAACTCTTAAGTGTTTTCATTAAAATAAAAAATTAAACATTTTGTAAAAAGTTTCGATTAATTTTTTTAACACCATAAACTAAAAATATTGCATTTTCATCAAAATTGTTAAATTTTGAATCAAATAGTTGAACTTTTAACAAAAAATATGAATCTTCAACCAACAAGATTAATTTACTACAAAAAAAAGAAAAATTTATCTCCAAAGAGATCAATTTTCAACTAAACTGATTTATATTCAACAAACAAACAAAAAATAATTTATTTTTAAATCAAAAACAAATTAGAGGAACAAAAAAAGATAAGTTTTCAACATAATAGTTGATTTTTTAAACAAAATTGTTAAATTTTCAACTAAATAAATCTTAAAAATTAAGAATATTTTAGAATTTTCGAAAAAAGAAGTAAATTTTCAATCAAATTCTTAACCGAAAAAGATGGAATTTCTACCAACAGCAATAAATTTCCAAACCAAATTTTCGGACCAAACTTTTTTTACTTTTTGTTTCACAAAAAAAAATTTAGCTAAATTGTTTAATTCTTTACGAAGAAAATTGCATTTTTTAGCCGAAAAGAAGACTTTTTAACAGAAGAGTTGAATTTTTAACTAAGGAAAGTTTTTCAGTCAAGGAAAAAAAGCAGTTTCTGAACAAACTATTGAATTATCAGAACCAAAAGATGAATATTCTACAAAGGAAATTTCATTAAAATATAAATTAAGGAATTAATTTTCAGCCAAAATAGTTGGATTTTCTAGCTTAGATACAAAATTTTTCGAATATTTGAGAGATTTCAATTGATAGAAAAACATTAGAAATAAATTTAAATGTTTATGGAAACAAAAACGGAAAAAGTAGTTTTTTCAAATAGTAACAAAAAAAAAATTATGAGAAAAAGCAATAAAAATCTCTCTACTGATAAAAATATATTAAAAAAATTCAAAAAAATTATATAAAGGATTTTTTGAAATAAATGAAATCTTTTTTATGAAAATTTGAAGCGCTCTGATCCCTGCTTTCTTTATTTTTGTTCTATTTTTTTAAAATTTGAATACAAATATTTTTGTGTGTATTATCCAAATTGGATCCTTGGATTCTTGTTTATTTTATTTTTTATTTTTCTGAATTCGTACTTAAATAATTTATATATTTTATATTTTACAGATAGGTACCAAAGTGGGAATTCAACTCAACATTGCGGTTGTGAAACAGTTACAAAGAGAAGAGGAACTTGGACCTAAGAAGCCTATTTATGGATTTCTAAGATAATTTTTAATACTGTTAGTGCCATTATAATAATTTTCAAATAAATTATTTTCTAATTATTCTATAATCCTTCCAATATAGAGAAAAAAGTGCACTTATATCGATATAGAAGATTGAAGAACATTTTTTTGTTCGAAAAATAAGTTTACTTAATTTTTCTTCTAATTACTCTGAATTTTTTTAATTTTTAACAAAATAGACGAATTTTTAATCAAGAAGATTCATTTTCTTCCGAAAAAGGGGATATTTTAAAAAATATATATGAATTTTGAACTAAAGTAAATAAATTTGTAACAAAATAGCCGAATTTTTAATTAAATATATAATTTTTCTACCAAAAATGGAATAATTAAGTTTTTAGTAAAACGATTAATTTTTAAGAAAAAAAACGAGTTTTCAACATAATAGTTTAATTTTCAACCAACAAAATTAATTGTTAACAAATTTGTGTAAATTTCTTAATCCAAAAAGACGAATTTTCAAGGAAAAAGTTAAATTTTTATCTAGAAAAATTACTTTTACAAAATTGTTTAATTTTCTACAAAGTAAATTAATTTTTGGCAAAATAAATGTTTAATCTAGAAGATTAATTTTCTATTAAAGAAGGCGAATTTTTAATAAAATCCATGAATTTTCAAATAAAACAGAGGAAATAAAACCAAGGAAATAAATTTTCTACCAATATTTAAAAAAATTTTAACCCAATAAAATTTTTTTTTTAATTCCAGATTATAACTGGATTCTGTACCCTGAATTACAAGTGGTTCCAAGAAATTTTTAATAGATTTCAATAATTTTAAGGAATTTTTAAGATTTTAATGAATTATTTTAGGGAATTTTTTATTAATTTAATTGATTTGAAGTGATTTTAAAGCTTTTGGCATATTTTGGGATAAAGAATTTTTTAGAATTTTTGAACATATGGAACGATTTTACAGGACTTTTAAAGAGTTTTAACATGGTTTAAAAGTTTTCACTTTATTTTTTAAGATTTCCGAGGATTTCAAGGGATCCCGGAATTTTATAATTTTTGTTGTGAATTTTAAAGAATTTATTCATGAGAAGTGAGGTATTTTTTTAGAGTTTTAAAGCCTGAATTCTTTTGAATTTTATGAATTCATTTGAAGTTTTTTAATTCACTAAAATTTTTATAAATGAACTCTTTTCTACTTAATTCAATTGATTTAAATTTTTTTTAAGTTTTAATTTAATTGATTCAGGGGATCAATTGATAAAATGATGAAAGGACTGTAAATATTTTAGCGTAATCTTTTTTAAATTTCCTTGTTATTTTCAAGAGCTTTACAATTTTTCAGAAAAGTGTAAAGGATTTGCAATAATGTGGATTATTTAAAAATATTACAAAGTAATTTTTTATTGATTTTAGTAATTTAATGGGATTTAAAATGATTTGAAATACTTGAGGATATTGTAAAAGATTCTCAGGAAAGTTTCAAGAGCTTTCAAAAGATATCAAATGATTCGAAATATTTTCAGAAATTTTAAAAGATTCCGAGAAAAATTTAATTTATTTTAGTATTTGTAAGGCTTGGCAAATTATAATTTGAAGGAAAAAAATAATTTCTACCACAAAATAAAATTTTTTATTGAAATTTTATTTCTTACTTTATTAATTGGATTATAGTGGATTTTAGCTGGTTATTATAATGAATTAAGCTTGTTTATAGAAGCTTATTCTTGATTGTAGTGGATTAATCTGGATTATTATGTATTGAACTGGATTATATTGAATACAAAAACCGGATGCGCGAATAGATTTCAAAAATAAGATAAACGAAATCATAGATAAGGCAACTTGAGAGGGGCTTATACGAAATAAAGATATAGAAGGCGCATGGACTATGTTCCGGGATA
>JAWWLR010000127.1:46460924-46475077 GCA_035041075.1 Acraspis erinacei
TACAGGTAGATTTTGAAAATCGTAAAAGTTCATTATTTTTGTAAAAATTCATAATTTGCTTTAAAAATAAATTTAATCTTTTTGATTGAAATATAAACTATGATACTTTTTTGTTGGGCATTTATCTGTTTAGTTTGAAAATTCAAGTATTTTTTGAAAAGACATCCTTTATAGCAGAAAATACTTTTTTTTTTAAATAAATTAATAAATTTGAAATTTGTATTCGGAAATAACGGGTTTATTCATCAAGGAAATGAAAAATTAGTCAATTTTAAAAATGATGTTACGTAATTAAAGTACGGTCCCGAAAATAAAAATGGGCAAACATTTTGTCTCGGCAGCCCGAAGATGCTTTTGGGGCTTACAACATTCTTCAGCGACCTCATGCAGTGCCAAATTTCGAGGAAGCTGGCAAAATGAAGTACAGCGATGAATCGGATGAGACCTCGGTCTCGGAAAGTGATTCAGACTCGGACTCAGACTCAGCTCGCAACAAAACTAAAAGGCCGAAATTAAAAGTGAGGCCAACGCGGGCTGCGCGGGAAAATTGCCGGACGCGGAACGACAAGTTTAAAATCTGGAATATGCAAGTGCAGGAGGAGTCGATAACTGAAGATTTGGTGTCGTGTGGGGTCACGAAAAGTATCTTCGCCGACCGAAGTGTCGAGAGCTACGACTTCACGTTGGGTTATTCGTTTAAAAAACGGGGAGAGCTCCGACAGCGGGACAATAATAGTTCGGATGAGGAGAGAGAGGTCGAGGAAAGACTGAGCAACAAAAGAAATTTCTCTGACAGGCGCAATGTGAAACTGAGAGTAGGGAAAAGACGAGCCGATAATGAAGAAACTGCTGATGATGATCACAAAGGCTCATCTCGAGTGATGTCAGATTTGAGCATCACTCCCGAATCTTCTGATGCGGAAATTGCTGCCGATATTGCCGCGAAACTTTACGAGAAGAAGGACATTCTTATAAGTAAGTTTTTCGTGAATTTGAAAGCGTTTTCAGCCCTCACAAATCGCTCCCTATGTCCCTATGAGAATGTTGAATTGAAATTTTTGTTTTGATTTTAAAACAATATTTTCTATTGAAATGTAAAAAATAATTTAAATATTTTAGTCGGATATAATTTATCTTTTGTTCGTTACAGAATAAATAAAGAGATTTTAGGGCACTATTCTAAAGATTTCAAAATATTTTAAAGATTTAAAAAAATGTCAAAACTTTTAGAAAGATTTCCAAATATTGCACAAAGATTTCAAATTTTTTAATGAACCTAAATTAATACACAAGATTTTAGAAAGATTACAAAAATATATTTCAAAAATTCATAAGGATTTAAAAAGTTGTCAAGAATTTAAATATTTCAAAAAGGGTAAATTACACCAGATTTCAAAGATTTTTAACGATTTCAAAAGGAAAATCATTACAGGTCTATACTGATTTTTGTATAATATTTTTCCTTAAGGGCACTTTGCATTTTTTGGTGTTACATAATTTATTTTTGAGAGGGGTTTTCAAAATACTATATAATAATTTTCATCAATAACATAATACTAATGAAAATCAATAACTAAGCAACAAAGTTTCAAAAATATGTGCGAGAATTTTAAATTTGCGAATTGATAAGAATTGATTTTTTTATAAATAAAAATAATAAGATTATAAACGTGATAAATTCATTTTTTTTAAATTGAGATAATTATTGTTTTTGTATGTATATCATCAATTTGATCATCAAACTTAAGTTGGCGAAAAAAATTTCTCTTTGGTTTTAAACTCTTTCTATAAAATAAAATAAATTATATAAAAAAAAGCGATTTTCGGTTTCTCACACACTTTTTTAATTAAAATAGAAAATTGATATTGATAAAAGAATGGTATTTGGTAATTTCGATTATGTAAAATAATATAAAATAAAATCAAGGGCAATAGTTTTTATAATTAATGAAAATTTATATATTTTTATTATTATGTATTTTTAAAGAGACCAAGGAATTTTCAAAAAATGGCATGCAATTTAAAATTTTTATGAGGATTTGAAATATTTTAGAGTATTTTAAACAATTCTAATTAAATTTCCGCATATTTCTATAATTTGAATGTATTTTAAAATATTTTAGGGCATTTTTTAAAGATTCCAAGGAGTTTCCAGGAGTTAAAAAAAATTTCAAGTTATTTAAAAATATTTCAATTGGTTAAAAATATTTCAGATTATTTCAAAAGATTCTCAGGAATTTTTAATAGGTTTGAGTAATTTCGATGAAAGTCAGAGGATTTAAAATATTTTACGACATTTTTAAAGATTCCAATGAATTTTTAATTAATTTCAGTACTTCCAAGGGGCTTAAACAAATTTCAAAGGATTAAAAAAATTTTTTAAATACTATTTTTTTTATTTAACACGACATTTCACACTAAAGTTGTATAAAAATTGTAAATCTTCTTTGAAATCTAAAGATTTGTTAATAAAAATTTTAATTTCTGACGAAGAACACTGTCCAATGGACAAAAGTCCTTGGATTTAAATCTAATGATTTTTGTTTAAAAATACTTCAACATTGTAAATTTTATTTGAAATCTAATAATTTTTTTTAAACCCCCAATTTCTAGTGTAAAACACTAAATAAAAATCTGGAATTTGTTAATAAGTTAACGTTTTACACCGGAAATTGTTATTTTTGATTTAAAAAAAAGATTGGATTTCAAAGATTAAATTTTTTTTACACAATTTAAGTTTTCTATTTTTTTTAAACATTTTTTACAGGAAAAAATTATAGTTTGAGCAAGATTGCAATCTAAGAACAGTTTCAGATTATATTAACGTGTTTCACTGAAAATTAATTATTTTCAACAAGAATCATTATATTTCTAAGAAGATTTACAATTCTGAACTGTTGATTTTTATATCGGAAATAAATATTTGTTTTCTGGTTTTAAAATTAAATAATATTATTTAGTTTGAATTTTTTTATAATTCAATAATTTACAAAATATATGAATTTTTACGAAAATGTCGACAAATTTTTAATACTGTTTGGAATTAAAAGTTTTTTTTTTCCTAAAAAACGATAATTAAAAATCAGATTCTACCCTGGGGTCAAACCTGGTGCAAAAAAGTCGCAAAATTTCAAATATTGACTATTTATACGATTTAAAAAATCTAAAGCAATACAATTCTTATAATATAAATAATGTTAAAATTGATTAAAATATAATAAATAATAGTATTAAATCTTGTATTTACACATTTTTTAAAAGAATTACATAACAATTCAGAAAAATAGTATGTAAACTTACTTTGAAAATTATTCCAAGTACTTTTGAAAATGTTAATTATTTCCAAACATATTCCAATTTTTCCAACACATCGAAATTTGACGTTTTTTTTCAATATATCATAATTTTCTATAAAAATCGATTAAAAAAGATGAAAAACTGAATCTTAACTATAAGGATGTCGATTTTCCAATTTTTTTACAGAAAATTGCAAACAAAATTAAAATTCATGAAAAGGTTTTAGATCAAATAAAAATATTTTTGTGTTCATAAATAATTTTATATAATTTAAATTTAACTTAAGTATTTCTTAAAATTTCATACAAAAGTATAAATATAAAGGTATAAATATTTGTAAAAGTTGACTCAGAATTTTTTCAAAATTACACCTGAAAACCTGGAAAAGTTATAGAAGTTATCGAAGTGCGTTTTTTAATATTTATGTGTAGAAATTTTTTATTTTTTAAAGAAAAAATATGAAAAAGTACAGCTAGATTTTGAAAATCGTAAATGTTCATTATTTTTGTAAAAATTCATAATTTTCTATAATTATTTGATAGAAAAATGTAAAAAAAATAAAATAATGTTCGTGAAAAGATTTTAGCTTAAATAAAAATATCTTTGTTCTTATAAATAATTTTAAATAATTTAAATATTTCTTAAAATTCTATATTTCTGCATATTTGTATAAATAAATAAATAAAAAAATAAATAATAAAATTAGACCTGGAAAACCTGGTAAAAGTCGTGGAATTTTGAAATAGGACTTCCGTACCAACCCTGAAATACACTTTTTTCTAGGTTTTAAAAATAAATCGTGTTTATTTTTGCAGAGAAAGTCGTGGACATTTTGGGAAAGGAAAAGGCGATCGACTTCTTTCATAAGACAAAGAAAATTGAAGAGGAAGGTGGCATGTTGATTATGAACGGATCGCGTAGACGAACAGCTGGAGGTGTTTATCTTTATCTAGTGAAAAATGATGATCACCTTCCTCAGGAGAAAATCAGAGAAATATTTTACGTCGATAAGAAAGAAAGTGCGGTTCAAAAGAAACAGTCTGAGGCTTCGGAAAGGCGACGAAAGGCTAAAGAAAAATTGCGACTTCTTGAAAGTACGTTTTTTTATTTTATACCTAATGAATTTTATACTTTAATTAACATAATATTTTAACAAAATTTACAGTCTAAAGTGCTCTCAAAACCGGGGAAATAGGGTGATTTTTCACGAAAATAGAGGAATAGGGGCATACATTTTTTAGATAAAATTAATTTGTATGAATTTTTATTAGGAAAAAAAATTGTCAACAAAAAATATTTTTGATATTTTCACCAAAAAGGATTTTAGTTTTAAATGAAGAACAGCTGAATTCAAACAAAAACGACAAAAGAGTTGAGTTTTTGAAGCTAACAAGTCAATTGTTTTAAAACGCCGTTGGTTTTTAAACACGAAAAAAATTTGGTTTAAAAAAAAGACAATTTTAAAGCAAATATTTCAACTTTAAAGCAAAAGAGAAGAATTTTTAACAAAATAGATGCACTTTTAATTACACAGTGGAATTTTCAAGCCAAAAAGACGAACTTTTTAGAAAAAAGTTAAATTTTCAACAAAACTTAATTTTTAACCAATAAAGATGACTTTTTACAAGAAAATATGAATTTTTTGGCCGAACGACAAATGTTCTGTCCAAAAAGACAAATTTTAAACAAAACTGTTGAATCCTCATCCAAAACAAAATAATTTTCTAACCAAACAGTTCCACTGTTAACCGAAAAAATCAAATTTTTACTAAAAGAAATTAATTTTCAAGAAAGAAAGATTTTTCATTCAATTGAGAAAAAAATATCAATCAAATTATTGAATTTCCAAGTAAAAAACGAAAATTCTCTACAAAGAAGTTAAATTTTTAACACGCCAATATGAATTTTAAAAAAACCGTTTAATTTTTAAGTGAAAAAATCGAATTTTTTACAGGACTGTCGAATTTGGAATCAAACGGTTAAATTTTAAACTAAAACCGATCAATTTCAACCAAAATTGTTATAATTATTTAATTCTGCAGCTATAAAAGTTAATTTTCATACAAAGAAAAGGATTTTTTAACTAATTATTTCAATTTTTAAGTATTATAATAAAAATTTCACAAATTAGGTAAACTTTTATTTTAAAAAAGATTAATTTTCAATGAAAAATTTAATAGTTTCTTGTTCAACTGAAATTTCACCCAAAAAAGATTTTTCATTTAAGAGGGGATAAAATAGAAATAAATTGTTGAATTTTCAAGCCAAAAAGTCGAAATATCTAAAAAAAAATAAAATAATTCATTTTTAAACCACGTAGTAGCTAAGAAAATTAATTTTCAACCAAAAAAAAATTTTTTAACAAAATAGTAGAATTTGTAACTAAAAGAAATTAATTCTAAACAAAAAATATAATAGTGGACTTTTCAAATAACTTTCAACCAAAAAACGTTCGATTTTAGATAATATATTTTTTAAATATGGTATAAAATTCTAAAAATGTTTGGATATATAATAAAAATTTTGAATACATCACTTCTGAGAAAAAATATATTTTAGAAAGATTCAAGTATTTTGTTTGAATTTCTTTTTGTAAAATCCAGCCGTTTTTTTATTTTAAATTAAAAATTTTGTTGTTGAAGTATCAACTATTATATTCTTCATTTCAAAATACATCTTTCTAGAAAAAAATTTCAACTTCTTGATTGAAAGTTGAACTAATTTATTAAAAATTCCTTCTTTTTTTGTTAAAGATTTATAATTCTAGATGATATTTCGTTTTTTTTGTGCAAAAAATTATTTTGTTAAGAATTCAATTTATTGCTTGTAAATAACTTTTTTTTTAAATTTATTTCAACTGTTTTATAGAAAAGTCGTCGTTTTGATATGAAAATTCCACAATTTTGTATAAAATTGAACAAACAGAAATGTTTTTTTATTGAAAATGTATATTTTTTTAGCTTAAAAATTCCCCTACTTAGTTCAAAATTTTTATAGTTTGTAGCAAATTCGGAGTTTTTGGTAAAAAAAATCAACTGAAATTGAATTTTCTTGAAAATTCATATTTTCTGGCAGACGATTCATATTTTTAGTTTTTTGGTAGAAAATTCATTTTTGGTTAAAAATTAATCTGTTTTAGTTGAAGATTCAAGTTTTTTAAAAGTTTTTTTAAAAGAATTCCGTATAAATTAACAAGAATTCACGCCTAATTCCCAATGAATTGCAAGAAATATTTTTAAATCTTTGAAACTTGAACAATTAAAAGCGTTTGAAGTTGAAAGTTTTGATAAAAGACAGTGAAATTGAAGAAATTGTAGAAATTGTAGAAAAAAAGTTAGTAATTTTAGGAGATATTTAGAAGTTTTGAAAAGATTCAAAATTATCATGAAAGTTTTTTAATATCTCTTCATATTGCTCATATTTCTTCTACAAATAATAAGTGTTAATTTGTGATTTAAAAATACAAATTTGAAGAATATATTTTTTTTAATTATCAGTATTTTATAAAATTTGTAGGAAAAATTCAATTTATTATAAAAGATATTTAGGAGCTCTGGAAAAATTTCAAAAATAATTTTGAATTTGAAAGAATTTAAAAAACTTTTAGATTTCGCAAGATTTTGAAATAAAATTTTGAAGCTTTTCAAGGATGTTTAAACTATTTAAAATCACAATAATTTAACTTCTAAATAAAGAAATGTTCAGTTACAAAATTTCAATTTTCCAATGTTTAAATGTCTGCAGTTAAAAATTCCTTAAAATAATATAATTTTGAAAATGATAACGTGGATTTTTATTTTTGAAACTAAATCTGAATATTTGAACTCTGAACACTTCTCTGAACATTTGCATGTTGTTTGACTTTTTTTTGGAATTTTTTTCAGAACTTCTAAACATCTTTAAAAATTATTCGAATTTTTTGTAAACATTTTTTTTAATCCTGCCCAATTGAAAGATTTCCTTAAAATCTTCCACATTCATTTTTAATAATTTTGTAAATATTTCTAAATCTTTTTAAATATTCTCTTAAAATTACGTTTTCGAAAAAAAAATCATTTTCAATTTTTCTAGGAAATGTTTTTTATTATTCTGAAGCCTTTCGAAATTCTTAAAATGCTTCTAAATTTCTTTTTAAATTAATAGACTTTTCCTTCAATTTTTAGACTCTTAAAAGTTTAAAAAAAGTTTTTTCGTAATCGGCAAAAATCGAAATTTCGTTTTGAATTGGGCTGTGGCTAATTTTCATAGAAATTTACTCAAATTTGTTGAAAAAGTTGAAAAGCTCTTCGAAATTTTAACGATTGAAGGCTTTCTATGTCAAACAATTCAGTTTAAAATTGTTTAATTAAAAATATTTGTTTTCAATTTATTTGTCACAAATAAGCAGTCAAATATTTCTAAATATTAAATATTTATTCTTTTTCTTAATTAAACAAATTTTAGAAATATTTTTAATTTAATAAAAGCCCTTAATTATGAATATCTTATTATTAAATTATTTTTTAGTTTGAAAATAGTTGATAAAGTTTCAATCGGAAGTTTGCATTTTTTTAATGATAATGCTTTCGAATTGAATAGGTTCAATTTTTTACGTTAAAATCTGAAAATTCTTAATTTTGAACGGATTTAGAATCGTTGCTGAAAATCAATCATTGTTCCTTTTTATAAATAATTTATTTGTAATTGCATTTGATGAACTAAAAACGATTTTTATCCAAAATTTTCAACTCCAAACGCTTTTAATTTTTAATTATTTAAGTGTTCAAGACTGCATTTTAAAATTCTTTCAATTAAAAATAAAAATCTAAAATGGAAATTTTTTAATGTAGAAGATATTCGAATTACGCATTATAAACTGAATGATGTAACAATTGAAAAAGATAAACAATTCAACTAATTATTTTTAATACTTTTGAAATTTAATTCGGACAGATTTTATTTTTGTAGAAATTTGTAAAATTCTCGGTCAAAAAATAAATTCACTGTCATTTTCCGGTCTTAAAATTAAAAGAGAAAAATTTTTCACAAAATAGTTGAATTTTGAATGAAAAGAGACAAATTTTCAAACAAATATTTGGATTTAAAATTAAAAAAGACCAATTGTCAACAAGAAATAGAATATTTACATTTTTAGTTAAAAAAAAAATAATAATAATTTTTAACCGCACTGATGAGACTTTAGCTAAAAATTCAAAAAAGCATTTTTGTAGTAGAATTTTCGAAGAAGATTCATTGTCCATAAAAAACGGAGTTAGAATCGTGTTGACGTATGAATGGTTGTTCTCTTTTTAAAATAATTTATTTATATTAACATTTTATAAACTAAAGAAGGGTTTTTTTCCCAAATTTGCAACTTTAAACGATTTTAATTTTTAATTATTTAGGTGTTCAATACTGCATTTTAAAATTCTTTCAATTAAAAATAAAAATTGAAAATTTTTAAAGTAGAAGATTTTCGAATTACGCATTCTAAACTGAATGTCATCATTGAAAAAGATAACAATTCAACTAATTATTTTTGAAACTTTGAAAATCGAACTTGGACAGAATGTATTTTTATAGAAATTTGTGAAATTGCGGGTAAAAAATAAATTCACTCTCATTTCCCGATCTCAAAATTAAAAGAGATCAATTTTCAACCAAAAATGGAATAGTTACATTTTTAGTTAAAAAAAAAACATTTTTAACCACACTGGTGAATTTTCAACTAAAAAGGATGAATTTTCAATCAAGTAGTTGTAGTTTTGAACTAAAAAACATGAATTTCAAACAAAAAATGGCATACTTCTTATTTGTTAACACTTGAATTTTCGAAGAAGATTAATTTGCCATAAAAAAAAACGGATTTAGAATCGTTTTCACATATCAATTATTGTCAAACGCTTTTATTTTCTAAATTATTTAAGTGTTCAAGCCTGCATTTAAAAATTGTTTCAATTAAAAATAAAAATCTAAAAATTTTGAACTTGCTTTTCCAAAATTCCGGGTGAAAAAATAAAGTGACCGTCATTTCCCAGTTTTTCCAGGATTTCCGGTCCAATTTTTTTTCTATTTTGTAAATTCGACCTGTCCTTTCAGACGGATCTGACAAAGATCTGCCAGCCTTGCTGACAAGAGCGGAACTTTCCACGAGACAGATTGCGGAAGAAGCGAGATTGAGACGAGGTGAGGGCATGGACAGAACTCCCCCCCTGGATTCTGAGCGAACTGTGTCGAATCCTCCACCGAGTCCAGTTACGGACGATCCCGATCACTCGGAACAAGTGAACGATTTTCTGCCAACCGGAAGACAGGAAATTGATTACGACGATGTTCTCGATATTGGCGATGTCGACAATATGGAAGTTTTTTAATATCCCTCAACTACTTTTATTTAAGCCTTTCTACTACTTTGCCTTTCCTAATCTTAGGTAATTATTTATGCCAGTGGATGAGAAACTTCCCAATCTTAATTTATTGTAGTATTCACTTCATTCCTCAATTTTCCCCGAGACCATATTTACCAGCTTTACAAACTCACTTTATTAATTCAAATCAATTTTGTGCAATTTTTTCTCCTATATTTGAGGAAAGATTTTGATTTTTAGAAACTGTAAGAAAGAAAAAAAATCAAAACTAGTGACACTGGCCTTTTTTCGAAACTATCGTTGAAGAGATTTTGAATTAGAAGCGGAAAAAATGAGAGACATTTATACAGATTTGTACATAAGATTTAAAGACGATGCGCATCATTCTTGTAAATCACAAGAAAATCGTATGTAGAAATGTTTTCTCGAACGATAAACCACTTTGGATTGTAAATCTCTTGTATCCACTCAAAAGATAGTCTCGAGTCTTTTTTAATACCACGTGAATATTTAAAAAAAAAGAAGCTCTTTTTCAACTTTGAAACTGATTACCTTCATTTTCGTGTCTTTAAATTAATTTAGCGATGAGTTTATTAAAAAAAAATAATAAAACTTGACGCTTTTTCGCAATATTCACTCATGTACATAAAAAAATATTCTTTAACGAGTGATTTTACGCCTTAAGTTATATATACATAGAGAGAGAATAAGGTTAGAGTGAGGAAATTGATAAGGTTATATAGGAAATTGTTACGTTGAAATAAACAGACACGTTTTTTAACATAGATTTTTTTAGTCTTTATTCTCCTAGTTTAATTAAATACATTATTATTCTAAATTTCTTAGCTTATATAACGAGAGACTTTACACAGGTAATAAAAATTGGTGGACTTTTTTTTGGGCATGTTTCAGGCCAATTTCTGAAACAGATTGAGCAGCAACAAGCACCGATCTTTGACCTGTAAAAATATAATATATCATTTAAAATTGGAATTACAAATTCCAAAAATCTTTAGGAATCCTAGAAATACTATTTAATTTTTTGTGAATTTTTTGAAAAATGTATGAAATCTTGGTGAAAACTTTGTGATATCTTTGAAATCTTAGTGAAATTTTTGAAAAAAATCAAACCGGGAATTTACCAACAATTTTTCAAAATCTTTGTAAACTCTTTCAAATTTTTTTTAATCTTTGAAATCTTTGGAATCAATTGGATTTTTCGAAATAGAAACAAAAAAAAATCAAACCGGGAATTGACCTCTAATCGCAGAAAAATTCGAGTTTTTGTTTTAATATTTTTTTTAATTTAGAAAAGTGATTTCTACCTTTATCTACAGTCGCAGAGTTTTCAGATTATCTCAGTTTACTGAGAAATATTTTTGAATTATAATTGCAAACTTTTGTTATATTGTTAATTGCGAATTTATCTTTTTTTAGTAGAAATTTAACTAAATAATTGAAAATTGAACTCTTTTCTTGAAAATTCATTTACTTGGTTAAAGATTCGTTAGTTTACTTGAAAATTTATCTCTATGTTTTATCTATTTTTCCAGTAAATATAAAATAATAATTAATAAATAAATTCCAGTACAAACTTTAAATGAATTTAAACAGAAAATGTAAACATTTTGTTTTTGATTGAAAATTGATAGTTTTTTTATTTAGAAATTAAACTGTTAGTTTGAAAAATTATGTACTTTGTGAAAAATTCGCCGTTTTTGTAAGAAAAAATTAATCTTTATGGTTTAAAATTCATATTTTTGGTATAAAATTCAACTATTCCAGATGAAGATGCATCATTGTAGTTGTAAATTCATCTTGTTAAAAATTCAACAATTTGGATGAAAATGTGTCTTTTTTTAATTGGAAATTCAACTATTTCATTGAAAATGCACATATTTGGTTAAAATTCGATTTTTCTTGGCATTAAAAAATCATTTATTTTGTTGTACTGTGAGCTATTTGAATAAAAACTTCTTTTTCTATGGATGAAAAGAAATGTTTATTGCCGAAAATTTAACTATTATGTTAAAAAATTTGCTTCTTTTTTATTTGAAAATTATTATTAATTTGAACTGAAAATGTTAGCTTTGAAAGCTTTGTGAAATCTTCCGGAATTTTGGTGAAATCTTCAAAATCATTTGAAATCTTTTAAAAAAAAAATCTTTTAAATTTTTATGAAATCTTCGTTAAATCTTTTAAATCTTTGTGAAATCTCTTGAAATATTTAAAATGTTTATTAAATCTTTTTGAAATCTTTAAAATCTGTTTGAAATATTTGAAATCTTCAACATCTTTTGGAATCTTCATGAAATATTTTTAATCTTTGAAATATTTATGAAATATTCGTTAAATCGTTGTGAAATCTTTAAAATATTTTTTATAAAATTTGAAATCTTTGTGAAATCTTTAACATCTTTTGGAATCTTCATGAAATCTTTTAAATATTCGTTACATCTTTGTGAAATCTCTTGGAATATTTAAAAAATTTTATTAAATCTTTGTGAAATCTTTAACACCTTTTGTAATTTTTAAATATTCGTTAAATCTTTGTGAACTATCTTGGAATATTTCAATTCTTTGTGAAATCTTATACATCTTTTGGAATCTTCATGAAATCTTTTGTAATATTTGAAATATTCATGAAATATTCGTTAAATCTTTGTGAAATCTCTTGGAATATTTAAAATCTTTATTAAATTTTTTCATAAAATCTTTTTAATCTTTTTGAAACCTTTAAAATCTTTTTGACAGATTTGAAATCTTTAACATCTTTTGGAATCTTTGAAAGCTTTGTGAAATCGTTTGGAATCTTTTAAGTCCTTGCGAAGTCTTCCAAATATTTTAGAATCTTTAAAATGTTCATGCACTCTAAAATTATTGTGAAACTTTTTATAATGATTAAATCTTCCAAATCTGTTGAAATCTTTTGGAATCCTTGAAATCTTTCTGAAATCTTTGTGAGATCTTTGAAATAATTACAATCTTTCATAATCTTTCGGAATATTTATAAAGTCTTTTTGGAATCTTTGAAATCTTCGAGAAATCTTTTGGAATCTTTGTACTCTTGTGAAATCTTCAAGAATTCTTTAAAATCTATGTGATATCTTTTGGCATCATTCATGAAATCTTCGTCGAATCTTTTGGAATTTTCATAAATTCTTTTTGAAATCTTTGTGAAATCTTCATGATCTTTTGGAATATCTGAAATCTTTAAAATTTTGAAAATCTTTGGGAATCCTTGATGTCTTTATAAAGTTTTTCTGGAACGTTTAAAATATTTGCAAAACCTTTGAAATATTTTAAAAATGTTGAAATCTTCTTTAACTTTTTGTCAAATTTTTGTGAAATCTTTTTAAAATCTATGAAATCTTTATGACATCTTTGTTAAATCTTGCGGAATTTTGGTGAAATTTTAAAAATCATTTGAAATCTTCATAAACTTTTCATGAAATCTTTTGTAATCTTTGAAATATTTATTAAATATTCGTTAAATCTTTTAAATCGTTTGAAATCTTAGAAATCTTAATATCTTTAAAATCTTTAAAAAATCACGAAGATCTTTTGGAATATCTGAAATATTTATAATTTTCAAAATCTTTTGGAATTTTTGAAATATTATTTGAATCTTTATAAAATTGTTGTGAAATCTTTTAAATCTTTGTGAAATATTTTGGAATATTTGAAATCATCGTGAATTATTAAAAATCTTTGTGAAATCTTTATGAAGTATTTGTGAAACCTTAGAACTTTGTCAAAATCTTCGTAAAATCTTTCAAATCTTTTTTAATCTTTATGAGATCTTTGGAATCTTTGAAATCTTTATGAGATCTTCGTGAAACTTTGAAATTTTGTGAAATATTTTGGAATATTTTAAATCCTTATGAAGTCTGCCAAATATTTGTAACATCTTCGAAATTTTTATAAAATCTTTTGGAATCCTAGAAATCCTCATGAAATCTTTGTAAAAACTTTGTGGAACGTGAAAACGTGTATGGAAGGTCTTTGTGAAATGTTTGAAAGATTTAAAAAAAAGTGAAATATTATTTAATTTTTTGTGAAAGGTTTGCAAAATCTATGAAATCCTTATAAAATCTTCGTGAATTTGTTCAAATCTTTGAGAAATCATTATAAAATCTTTGCGATATCTTCAACATCTTTTGGAATCTTCTTCTTTGTGAGAGTTTTGAAATATTTGTGAAACCTGAAAAATCTTGTGGAATCTTTGAAATCTTTATGAAAACTTTCGACCATTTTTTTGTGAAATCTTGTTCAATCTTTATGAAATCTTTGTGAGAGTTTTGAAATATTTGTGAAACCTGAAAAATCGTTTGGAATATTTGAAATCTTTGTCAAGTTTTTGTGAAAGCCTTCAAATCTGTTGACCAGTTTTTTGTGAAATCTTTTGAAATCTTTGTGAAATCTTTGAAACCTTTAGAATCTTTTGAAACCTTTTAAATCTTCATATCTTTAAAATCTTTGTGAAATCTTTTTCAATCTTTAAAAACT
>JAWWLR010000127.1:46500705-46513740 GCA_035041075.1 Acraspis erinacei
AAAAGATTTTTGAATTACGCATTGTAAACTGAATGATATCATAATTGAAAACGATATCAATTCAAGTAATTATTTGAGAAATTGTTGAAATCGAACTTGGGCAGATTTTTATTCTGAAAATTTGTAAAATTCCCGATCATTTCCCGGTCTCAAAAAATTCCCGGTCATTTCCCGGTTGCTCGGTCCAGCGGCCACCCTGGAATGATGTCATAATGGGGATAAAAATAACAATTATTCAACTAATTGTAATATTTTAAAACCCAATTTTTCTTCTAAATATGTTTGTAAAATTCGAGATCAAAAAATAAATTCCCTGTCACCCTCCTCCCTGTTATTTAGCAGAATAATTCTCACCTTTCAGGTGGTTTTCCGCCCGGGAAAACTTGCAGAAACATATCCATAACAATTGGATATCCTTTGAGAACTGGACCCATGACTTCATGAACATTTTTCAGAGTGTGGGGAGCTGCCGCAAGTTGTGCTATCGACTGCATCACTTTGGCAAGACGAGATGGCTGTTTTGCAAAATAAACTTGAGCCACGTGCACAAATTCTTGCATTTTTTGCAGCATCATCCACTCAACGGACTTATCAATCATCGCTGCTTGATGGGAGCTTAAAAAGAGCAGAAAATCAGAGCACATGTCTGGGAATTTTTGCAATTTTTCTGTGACTTCTCGAAAAAGGTCAATAGCCAGGGTGTCCTTGGTCGCTTTAATTTCGCTTTCCCTCAATCGTTTCTCGTTCGATCCACCTTTACCTTCTTCAAAAATTATAAACAATCAAAACCGAGAATAGGATTAATAAAAAGAGAAATTACCTTATCTAAAAATAATTTAAAAGATATTTAGATTTTTTAGATTTCGATAAAAGGTGCCTTATAAGAATTTTAAAAAAGTTACAAGAAAATTAAAAAAATTCGTAAGATTCCTTTTATTATTAAAAAAGATTTTTTTTTGTTTAAAAAATTAATTTTGAAAGAAAATGGAAAAGGATTTCCCATTTTTTTTAATGATTTCCTGAACTGTGCGAAAAGAATGTAGAGGATTTTGAATTCAAATTGTTCCATTTTGTAAGATTACAAAATTCTTTAAAAATCGAACAAGCTTAAAAAATATTTCGAATTTTTAAAAAGATCAGAAAATAATTTATAACTTGAAAACGTTAAAAAAAATATAAAACAAAACGTAGATTTTTGAAGATCCGAAATAATGTTTCTTAAGAATTTTTAAAAGTTTCAAGAAAAGAGCAATTATTTTTAAGATTCCTGGGAAAATTTCAAATTATTTTTGTTACCTAAAAACTTAAAAAAGATTTCAAATGATTTCTTAAAATGTTGAAAAAGAATGTAAAAGATTTTGAATTGAAATAATTCAATTTTGCAAGATTACAAAATTCTTTAAAAATCGGATAAGCTTAAAAAATGTTTCGAATTTTTAAAAAGATAAGAAAATAATTTAGAACTTGAAAACGTTAAAAAAAATATAACACAAAACGTAGATTTTTGAAGATTCGAAAAAAATAAGTTTCTTAAGCATTTTGAAAAGTTTCAAGAGAAGAATTTTTAACAATCCTGGGAAAATTTCAAGTGATTTTTTGTTACCTAACACATTAGTTTCAGAAGAGAATTGAAAAAAGATTTTAAATGATTTATTCAAATTTTTAAAAGGAAGATAAAATATTTGAAATAAAAATTGTTCAATTTTGTAAGATAAGGAAATTAAAAACAAATTTAATAAGCTTAAAAGATGTCCAGAATTTTAAAAAAGATACGAAAAATAATTTAGAACTTTAAAAGGTTTAAGAAAATGTAAAACAAAACGTAAATTATGAAAGATTCGAAAAAAAAGTTTCTTAAGAATTTTGAAAAGTTTCAAGAGAAGAGCAATTATTTGTAAGATTCCTGGACAAATTTCAAATGATTTCTTAAAAATTTGAAAAAGATTGTAAAAGATTTTTAATCAAAATTGTTCAATTTTGCAAGTTATATATTTTTTTAATTTAATAAACTTAAAATACATTTAAAATGTTGAAAAAGACCCGAACATAATTTAGAACTTGCAAAGGTTTAAGAAAATGTAAAACAAAACGTAAATTATGAAACATTTGAAAAGAAAGTTTCTTAAGAATTTTGAAAGGTTTCAAGAGAAGAGTAATTATTTTTAATATTCCTGGGAAAATTCAAATGATTTCTTAACATTTTTTAAAAAGTAAAATATTTTATATCAAAATTGTTTAATTTTGTAACATAACAAAAAATTTTAACAATTCAATAAACTTAAAAGATATTTCGAATGATCAAAAAGATGCGAAAATAATTAAAAACTTGAAAGGATTGAAGAAAATGTAAAATAAAACGTAGATTTTTGAAGAATCGAAAAAATAAGTTTCTTAAGAATTTTGAATGGTTTAAAAAAATAGCAATTATTTTTAAGAATCCTGGGAAAAATTCAAATGATTTTTTTAACTAAAAAATTAATTTTTAGAAAAAATTCAAAAATATTTCAACTGATTTCTTACCTGAAATTGGCATTTTTAAACAAAAAAATCAAAATTCTGACATTCTTGATTAGATACCGGTAATTAAAAAAAATGTTAAAGAATATTTACAATCTTAAACAATTTTTTTAAAGTGCTATTAGCGTTCTTCGTCTGTTATTTTTTTATCCAAAAATCAACGACTTGATTTTCCTCATATTGTACAAAAATATGCATCAATGTTTTATCAATTCTCAGAAATATTCTATTGATATTAATTTTATATTCTAATTTAAAAATTGTACGAGAGAGAAAAAAAACAGAAAATATTTACCTTCTGGCTTGTGTTCCTTTACGTTTTCTGTTTGTATAATATTTTCGAGTTTCTCGCTGTAGTCTAAGTACAGCTTAATTACTGCCCTGAAGATTTCCGGATCGGTAGATTCGAGTGTCGCATGTAGTTTTTGTAGATAAGATGCGGCAAATTCTTTAAAGAATTGGGCAACTTGTTAAAAATGAAAGAAATTATTAAATAGGGAAACATTTCAGTACTTACATCTATCTATCTACTTTCGACACAAATGCAGGGAATGATGATTTGAGAATATGTAAATAAAATTATAAATTTTAAACAGTTTTTTAATTTGTATTTCCTTTAAAAAAATATTTTAACAATGTGAAAATGCTTGAAATCTCTTGAAATACTCAAAATCCTATATAAATAAAATAATAAAATATAATATATAATAATAAAATATTAATAAAAATAAATAATAAAAAATAATAAATAAAATAATAATAAAATCCCTTAAAATTCGTGGAAATTCATTAAAAGTTCTGGAATCAGTTAAAATCCTTCCAATTCCTTGAAATACATATTTCGAAGTTTCAAGAGATCCCTTGAAATCTTTGAAATCCATTTGAAATTAATTGAAATCTTTCAAATCTGAGGGAATCTTTCCGAATCTCTTGAAATCATCTCGAAATCTCTTAAAACCCATTAAAAAAATCGGAAACCCTTTGAAATTCGGTGAAATCTTTGAAAATTGTACGAAATCATCTCCAATACGTGGATATATTTTTTAATATTTTGGAATAAAATCCTTTAAAATCCCGTGATATCATCAAAACACCTTTATTTCTCTTAAAATTAGATTCCTTTCATTTTTGTTGTCATAAATTCAAATACTTTGTTAAAAATAGATTTTTTGCTTCAAGATTCATTTCCTTTGTTGAAAAATGAACTATTTTGAACTATTTTGTTAAAAATTGGTTTCTTTATTGACTGAAAATTTAACTATTCCATTTTCATTTTAAAAAATGTAAATTTTGGTAGTTGAATGTTCAACTATTTGCTTGAAAATAGATCCCTTTTGGTTGAAGATTCAACTATTTTGTAGAAAATTCGTCTTTTTCGTAAAATTTAACCGTTTTTTATTTAAAATAAAAATGTTTTGTGGTTGAGACATCAAATATTACATTCATCGTTGAGAATTCATTCTTTTTGTGTGAAAATTCAACTAGTTTGTTGAAAAATGTCGGTTGAAAATTAACTTTTTTGTTGAAAATTCATATTTTTGGGTAAAAAATTCAACTGTTTTGTGGGAAACGCGCTTTCGTGACTTGAAAATTTAATAATTTTGTAGAAAATTAAAATGTTTTGCATAAAATAAACTTTTTTTCTTAAAAATTTGTATTTTGAGTCGAAAATGCAATTGTTTTTTTTACAAATTCATCTTTTTTGCTAAAAATTTCATCTTTTTCGGTGAAAAATTCAAGAAGTTGGTTCAAATTGAAATAATAATTTGAAATTTATATTGCGTGGTAGAAAATGGACTTTATTGTTGAAAAATCATATTTGCGTGTTGAAAATTCAACTGTTTTTTAGAAAAAAAGTCGTATTTTTCGCTTTAGAAATTTAATTTTGGCTGAAAATTCATGTATTTTGTTGAAAATTCGACTTTTTTCGTTGAGAATTAATATTCTTAACGCAAAATTTATCTTTCGATTGCAAATTTATATTCTTTAGTTGAAAATCCAACTTTTTCGGTAAAAAAATCAACTATTTGGTTAAAAATTAAATTAATAATTCTTTTTTAAATTCATTTTTCAAACTGAACTTTCAACTATTCCATTTTTTGCTGAAAACTTATATTTTTCATTAAAAAATTTGGTTTTAAAATGTACATATTTCGTTGATAATTCGACCTTTGGTAGAAAACTAATCTTTTACGTTGAAATCTTATCTTTCCAAATTCAAAATTCAGCTATTTGTTAAAAAGTAAACTATTTTGTTGAAAATTTAATTACTTTCTTGAAAATTCAACAATTTTATAGAAAATTAAACTATTTTGTAGAAAATTAACTTTTTTTTATCGAAAATGCATATTTTAGGTTGAAAATTCAATTGTTTTGTAGAAAGTTCGTCTGTTTGGTTTGAAAATTCATCTCTTTTGGTAGAAAATGAACTTTTGATTGAATAATCATATTTTCGGTTTGAAAATGTAACTGTTTTGTAGAAAAATTCGTCTTTGAGGCTTCAAAACATAAAATATGGTTGAAAATTCATCTATTTTATTACAAATTCGACTTTCTTCGTTGAAAATTAATCTTTTTAGTTGAGAATTTCGACTAATCTGTTAGAAATTCGTCAATTTACTTAAATTCAACTAAATGAAAATAATTTTTGTCTCCTTGTAAGTTATTTTGTCATATTGAAATTTTAATTATTCCGTTGTTGTTTGAAATCTTATATTTTTTAGTTGAAAATACAAATTTTGGTTTGTATAAACATAAACTATTAGGTTAAAAATTAAATTAATCATTTAAAATTCATGTATTTTGTTGCAAATTTTTCTTGTCGGCTTCAAAATTTAAAATTTATTTAGAAAATTATGTATTTTGCTGAAAATACATATTTTTTATTTAAAATTTCAATATCAGGTCAAAACTTCAACTTTTTTGTTTGAAAGTAGAAATACTCTGTTAAAAAATATATTTAAAACGAAATTCACCTCAATAGTTGAATATTTTTTATCTGAAAATTTAACTACTCTTTTTTGTTGAAAATATATCCTTTATAAATCGAAAATTCAACTATTTGGATAAAAAATCATATAATTTGTTAGAAATTCGTGTTTTTTTTAAGTAGAAAATTAATCTTCTTTTTTTGAAAATTCGTTTTGCAAACCTGAAAAATTAATCTTCTTGCTTAAAATTTTCCTGAAAATTTAATTACTTTATTTCGAATTCATATTTTATTTTAGAAAAGTCATATTTCTTGGTTGAAAATGAATTTTCTTCATTGAAAATTGAACTATTTTGTTGAATCTTAATCTTTTTTCTCGCCCTTAGTATTGTTTCTTAACTCAAAGATTCCCTGCGTTTGTTATATAAAAATATCGTGTCTGATAGGTGCGGAAAGTTAAAAATTGTCTACTTTTCGCACTTGTTACACAATATACAATTTTAGGAACTTTCTACTCACTCGTCGCTCTCTCGTCTACGTTCAGCTCATTTTCTGACTCCACTAATCGTTTTATGTTCTCTAACTCGCGAGCTTGCTTCGCCTTCTTTCGACTAGCTGCATTTTTCTTAATTGTTGTAGACGCCAGCATCAATTCGGCGATTTCGTCCTCGTTATCCTTCAAGGTAGAATATCTTCATTAAATTACAACGACAGGGTGGCCGTAAAACTTTAGTTTAAAAATTCCCTGACTTTTCCCTTACTATTTTTACATTTTTCCTGTCCATTATTATTTAAAGACCATTTTTCTAATCTTCCATTTTGAATTGAAATTGAAAAATCCAATCAAAATTTTAATTAAATAGCATGGTATTATTAATTATATTAATTTTTATTACAAATTTGGTTTAAATTGGATTTTTCAAATTTAATAAATCAGTGATTTAACTGATATTAAATTAAATTAATCTATCTTATTTTTGTTTTTAATGAAAAAAAGAACATGAAATCCCACACAAAAAATCTGTCAAGTACAACTTTGGAATTGTGAAATCAAATTTGGTGACATGTAATTTGAGGGGAAATATTCCAAATATAATACATGGAGAAACTTTTTTTTAATAAAGTGCCCTATATAAAATTTTGTTATCAATTTAAAAAAGTTATATCTGATGAAATTTATAAGAATTCCAGATGAATTTTAAGAAATTTAGGATAAATTCAAATGAATTGTAAAACACTCAAAAACATTCCATTAAAATTAGATAAAATTAGAGTGAATTTTGATAAATTTTAGGGAAATGAGAAGATAGCGATCAAATTCGTAAAAATTAAATATTTAAAAAAATCAAAAGAATTAAAAACAATAAAATAGGATATAAAAAACTGTAGGGAATTCAGTAACTTTAAAATGAGTTTAAAAGACTTCAGGTTCCAAATCAATTAAAATGAATTACAGAAAATACTAAAAATCTCTTCCAATCTTTGAAGCTCTATGGAAATCTCTAACTTCTTGTGAATCAATTATTTTTAATATATTGAAAATTCCTTGAAATTTTTATAAAGAGCCTCAAAAGCGCTAAAATCCTTTGGAATCCTTTCAAATTATTGAAATCTATTAAAAATTCTTTGGAGTCTTAAAATACCCTGAGAAATTTCAAATACTTTGAAATTCCTCGATTTTTTTTTAATAAACTGAACATTTCTTGATTTTTTTAAATGAATTGAAAAACAATATGATAAAATTCCGTAAAATTAAATGAAATCTGAAGATATTTCCCGAAATCCTGGAAAAATTAATACGTACAGATTTTTAAAAACCCCTCAAAATCCTTTGAGAAATCCCTTGAAAATTTTGTATATCTTAAAAATGCCTTGGAATCTTTAAGAAATACCCTAAAATTATTCAAATCCTTTGAAATCCCTTTAAATTAGTGAAATAAATTAAAAATTGTTTTAATTCTTTAAAAATGCCCGAAAATTTATCAAATCTTTTGAATCTTTTAAATTATTCTAAAAGATTTCAGTCTTCACCATTTTTTAGAAATCTTTGAAATTTTTTAAATCTCTTGAAAATGCATTGGATTTTTTAAAAATACCTTTAATCAGGAATCTGTTAACATATCCTAAAATATTTCAAATTCATTAAAATTCTTTTAAATCTATTGAAAATGCTTTGGAATCTTTTAAAATGCCCTAAATATACTTCAAATATTTTGATTTTTTTCAAATAATTTGAAACTGTTTAAAACACTTGGAGATTCTTTGAATTAAAAAAACTCGAATCTATAAAAAAAATCCTTTGGAATCACTTCAAATTATTAAAATCTATTTTAAATAATCTAAAATATTTCATGTACTTCAAAATCCTTCAAAATCCCTTGAAATTTGTTTAAAAAAATGTAAACATCCTAGGAATCACATGAAATGTAATATTTTCTGAAATACTGGAAAAGTTATTAAAATACCTTGATACCTTTTAAAATCCCTTAAAATCAAGGAAATTCTTGAAATATTTCAATATAAAAATATTTCATAAATATTTTAATATTTTAAGCCTCTTGAATTTTTCTTCGATTTTTTCTAAATACCCTAAAAACTTGGAAATCTTTTTGAATCATTAAAAATTACCTCAAATGTTTAAAGTCATTTTTAATCTTTTTAACTCCCTTGCATTTTTTCAAGCTCTTGAAATAGCTAAGGAATGTGAAAAAATACCTTAAAATATTTCAAAGCCTTTGATAATTTTATCAAGTGATCCACAGGATCAATTAAACAAAAATTTTTGAACATTAAAAAAAATCAACTGAACAATTTTAAATGTCTTAAAACTGTCTCGGACAATTTAAAAATACCCTAAATCTTGAAAATCCTTCAGAATTCCTTTAAATTATTGAAATATACTCAAAATTCTAGGAAATATTTTAAATACCTTTAAAAGATTTCAAAGAGTTTTAAATATATTTTTAAATCCTTCGGAATCCGTTAGAATTATTGAAATATATTAAAAATTCCTTGGAATCTTTTAGAATATCCTAAAATATCTCAAATCCTTTAAGTTCCTTGAAAATTATTGAAATCTATTCAAAATTTCTTTAAATCTTTTTAAATAACCTAAAATTTTTAAAAACCTTTGAACTCCTATTAAATTGTTAAAATTGATTAAAAATTGATTTAAAATTTTTTAAATATTTCATATTCTTAAAAAAACTTTTAAAACCTTTTAAAGACTCTTGCAATTTTTTAAATATCTTTAAAAATGCCTTGGTATCTATCAAAATATTATAAAATCTTTCGATTCCTTTCAAATTATTAAAATTTATTAAACATTCCTTTGAAAATCTTCAAATGTCCTAAAATATTTCAAATCTTTCGAAATCCTTTTAAATTATTGAAATCTGCAAAATTCCTTTCAATCTTTTAAAATGCCATGAAATATTTTAAATCCTTTGAAACCCAATTAAGTTGCAGAAATTAATTAAGCATTTTTTGGAATCTTCTACAATATCTTAAATTTGCAAATCTTTTTAAAACTTTCGAATTCCCTTGAAATTTGTTAAAGCTTTTAAGAATTCCTTGCAATTTTTCAAATTTGTTGAAAATGTCTTGCAATATATTTTAAAATCCTTTTAAATCCTTCAAATCCTTCTGAATCTCTTCAATTTATTGAAATCTATTACAATTTTTATAGAATTTTGTAACATACCTCAAAATATTTCATACCCTTAAAAATTCTATTAAATTACTAAAATTACTAAAATTAGTTGAAAATTCCTTGACACCTTTTTAAATATCTTAAAATATTTTAAATACTTTGAAATGCCATTAAATTACTGAAATAAATGCGAAATTCCTCTAAATCTTTTCAAATAAATCAAAATATTTCATATCCTTAAAAATTCTATTGAATTACTCAAATTAATTGAAAATTCCTTGAAACCTTTTAAAATATCTTAAAATATTTCAAATACTTTGAAATATTTTAAAATATCTTAAAATATTTCAAATACTTTGAAATGCTATTAAATTACTGAAATACATGCAAAATTCCTCTAAATCTTTTAAAATAAATCAAAATATTGCAAATCCGTTGAAAACTTTCGAAATCACTTGAAAATTTTTAATGTTCTTAAGAACTCCTTACAATTTTTTCTAAATACCTTAAAATCTCTAAAATACTTTGAGATTCTTTTAAATTATTGAAATCTATTCAAATTTCCTTTCAATCTTTTAAAATGCCATGAAATATTTTAAATCCTTTGAAAACCAATTAAGTTATTGAAACTAATTAAGAATTTTTTGGAATCTTCTAAAATATCTTAAAAGTTGCAAATCTATTGAAAACTTTCGAAATCCCTTGAAATTTTTTAAAGCTTCAGAGAATTCTTTGCAATTTTTCAAATCTATTGAAAATGTCTTGCAATGTATTTAAAAATCCTTTTAAATCTCTTCAAGTTATATTGAAGTCTATTAAAATTTTCATAGAATCTTGTAAAATACCTCAAAATATTTCATATCCTTAAAAATTCTATTAAATTACTAAAATTACTCAAATTAATTGAAAATTCCTTGAAACCTTTTTAAATATCTTAAAATATTTCAAATACTTTGAAATTCCATTAAATTATTCAAATATATGCAACATTCCTCTAAATCTTTTAAAATAAATAAAAATATTTCAAATCCGTTGAAAACTTTCGAAATCTCTTGAAACTTTTTAATGTTCTTAAGAACTCCTTACAATTTTTTCTAAATACCCTAAAATCTCTAAAATACTTTGAGATTCTTTTAAATTATTGAAATCTATTCAAATTTCCTTTAAATCTTTTAAAATGCCATAAAATATTTTGCATTCTTTGAAAACCAATTAAGTTACTGAAACTACTTAAGAATTTTTTGTAATCTTCTAAAATATCTTAAAATTTGCAAATCTTTTAAAAACTTTCGAAATTCCTTGAAATTTTTTAAAGCTTCAGAGAATTCTTTGCAATTTTTCAAATCTATTGAAAATGTCTTGCAATATATTTAAAAATCCTTTTAAATCTTTCAAATCCTTTTGAATCTCTTCAAGTTATATTGAAGTCTATTAAAATTTTTATAGAATCTTTTAAAATATCTTAAAATATTTGATGTCCTTTGAAATATTTTTAAATTACTAAAATTAACTGAAAATTCCTTGAAACCTTTTTAAATATCTTAAAATATTTCAAATACTTTAAATCGTCATTAAATTACTGAAATAAATACAAAGTTCTTTTAAATCTTTTAAAATAAATCAAAATATTTAAAATCCTTTGAAATCTTTTTAGAGAAAATCTTCTTTTTCAGAATTCCTTACAATTGGTTTAAATAGCATATAATCCCAAAAATTCTTTTGGGATCCCTTCAAACGATTGAAATCTTTTTAAAATTCTTTGGAATCTTGTCAAATGTCGTAGAATATTTTAATTTTAAATCATTTTTCTTAAAAATGTCTTAGAATTTGTTAAATACAGTAAATATGTTTAAAATTGTACAAAAAAATGGTCCAAATCATTTTAAATTCCTTCAAATTATTAAAATGTTTTGTAAAGGTCTTAGCATTTTTTAAATATCGTAAATCTATTTAAAAAATTGTTTGAAAACTTTTCAAACCCCATAAAACTTTTTCAAGCTCTTCAAAATACCTTGGAATTATTCAAAATACCGAAAAATCTTTTAAAAAATCGTCTTTAAATTTTTTTAAATACCCTAGAATATTAAAAAAATAATAATAAAAGTCGAAAAAACCCCAAAGATTTTTTTCATTTTCTTTTCGAAAACTTGGACTTTTCTCTGATTTCCAGGATTTCTCTAAACTGCAACCACCCTGAATAAATACTTAATTATTTCTTTTATTTCCAGACTCACCCCTTTCACTGAAGACGACGAAGATGCCTCGGAACTTTTTGAGGAATCCACTTTGCCCCTCGCCTTGGGCGCATTTCCGGAAACTTCCTTAGCGCTCACAACTTGCGTCATTGATTTGATATTTTGCGCGCTCCGCGTTTTTGCCAAACGAGGAGTCGTTTTTCTCAACTGGGGTAATTTCGAGGACGGATTTTCCGTCTCCAGAGCTTCGCTCACAATCGTGTAATAAGTTTCCGGGATATCGGGAAGAATTTCCTCCGGCTCTTGTTCCGGTTCCAATTTTATTATTTGCGGAGGCCCCTCAGGAATGGCTTTCTTCTTCGAACATTTGGGATTTTGTTGACTTGTATTCGTCATCATGCCTACAATCGGGTTGCAGATATGCTCACCTGGACGAATTTCGCATTTGTACTGTGCTAACTTCTTACTGAGAGCCTTCCCGATAGCCTTTTCTTTGAGTGGTTTATTCCGCTTTAACTAGAAATAATCAAAAAGTTCGGATTCTAATAATAATGATGGAAATAGGGTGACTTTTCATAAAAATAGGGGAAAAAAGAAAGATAAATTTTCAATCTAAAAAGTAAAATTAAAAAAATCTTTAACCAAATAGTTGAGTTTTCAACAAAACAATTAAATTTGTAATAAAACGGTTGAATTTAGAACAATAAGTTAATTTTTCAAACAAAAAATACGAATTCTTTTAAAAGCAGATGAATTTTCAATCTGAAAAGACGAATTCTTAACAAAATTGTTTAATTTTTTTAATGCTTTAACCAAATAGTTGTATTTTTAACCAAGAATTTAAATTTTCCAACCAAAAATACGAATTCTTTTAAAAGCAGATGAATTTTCAATCTAAAAAGACGAATTTTTAACAAAACTGAATAATTTTTTTAATGCTTTAAATAGATATTTGAGTTTTCAACAAAATACTTAAATTTGTAACAAAATTGTTGAATTCTAAACCAAAAAGTTAAATTTTTCATGAAAATAGGGGAAAAATAAAGAAATAAATTCTTTAAATTAAAATTAATATGTAGGCACAATATTGAATTCAATATAAAACGCTTCAAAATTCTAAGAATTCATATGGAAATATATTGTGTTCGACAAAATAGTTGAATTTTCAATCCCGAAAGACGAATTTATAACAAAACAGTAGAATTAAAAAAAAATCTTTAACCAAATAGTTGGGGTTTCAACAAAAAAATTGAATTTGTAACAAAATTATTGAAAGTTTAACCAAGAAGTTACATTTTCAAACCAAAAATACGAATTCTTTTAAAGGCAGATGAATTTTAAATCTAAAAAGACGAATTTTTAACAAAACAGTTTAATTTTTTTAATGCTCTAACCAAATAGTCGAATTTTCAACAAAATACTTACATTTTTAACCAAGAAGTTAAATTCTTCATGAAAATAGAGGAACAATAAAGAAATAAATTCATTAAATTAAAATTAATATGTCAATGTTGAATTCAATATCAAACGCTTCAAAATTCTAAGATTTCATATCGAAATATATTTTGCTCGACAAAATAGTTGAATTTTCAACAAAAAAAAGATGAATTTTTAATCCTGTCAAAAAAGACGAATTTTTAACAAAACTGATTTATTTTTTTTCATGCTTTCACCAAATATTTGAGTTTTCAACGAAATACTTAAATTTGTAACAAAATTGTTGAATTCTTAAACTGAAAGTT
>JAWWLR010000127.1:46547720-46566309 GCA_035041075.1 Acraspis erinacei
TTATTAACCGAATAGTTGAATTTTCAAACAAAAAATAGATTTTCTACAAAAAAATAGGAAAATTCTACAAAATGAATAAATTATTAATCAAACAGTTGAATTTTTAACAAAGAAGAATAATTTTCTACAAAAAAGAGGAATGCTCAACAAAATACATTAACTTTGAACCAAATAGTTGAATTGTCAATTAAAAAAATTGATGTTCTACAAAAACAATACGAAATTTACACAAAATGTATAAATTATCAACGAAATAGTTAAATTTTCAAAAAAGGAAAAAATTATTTTATACAAAAACAATACGAAATTTTCATAAAATGAATAAATTGTTAACCGAATAGTTGAATTTTCAAATAAAACATTAATTTTCTACCAAATAGATAAATTCTCAACAAAATACATCAACTTCGAACCAAATAATTGAATTTTCAAAAAAGAAAAAATGATTTTATACAAAAACAATACGAAATTGTCATAAAATGAATAAATTATTAACCGAATAGTTGAATTTTCAAATAAAACATTAATTTTCTACCAAATAGATAAATTCTCAACAAAATACATCAAAGTATTTAATTAATTTAATTTTCTACGAAATAGAGGAATTCTCAACTGTTTGATTACAAATTTATGTATTTTGTAAACCATTCATCTTTTCTGACAGAAGAATCTTCTTAATGGAAAATTCAACTATTTGATGAAAAATATATGTTTTTGGATGACAATTCGTATTATTTCTTAGAAAATAATTTTTTTTTGGTTAAAAATGCAATTTATGGTTAAAACGTTTCAGTTTTAGTTCTAGATTCAAGCATTTTGTTTAAAATTCGTTATTTTTTATTATAAACAACTGTTTTTTTATTTAAAATTAATAATGATAATTAATAATTAGAACTACTTTATTAGCACCTAATATTTTTTCTTGAAGATTAATAATTTTAGTTAAAAATCCATCTCTTTGTCTGTGAACTTTACTATTTTGTAGAAAACTCTTCTTTCTTTTGTTTTAAAATTAATGATTTTAACTGAAAATTCAAATGACTGGTTAAGAATTTATGCATTTTGTTAAAAATTCATGATTTTTGTAAAAGAAATTAATACTATCGGTCTCTAATTTAAATATTGGTTAGAAAATGTACATATTCTGTTCAAATTTGGTATTTTTCGGTAAAAAATTAATTCTTTTTGTTAAAAATGTATGAAAATAGTTTTTTGAATAGGTATTACATTTTTTAGATGATTAGCAAAAATATATGGATCGAAAATTAATTTTAATTTATCAATTATATGGTCAAAAGTATAAACCAAATTTATTTAAAACTTTAAAAATAAAATGATTTTTTTATTAATTTTATTTTTAAAATGAAAATTAATCTGTTCTACTAGCTGAAGATTTAAATACTTTGTTAAATATCGTCTCCTTTGATTGTATTCAACTGTTTTTTAAATTTAATATCAACATCTTTTTCAATTTAAATATCAACAATTACATTTTCTGGTGAAAATTCAACAAATTGTTAGAAATTTCAACAATTCTGTGGAAAATGTATCAAATTTGTTGAGAATTCATTTTTTTTTTTCGTTGAGAAACTTTCAAGCCAATTAGTGCAGAAGTTTGACAATATTTTTAATGAAAATATAAAGAATTAGTGAAATTAGAAAAAAAATCTTTTAGAAAATAGTGTCATCGTTAAAAAAAAAGTATTCTACAATACCCAGGAATTTTAAAAACTCCTTCAGAGTCGTATTGAACGTCTGTTAAATTTTCTTGTTCCGTGAATGAAGAATTGTCAGTAGAATTGGCTGGCGTCGATGGTTGCGAATCCAGATCGCTGCCAAGAGAATTATCAGCTTCCCTCTCATCGTCGCTCTGCTGATCTTGATCTTGGTCTTGATCTTGATCTTGATCTGGTCGGTATTCCTCATCCGAAGAATCTTCCGGTAGGTCATTGTCAATCAAGGTTTGAACATCCGATGAAGATGTTTCCATAGGAGTAAGAGGCCAGGGAATTTTTGGCTGTGCTATCGGTCCCAATTCTCTAAATGAGGAAAATAAATGATTTTCAATTCCCAGTCGATTCCCCCGCCTTTCTCCAGGTCAAATGCTAATTTTTTCCGCGGTGAATTTATAAGAGGTCAAACGATTTTTCAAGATTTTTACACAATTTATCAGATTAAGATTAATGATTCGGAGGAGAGAATTTTGAAAATAAATTATAATTCAGTTGGCACATTAGATGATACTCGGTTTTAAGAATTACAATTCTGATTTGGAATAGAAAATTTTGTAAAAGAATTATGATTCTGAATTTGAAAAGGAATTTTTTAAATCATCTTCTTGTCAATCTGAAATAAAATTATTTCCCAAAATTCCCGTTTCATCTTAAAAATTCTCTGTTCTGAGCCAAATAATAATTCTTTAGAAATAAATCTCTGTTCCAAGTCGCAATTATATTTATTCCCAAAAGTTCCTTTTTCATAGGCAGAATGATATTTATTTATTTAAATTTCAGAAATAGAATGACTCCTTTTTTCTACAATTTGTAAGATGAAAGTTTCAAATTCCGTCAAATTTTTATTTGCCAAAAAAAAGAAGAGATTTTAAATTCAAACCAAATTCTGATTTGGGACAGGAATTGTTTTTGTAAATAATCATTTTATAAATTCGAATAAAAATTAATTTCCAAAATTGCCCGTTCAAAGTAAAAATTATATTGATTTACAAAATTTTCTATCGTAATTCTGAAGTACAGTAACTTGTTTTTTTGAAAATTTGAAAGAGGGAAGTTTTAAATTCTGTCAAATTTTTAATTGCAAAAAAAAAAGAATGTTTTGATAAAAAAATTCTGATTTTCAAGTTTTTGTAAACAGTTTTTTTTTTATAAATGAGAATTAAAACTATTTTAGAAAATTCTCAGCTCCAAACTCAAAGTTATAATTCTTGACTAAAATTCCTTTTTTTCAAGTAAAAATTAGAATGCTTCACGGAAATCCTCTGAGGCTAAGTCAAAATAATACTTCTTTACTGGAATTTTATGTCGAAACTCAAAATTATAATTCCTTTCGGAAAATTTCCCTATTTTAAGTGGGAATTAGAGTTTATAAACAAATTTCCTGTTCCAATTCAGAATTAGAAAACTAAATAATATTAATATTAAATAAATAATTCTTTATGGAAAATTCTTGTCCAAAATTTTAAATTACGATTTTTAACTAAAGTCCCTGTTCTAAGTCGGGATAATTGTAATTCTTTACGTAAATTTTTTGTATATTTTTTTATTTATGCCCTGTTACAACTCGGTATTATAAATATTTTAAACATTCCCTATCACAAATTAGAATTATAGTTTTTTTTTAGAAAATTCACTATTCCATGTGAAAAATATTATTTTCCCAATAACTTCCTATTTCAAACCAGAATTAGAATGAGAATTAGAATCTTAATTTGAGAATCAATTTTTTTAAATCCACTTCAAAAAAAAATATCATAAAATATTTAAAATCCCTTTAAATGTTTTAAACTCTCCAGAATATTTCTAAAGCTCTTGAGAAATCCTTGAAATTTTAAAAATTATCTTACAATTTTTTTAATCCTTTGGAGATTCTTGAGTTTTTATCAATGTTGGAAATTCATTGGAAAATTCAAAAATATTAAAGAAAATTTCAGTTTTTTTTTAAATCACTTAAAATTATTTAAATCTATTAAAAATACTCTAATATGTTTCAAATACTTTATAATGCTTTAAATCCCTTCTGAACATTTTTAAAGCATTTTAAAATTCCTTGGCATTTTTAAAGGTACCTTAAGTTTTGTTTTTTAATATTTTGGAAACCCTTAAAAGTTTGTAAATCTGTTGAAAATTCATTGGAAGTTTTTAAAATACTCTACCATATTTTTAATTTATTGAATTCTATTAAAAATGCACTAAGATATTTAAAATTATTTTAAATATTTTAAACTCCCCTAAAATCTTTTTAAGTTTTTGAAAATTCCTTGAAATTTTAAAAGTACCTCAAAATTATTTTAATATTTTGGAATCCCTAGACAGTTTTTAAATCCCTTGAAAATGAATTGGAACTTTTAAAATTATTATTAAATTTTCTAGATTTTTACAAATGATTTGAAATTGTTAAAATATATTTAAAATAAACTAAGATATTTAAAAATTTTAATCTCTTGGAAATCCCTTTAAATGTATTCATGTTTTTTTAATAATTAATTTTTTTAATCTTTTGGATTCACTTAAAAGTTTTTTGATCTCTTGAAAATTCATTTGAAGTTTTAAAAATATTCTAAAATCTTTTAGATTTTTTTTAATTACCGAAAATGATTAAAATCTATTTAAAATACCCGAAAATATTTCAAATATTTAAAAATGTTTTAAGCTCCCCTGAAAAATGTCAAAGTTCTTGAAAATTCCTTGGAATTTTAAAAGCACCTTTAATAGCTTTTAATTTTTTGGAATCCCTTGCAAGTTTTAAAATCTGTTGAAAATTCAACGGAAGTTTTAAAAATATTATAGATTTTTTTAATCACTTAAAATTGTTGAAATCTATTAAAAATACCCTAAGATATTTAAAATCTTGTCAAATATTGTAAACTTCCCTAAAAATGGTTAAAGCTGTTGAAAATTCCTTGGAAGTTTTAAAAATACTCTAAAATCTTTTAGTTTTTTTGAAATTACTTAAAATGATTGAAATTTTTGATAAATGCTCTAAGATAGTTAAAATCCTGTAAAATGTTTTGAACTTCCCTAAAAATTTTTAGAGCTCTTGAAAGTTTATTGAGATTTTTCAAAATACCATATGATTTTCTTTTCTCTTGAGTTTTTAAATCTGCTGAAAACTCGCTTCAAGTTTTTAAATTATTTTAAAATCTTTTAGATTTTTTCAAATGACTTAAAACTATTAAAATATGTTAAAAATAACCTAAGATATTAAAAATTTTAAATCTCTTGAAAATCCCTTGGAATTTTTAAAAGTACCTTAACATTTTTTTAACCATTTAGAATCATTTGAAAGTTTTTTAATATCTTGAAAATGCATTGGAAGTTGTAAAAATATTCTAAAAAATTTTAGATTTTTTGAAATTACTTAAAATGATTGATATTTTTATAAATGCTCTAATATAGTTAAAATGTTGTAAAATGTTTTGAAGTTCCCTAAAATTTTTTAGAGCTTTTGAAAATTCATTGGGATTTTTCAAAATACCTTATGATTTTTTTTCTCCTGAGTTTTTAAATCTGTTGGAAACTCGCTTCAAGTTTTAAAATTATTCTAAAATCTTTTAGATTTTTTAAAATGACATAAAATTATTAAAATATATTAAAAATAATCTAAGGTATTTAAAATTTTTAATCTCTTGGAAATCCCTTGGAATTTTTAAAAGTACCTTAAAATTTTTTTAATCATTTGGAATCATTTGAAATTTTTTTAATATCTTGAAAATGCATTGGAAGTTTTAAAAATATTCTAGAATCTTTTAGTTTTTTTAAAATGACTTAAAATTATTAAAACATATTTAAAATAACCTAAGATATTTAAAGTTTTAAATCTCTTGAAAATCCCTTGGAATTTATTAATTTTATATTAATATATTAATTTTTTTTAATATATAATTTTTTTAATCTTTTAGAATCACTTGAAAGTTTTTAAATCTCTTGAAAATGCATTGGAAGTTTTAAAAATATTCTAAAATCTTTTAGATTTTTTGAAATTACTTAAAATGATTGAAATTTTTTATAACTGCTTGAAGATAGTTAAAATCCTTTAAAATGTTTTGAACTTCCCAAAAAAATTTTAAAGCTCTTGAAAATTGATTGGGATTTTTCAAAATACCTTATGATTTTTTTTTGAGTTCTTAAATCTGTTGAAATTTCGCTTCAAGTTTTAAAATTATTCTAAAATCTCTTAGATTTTTTTAAATAACTTAAAACTTTCAAAATAAATTAAAAATACCCGAAAATATTTCAAGTTTTTTAAAATGATTTAACGTCCCCTGAAATTTTTTTTCAATTCTTTGAAATCCCTTGAAAGTTTTTAAACCTGTTGAAAATGAGTTGGAAGTTTCAACAATATTTTTAAAAATTTCAGTTTTGTTTAATTACTTAAAACCTATTAAAAATGCCTTAAAATATTTAAAATTCTTAAAAATGTTTTAAGCTCCCCTGAAATTTTTTAAAAATTGTTGTAAATTCCTTAGAATTTTAAAAGTACCTCAAAAAGCTTTTAATCTTTTGGAATTATTAAAATATAATAAAAATAACCTAAGATATTTAAAATCTATAATCTCTTGAAAATCCCTTGGAATTTTTTAAAGCACTTTACAATTTTTTTAATCTTTTGAAATCATTTGAAAGTTTTTTGGTATCTTGAAAATTCCTTGGAATTTTTAAAAGTACCTTAAATTTTTTTAATCTTTTAGAATCATTTGAAAGTTTTTTAATATCTTGAAAATGCATTGGAAGGTTTAAAAATATTCTAAAATCTTTCAGATTTTTTCGAATTACTTAAAATTATTAAAACCTGTTAAAAATACCCGAATATATTTCAAATCCTTTAAAATGTTTTAAACTCCCCTGAAATTTGTTTAAATTGTTTGGAATCCCTTGAAAGATTTTAAACCAGTTGAAAAAGGAGTTGGAAGTTTCAAAAATATTTTAAAAATTTGCAGTTTTGTTTAATTACTTAAAATCTATTAAAAATGCCTTAAAATATTTCAAATCCTACAAAATGTTTTAAACTCCCCTGAAATTTTTTAAAAATTGTTGTAAATTCCTTGGAATTTTAAAAGTACCTCAAAAAGCTTTTAATACTCTATTCTATTCTAAAATCTTTTAGATTTTTTAAAATGACTTAAAATTACTAAAATATAATAAAAATAACCTAAGATATTTAAAGTTTTAATTCTCTTAAAAATCCCTTGGAAATGATTACTTTAAAAAAAAAATAATTTTAATCTTCTGGAATCCCTTAAAAGTTTTTAATTCCGTTCAAAATTCAAACGGAAGTTTTTAAAATATTCTAAAATCTTTTAGATTTTTTTAAATTACTTCAAATGATTGAATTTTTTTATAAATGCTTTAATATAGTTCAAATGCAGTAAAATGTTTTGAACTTCCCTGCACATTTTAAGAGCTCCTGAAAATTCATTGGGATTTTTCAAAATACTGTATAATTTTTTTTAGTTCTTAAATCTGTTGAAAACTCGCTTCAAGTTTTTAAATTATTCTAAAATCTCTTCGATTTTTTAAAATGACATAAAATTATTAAAATATTTTAAAAATAATCTAAGATATTTAAAATTTTAAATCTCTTGAAAACCCCTCGCAAATTTTAAAAGTACCTTAAAATTTGTTGAATCTTTTAGAATCATTTGAAAGTTTTTTGATCTCTTGAAAAATCCAACGAAAGTTTTAAAAATATTCTAAAATCTTTTAGATTTTTTAAAATGACTTAAAATTATTAAAACATAGTTAAAATAACCTAAGATATTTAAAATCTGTAATGTCTTGAAAATCCCTTGGAATTTTTTAAAGCACCTTAAAATTTTTTTAATCTTTTGAAATCATTTGAAAGTTTTTTGGTATCTTAAAAATCCCTTGGAATTTTTAAAAGTACCTTAACATTTTTTTAAACTTTTAGAATTATTTGAAAGTTTTTTAATATCTTGAAACAGCATTGGAAGGTTTTAAAATATTCTAAAATCTTTTAGATTTTTTCGAATTACTTAAAATTATTAAAATCTGTTAAAAAAACCCGAATATATTTCAAATCCTTTAAAATGTTTTAAACTCCCCTGAAATTTGTTTAAATTCTTTGATTATTATTATTTTCTGACTAATGTTGAAAATGAATTGGAAGTTTCAAAAATATTTTTAAAATTTTCAGTTTTGTTTAGTTACTTAAAATCTATTAAAAATGCCTTAAAATATTTCAAATCCTTCAAAATGTTTTAAACTCCCCTAAAAATTTTTTAAATTATTAAAACATATTTTTTAAAAAACCTAAGATATTTAAAGTTTTAAATCTCTTGAATATCCCTTGGAATTTATTAAGTTTTTAAAAATAATTTTAATCTTTTGGAATCCCTTAAAAGTTTTTAATTCCGTTGAAAAATCAAATAGAAGTTTTAAAAACATTCTAAAATCTTCTAGATTTTTTTTTAATCGCTTAAAATGATTAAAATCTATTAAAAACGCCTCAAGATATTTAAAATCCTTTAAAAAGTTTTAAACTTCCCTAAAAATTGTTAAAAATACTTAAAAATTCTCTTAATCGATGGGAATCCCTTGAACGTTATTAAATCTCTGGAAAATGCATTGTAAGTTTCGAAAATATTCTAAAATCTTTTTAAATTTCTAAAGCCACTTAAAATTATCAAAATCTAATTAAAATACTCTAAGACATTTCACGTTTTTCGAAATTAATTAAATCAAATTCCCGATCATTGCATAAAATTGGTCAGAACAAAGAATTGGATACGAGTTCTAGAAAATCTTTGAAAAAATGGTCACCTTACCTCGCTTTTGCTCGTGTAATTTTCGGCAAGCAGATGTCATCGTCATCCTCGGACTTATTGAGTGTCCTATTGACCATAGCCACCATGTGTTCGTTTATGATGACATTTCTCAAAAGGTTTTTAACATTAGTGGCTGTTAAATTGGTTCTAGCAGCTTTTGCGTCCAACTGTCTCTCGATTTCTTCCTCCATTTCGTTGAAAACCGAGACATCTTGAACAGCTTCTCGTTTAATTCGCTCTTTTCTCGAATCATAGTCATCAACCTCAGACACATCTATTTCCAATCCAGCTGTCTCTGAACTCTCTGAGTCCGAGGAATCATCTTCTTCGATATCGTCAGGATCGAATTCGAAGGAGGAAAATGAGAGTTCAATTTTCACTGGAGAATCCTTCTCTTTCTCATCTGTATCCATCTTTCGCTGGAAGAATTATTATTTCGATATTTTATTTAGACTAGCACCCACAACATTCATTGGAATTTTTTAAAATACTCTACCATATTTTAAATTTATTGAAATCTATTAAAAATACACTACGATATTTAAAATCATTTTAAATGTTTTAAACTCCTATCAAATTTTTTTAGGTTTTTTTAAAATTCCTTGGAATTTTAAAAGTACCTTAAAATTCTTTTAATATTTTGGAACCCCTTGAAAGTTTTTAAATCTCTTAAATAAAAAATTAATCTAGTTTAGTCGAAAGTTATTGTATTTTTTGGAAATTCATCTTTTTTTAGTGTACAATTCACTATTTGGTAAAAAAATTCTTTTTTTTTTTTAATCTTAAAATTCTTTCTTTTCTAAGAATTAAAGATTTTCTCCCAAAGAGATGAATTTTCAACTCAAATTTGTCTTTGCCAAGATTATATTTTTAGAAATTCCATCTGAAAAGTGAAATTTTTGTAAAAGATATATTAAAGTTTATTTTAAACCAAAAAGAATTAATTTTCCGTCATAAAACATCAATTTTCATTTCGAAGGATGAATGAAAAAGAAACAGTTTAATACTCGAAAAAAAAGACTTTATCAAAGTGGTTGAATTTGCAATCTAAATCATTCATTTTCAACTTCAAGAAGTAGTCGAATCGTCAAACAAAAACGTTAAAAATGTAATCAAAGTGAGTTTATTTTTTAAGCTAAAAATAAGAAGTTTGTAGAGAACAGTTAAAAGATTAAATTCTAACAAAAAGTTCAATTATTAACCGAAAAAATTAACTTTTTCACAAAAAAAGTGTAGTGTTTTACCAAAAATGATATCATTTTAACCCAAAATTGAAACACAACAAGTTTATTTTCAAACAAGAAAAATGAATTTTCTTCAATAAAAAGATACATTTTCTACCCAAAGACGAATTTAAAACAAGTTGAATTAAGCGAAAAAACTAATTTTTAACAAATTAGTTTAATTCTCAACACAAAAGATAAATTTTAAAGCAAACCGTTAAATACTCAACCAAAAGGATGGATTTTTTCTATCCAAAAAGACAAATTTTCAACAAAATCTCTTAATTTTCAAAAAAGGCGATTAATTCTAAAGTGAAAAGGTGAGTTATCCTAAAAAATACTGAATCATCAACCCGAAACTTTAATTTTCCAACCAAAATTTTAAATTTTCTACAAAATAGTTAAATGCTCATCCATTTAATTAACTTTATAATCAAATATTTAAATTTTTATCCAAAAATATAAATTTTCAAGAAACAAGTTAATTTTCCGCCAAATTGTTGAATTTTTCAGCTTCAAAAAGGAAATTTTCTACAAAAGAGTTCAATTTTTAAACGAGAATTATGAATTTTCAACCTGAAAAGATTTTTATTTGAAATAAAAAATAGTTAAATTCATCCAAAATATTAGAATATTGAAGAAAAAAGTTGCATATCCTAAATAAACCCAGATTATTATTAAACAAACAGTTGCCTTTTCAATAAAAAATAGTTGGAAGTTTCTTGAAAACAATAGAAAAAAAAGAATTTCTTCAAAACAGGGAAAAGATGAGTACTGCCAATCCATGAACTTTCAGCCAAATAGTTGAATTTTCAAACCAAAAGACAAGTTTTCTACCAAGAGAAAAATTAATTTAAAATAGAATAGTTACATTTTCAATAAAAAATAATTTTTAACCAAATTTAATAATTTTTCAACGAATAAGTTAAATTTTTAACTAAACCGGTGAATTTTTAACCAAAAAGATTATATTTCTAACAGAAAATATCAATTTGCCATAAAAAATGGAATATGTACATTTTCAGTTAAATAAAATTATTTTTTATTTTAAAATATCAACTGTTAGCTAAAGAAATAAATTTGCAAAAAAAAATTCGCAACCAAGAAATTAATTATCTAAAAAGACTGAATTTGTAACATAATGTATACATTTTTAACCAATTATTTGAATTTAAGGAATTTTTAATCTAATGGTTGAATTTTTAAGAAAAGAAATTAATTTTCAACTAAAAATGTGAATTAGTCACCAAAACGATTAGTATTCTATCACAAATGATAATTTTTTTTAACAAAATACAGGAATTTTCAACCAAATAATGGAATCTCCAACTGAAGAAGATATATTTTCAACCATACTTGAAAAAGTTAAATTAGCAGTTAAAAAAATAATTTCCAGAAAAAAAATATAATTTTTAACATTCAAAAAAAAAAGAAAAAAGTTTTTTTTTAATAAAATGATGAGTCACCAGTAAAGAAAGAAATCTTTAAGAGTAATTTGCCAAAAAAAGTTTGAACTTTTTCTACAGAAAATTTGTCCTACACAAAATTTAATACTGTTATATGTTTTCTACACAGAAGATTTCCTACACAGAATTTTATATTGTTTGATACTATTGTTTTAAGAAGAAAGTTGATATCTCTGGCTCTTTTTTTAGAAGTTTTGAAAAAAGACAATAAATAATTATTTAAATAATTACATAATGCTTTTAGAAAAATTAACTACTCCAAACAATGATAAACAGTTACAGTTCAATCATTTAAAAGTCATGGTAAATATTCAAATTGTTCATTAGTAATTATTTGTGTGAAGAAGGCGACGGAAATTGCTAGAAAGTAAAAATGAAACAAGTTCAATGAAACCCTAGAACATGAGTTCAATGAAACATGAGTTGTATTTACCTCTAGAGTGAAAAACATTTTTGCAATGCATTTTTGGACCACTCTAATATACGTATTCTGTGTAGAGAATATTTTGTGTATGAAGAAAATAATCGTATTAAATAATATAAAATTCTGTGCAGGAAATCTTCTGTGTAGAAAAAAATGAATGTAGGAAAAATATAACAGTATTAAATTATGTGTAGGAAAAATGTTGTGTAGAAAACATTTTCTGTAGGGAAAAAATAAAAGTATTTAAGATTATTAAATTCTGTGCAGGAAAAATTTTGTTTAGAAAAAGTTTTGTGTAGAAAAAATATAAGAGTCTTAAATTATGTGTAGGATATATTTTGTGTAGAAAAAGTTTTGTGTAGGAAAAATATGATCAGTATACTTGTGTACAATATATTTTGTGTAGAATAAAATTTTATAGGAACAGCGTTTTCCCCAACAAAAATATTATGTACAATATTTTTCCTAAGCAAAAGATTGGCCACAAAAAATGAAATATTCTACTTTATTATGAAGATACTCTAAAAAATATTGTACGCAAAAATATTATGTCCAATATTTTTTCTACACAAAATATATTACTTAAAACAGTAAATAAATTCTTTTCGACACATTAAAACAATTTTTTCGCCTGTAAAAGGTGGAAAGTTATTCTTTTTGTAGGATTATTTTATTAATAAATTTAATTCGTCAATGCAATTTTTTTCCATGTAAATCTTCAGTAGTTATTACTATGTGAAATCAATAACGCATTTAGTAAATGTTAAGAGTGATACATGTTTAAAAAAAGTTTAAAATAATACCGCGTTTATCATGAATTTTACATAATTAAACTTGGTGTGAAAGTTTTTACAAAAAAGTTCAAAAAACTAAAATGATATTTACATTAATCTACAAATAAATAAAATTCTGACGAATTTTATACCTTTTTGTATTCTATTGTATTCTGTTTTATTTTATTTGAATTTTAATTTCTTACAAGAATTTGCAAATACTTGGAATATTGCAAAAAGATAATTTTAAATTAAAATGTGCACATGCTTTATTTCTGTAGCACATATTCTGCGTAGAAAATATTTTGTGTAGGAAAAATATAATAGTATTAAACAATAATTAATTCTGTGCGAAAAATATTTTGTATAAAAAATATTTTTCGTAGGAAAACAATAAAATTATTTAACAATATTACATTTTTTTAGGAAATATTCCGTGTAGAGAAAATTTTAGGTAGGAAAAATTTAACAATATTCAATTTTGTGTAGAAAGTTCATCTGGAAATATCTCGATGTTGTTTTACATTCTTTTAAATTTTTAATTATTTTCAACATTTTTTCAGAACTTCTAAACATCTTTTAAAATTATTTAAATTTATCCTACTTTTTTTTAATTCTGCCGAATTCAAATATTCATTTTTGATAATTTTGTAAATCTTTTTAAATATTATTTTTCAAAGAAAGAAACATTTTAAATTTTCCTAGGAAATGTTTTTTATTCTTCTGAAGCCTTTCATCATTCTGAAAAAGCTTTTACATTTTTTGTTCGAAATCTGCCAAAATCTATATTTGGTTTTAAATTAGGCCATGGATTTGCACCGAAATTTTGTCACGAATAGCCGGATTTTGTCGGTACATGCAGACACTTCGTTTAAATTATTTGAAATCATTTCATATTTATAATTAATTTTTAATTTGTTTCAAAACTTCTAAATATCCCTTTAACATATTCGAATTTTTCCTAAGAAAAATAGGTGTGCAATTTAGTTTTGAATATTTAATTTATTATCACTAATTTTAAATGAACAGTCAGATATTTCTAAATATTCAGTAATTGTTCTTTTTCTTCATTAAAACATTTTAAATTGAATAGTTTAAAAAAACAATTTCATTTTTCATTTTAATATCTGGAAATCCGAAAATTGTGAACAATCGACTATTTTCTACATGATTAAATTATTATTTAACAAATATTTTAAAAGTATTAAAATGCAATTTAAAAAGATATGAAATATTAGGAACACTAAAAAATTCTGAAAAATAAGATCCCCCAACTGTGAAATTCCACAAAAAGAAATATTGGAAATAGGAAATTTTCGAAACCATACAATTCCCAAAATATAAAATCTCGAATTGAAAAATTCCCAAACAATTTATAAAATTACCAAATTTGAAAATTTCCGAATAATAAAATAGCCGAACACTAAAATTTCCGAAATTAGAAAATTTCTGAATTTAAAACATTAAAAAATTGTTGTTTAATAAAAATGTATTTATTAAGGACACAATAATGAAATATTCAAGCAATAATTGAAAAAAATTAACATTAAACAAATTCTGTTGGATCAAAATATGCCATTATTGTATTTTTAATAAATTATATTTGCCGATTAATAAAATTTTAGCCTTTATAAAATTCTGGAATTTAAATAATTAAAAAAATTTTTTCTAAATAAATATTTTGTATTTATTAAAAATACATACATGAAAAATGTTGAGACAATTTTTTTTGCAATGTTTTAGTTTTTTAATTATTGTTTAAGTTCTTGATTACTGTATTCTTAATAAATAAATCATATTTAATAAGAAACAATTTTGTGATTGTTTAACTTAGGGAATTTTCTAGATTCGAAAATTTGACAGTGTAGACTATTTTATAATTACTGAAATTAATTGAAAATTCTTTGGAATCTTTTAAAATATCATCAAATATTTCAAATTCTTTCAAATGTTTTGATATCCTTTGAATTTGTTACACATCATGAAAATTTATTGGAATTTGTAAACAACACGAAAATATTTGAAATTATCTGGAATCACTTAAAATTATAGAAATCTATTAGAGACCTTTAAATTATTAAAATCAATGAATAATTCCAAGGAACTTTCAATAGATTTACAAAGTTTCAAGATATTTCAAATCCTTTGAATTCTTTTGAAACCACTACAAACCTGGCAAAGGCTCTTGAAAGTTTCTTGGAATTTTTAAAAATACCCTAAAATGTTTTAAACTGATAGGAATCCCTAGCATTTTTTTAAAGCTCTTAAAAATTTCAAGAAGGTTATACAAATATTTATATTAATATAATAGATTTAAAAGGATATTTATATAATATATAATGTTTACAACATTCTTTAAAATGTGTGGAAATATCTTAAAATATTTTAAATTTATTGACATCCCTTGATATTTTTAGTGCTATTGAAAATTCCTTCAAATAAAAAAAAGTCTAAAATATTTCAAATATTTTAAATTCCTTAGAGGCTTTTAAAGATCTTTAAAATTCCTTGGAATTTAAAAAGAAATTCCGTAATATTTTTTAAATCCTTTGAAACTTGTTAAATCTCTTAAAAATTACTATCTAAAATTCGAAATCTAAAATGTTTCAAATATTTGAAAATCCTTTCAGGTTGTTAAAGACCTTCCAAATTCCTTAGAATTTGAAGAAATACCGTAGTATTTTTTAAATCCTATGAAACTTTTTAAAGCTCCTAAAAATTCCTTGTAACTTTTAAAAGTACCTGCCTAAATTCCCGATTTCAAACGTTTCTCATTTGTAATTTTTTAAGTCTGTAAAACCGCAGTTTGAAAATCTATAAATGGAAATAGTACGCTTAAAAATTAAATCTAAAATGGAAAATTTTTAAATCCCGGTTCAGGGCCACCCTGAAGACAATTGAGAAATGACCTGAATTCAACAGTGGTTAACCAATAGGTTAATTTATAGAACAAAATGATTTTTTCAGTGAAATAAGGATTTGAGAACAAAGTTGCATAAGATAAGGGACTGTCTCATAGCCTTGATTATTTTTGACAATTAATTAAAGTACTTATTTAAGAAATTCCCCGATTGTAGCAAATTTTTTTCAAAATACCTGACTTTTCCCTGACCTGCAGCCGCCCTATGTAACGACAATACGTGAAAAATGCTAGGATACGGTTACGAGTGAACTAGATATTTATTCCATAATTCGTAACTGTTAATTATATTAGTATGAAAAAAACCTATTACTCTTTAAAAGCTATATTAATTTGCCAAGAATAAAACATATATTTTACCTGTCTAAAAATCCAGATATTCAGCTCCGATCATTGAATCTCTTTAATTATCCTTTTCCAGTATCACAAAATTTTCGGTTTTGGCCTTTTTTTATTTGACAGAAGCCTAAAAATCTGTAAAATTAGCACCTGCTAGCAGGAATAACTCTTGTTTATTAATTTGCCGCGAAGAATGAAAACATAACCTCAAGCAGATGTTTCTTTTCGCAGTTTCGCAATGCGCATGCGTCGCGTCGAAAACCGGATTGGTTATTGTTGGGGCGTTTATTTTAAATGAGAAAATGCGCAAGAAAGTGGTTTGCAACAAATATAACTTGTAAAACTATTAAAAATAATTTCTTGATCACAAAATAGACTTATGAAATAAAATTTAAAGTAAATATTTCATTTTGTCCCTTGAAAATAAATAATCGATTTTTAAGTTGAAGGAAGGAATACTTATTTTGATCAAACATATGAATTAAAAATAATTTTAATATTTTTATGAATTTAACTATTATTATTTGTTGTAAACAATTGTAAAATAATAAAAGAATTAATCATTTTAAATAAGAGCGCTAACGGACGCCACAACACAAAGGGGAAGTAAAAAATACCAGATGGCGCTAGTAGAACTTCCGGTATTTTGAATGAAATTATCAAGCTACAATTTTTTTATATCATCAAAAATATTACATTTTTTGGATTTGGTTGATAAAAGACTTATTTCACATTCTAAAATTAGCATTATCAATCAGGGGACGTCTTTACGCCTAAGAAAATATTTGAATTTTCACCAAAAAAGGCTTTCTACCAAAAAGTCCAAACATTTTCAACACAAAGCAAAAATTTTCATGATAAAACGAAAATTATCTTTAACCAAACAGTTAAATTAAAAATCAAATAGGTAAAATTTAAAGCAAGAGAGACCAATTTTGAAAAAAATATTCAAACTTTCAACCTAATAATTATTTTTTCAATTCAAAAGGACGAATTTTAAACAAAATAGTAGAATTTCCAACAAATATTTCTTGTTGAAAATTACTATTAGAGCAACAAGAACATCAGGCAACTTACCGACCGAGCAGGATCCGTTGCATTCAAAGTTTAAAGTTCTGTTCCATGCTGAATTACTTACACGATGTAGGTAAAAATGTTTACCATCGGTCGCTAGTCACCTAATGTAGTTATGTCCTTGTTGCTCTACTACTAAAATTCGTCAATACTAGTTCAGAAGTCTGAAGTAATTTTGAAGTAAATTTGTTAATGTTTTATTTTCGAGTTAAAAACACGAATTTTGGGTAAAGAATGTGAATTTACAACCCAAAATATTCATTTTTTAACAATGTAATTGCATTTTTAACACAAAACAAGCGAGTTCTCCACAAAATAAATGAATTTTCAACTAAAAAGGATACATTTTCCGGCAAAATCTAAATAACTACAGTTCCAGTCAAAAAGTTGATGGTAAAAAAGCGGATTTTCTGTAAAATAGTTAGATTTATATAACTGCAGAAATGAATTCACAACCAAAAAAAGACACATTGTCAACAAAATAGAATATTTTTCCACGAAATAGTTAGCTTTCCAACAAAACAGATGAATTTTCAACGAAGAAGATTAAAATTTAAATGTCCAACCAAAATAATACATTTTTGACAAAAAATAGAACAGTTAAATTTTCAGTTGAAAAAATTAGTTTTCAATAATAAAAACCAATTTTTATTCAGAGAAATGAATTTTCAAGAAATGAATTTTCAAGAAAAAATGTAAATTTGCTCCGAGGAAGATTAATATTTTATCACAAAAAACACAGTTTCAGCAAAATACAGAAATTTTCAAACAAAGAACTGAATTTTCAACTGAAGTAGGTAAATGTTAACCTGCAATCCAAAAAAATTCTAATTTTCAATCAAAAAAATTTATTTGCAACAAAATTATTTTAACAAAATAGATTAATTTTTAACAAAAGGAAGGGTTTTCAATTAAAATGATGAATCAGCAACCAAAAAATAAACTGAAAATTAACCGACTGTGCGGATTTTTGGGATTTCAAAGTTATTATTTAAATGTAAATAATGCAATAAAATGATAGAAAAACTTTTATTTTCTTCTTGAATTTTTCTTTTTCACCATGAACATAAATCTTACATTTTTCTTATTCTTGAACTTTAAAACTTAAATTCTTATATGAAAATAAAATAATTTAACACATTTCGGGGACTAATATGTCCAGAAGACGTGATAAATTAAATCTGATAGAAAATTCGAATTCATTTAAAATAGTATTTAATTCTACTTTGCTGAATATTTATTTTGGAAAAACGTTAAAAATGTATTTTTATATTTTTCAAACGTTAAAATTACGGTGTCAGATAATTTTACACACGGCGAGACGTATTTTGTTAATGACAAAAATAACCTGCTAATTAAAAAAAATTTTAAGTAAATGAAAAAATTGTAATTTAAATATTCAATCATTTCAATCCAAAGTGAAAAATAATAAATTGAAAATCAACGATGGTAGATGATTATTATTATCAAATGATTTTAATTAGAATTTTTTGTATTAAATCCTTATTATTTTATTGATTATATACATTATTTTATTTATCAAGTGATTGGATGAAAAAATTTCCAACGAAAATTTGCATTTCAGTGTTTTAATTATCATACAGAATTCAAGTAATTTAATTTTAATATCTCTGGCTCAATGCCCCCTATCAGAAGGAAAGACCTTCAGGAAATTTCCATGTATAAATGCAATCAACAAATGAGGTAATTAGTTTATTATTTCCATTCAAATATAAAGTCCAACTTTAGGAATTCTGGAAACCCATTTGTGAATTTTCGGAATTCATCAGGGAAAATTGAGGGGAAATTGTATACATAGATCGTTTTCATATTTCTACAATAGTTGTGA
>JAWWLR010000127.1:46570984-46586682 GCA_035041075.1 Acraspis erinacei
AGATCGAAAGAAGAATCTTTTTTCAGAAACACACGTATTATTTTGCCAGGTATTACGTATTCAAATTTTTTCAAAGAATCTATATTTCTAAAAAGTGGTTCTTCTTTCTATTTCTCTAGTAGCTTAGGGGAAAAGCATCCGACCGGCAATCGGAAGTTCTGTGGTTCGATTCCCAGCGGAACGAATAAGAAGATCTTTTTTTTCAGACAAAATTTTATTTAAAAACTTTTTGGTTCATAGCTCCATCTAGTCTGAAAGACGTTCAGAATTATTGTTATTCTCTGATGATAATACAGATTTCTTGAAAGAACATTACTTGTTTCCAATATAGAATGAATTATCGATCCAGAAGGACGATTTTTTTAAACAAAATAGTTGAAATTTTTTTTAAATAGCTCAATTTTCCGCCAACAAACATGAATTTACAATCAAGATTTTTTTAAATAATTTGCCGGCAGGAAAAAAACGAATTATTACCCAGTTAAATTCAACGAAGATACGAATTTCTAACCAAATAGTTCAATCTAAAAATTCGAATATTTTAGACCAACATTTTTCAGAATTTAGAAATAAAAATCAATATTAAAAATATATTGATTTTTGACCAGTAAACAAAAAACAATTAACATCAAATTATTTTAGAAGATAGTTCACTTTTAAACCAGAAAAGATGAATGTACAACAATAAGGTAATTTCAATTCAAGAACGATTAATTTGCAACTAAAAAAGATAAGTTTCAAACTAAAAATGAAAGAGTTAGATTTTCATTTTAAAAAATTAGTTAAAAAATTGAATTATAAACTAATCGAATTCAACGAAAAAGACAAATTTTTAACTAAATAGTTGAATTCTCAACAACAAAAAAATGAATGTTTAAAATCGAAGATTAATTTGATTAATTTTCTACCAACCAGTCGAATTTTAAATCAGAAAAGATGAGTTTTCAACAAGAAAGTCAAGTTTCAATCAAGAAATATGAAATTGTAACCAAAGAAGTCCATTTTTCAACTGAAAAGGTTCAGTTTTAAACCAAAAAATGAAATAGTTAAAATTTCATTTTAAAAAATTAGTTGAAAAAAACACAAATAATTATACAGATAAAAAATTAATTTTTACCAAAAAAAGATGAATTTAAAATAAATACATATTTCTTTAGAAAATAGTTGCATCTTCAACTTATAATGTATACATTTTTAACAAAAAAATTGATATTTAACAAGATTTCATTTTTAATCAAAAATCTCCACGTTTCGTACTCAATAGATTTTTGAAAATTGCGTATCTAATATAAAATATATGCCAACTACGTCAAAATTTATGTACTTTATTCTATATATTTTTTGTTACAAAAAAACAGTCAGATGTTAATTAATTTTTCGGGTCCAAAACTTCACTTATTCATGTAAATCCCTTCAAGCTCTATTTAGCTAAAATCAACAATTATGTTTTACATAATATTTTGCAGCTTTAAATTAATAATTATAATATTTAAAATCATTAATATTCAAAGACTCGTATTTCAATCTTGTAATATCTTTAATACAGAATCTTTTATAAACTGAAAACAAAAATTTCAGATTGAATATTCAAGTTTATTGATTTGACTAACATAAAATATGAATTTTCAACAAATACATGTATTTATAAACAAATAATTCAATTTTAAACTAAAAAAGATAAGACTTTAACAAAAAATGTAGATTTAAAAGTTTTAAGTACAAAAATTAATTAAAAAGATTTTTCAACAAACCAGTACAATTTTACACCAATAAAGAAAAAACACTTCATCGAAAATTTTGTTGTTACAAAACAGTTGAATTTACAACCCAATAATTAATAGTTTAAAAAAAGATGAATTTTTGAACCCAGAAGATTAACTGACCAAATATTTGATTTTTTAAACTAAAAAAATATAAGTGTTTAACGAGAAATGGAATAGTTAATTTATAAAACAAGAAATAGCTTTCAATGACAGAAAAAATGTCTGAAAAATTTGGATTTTCTTTGATATTATTCCATTTTTAAGCCAAAAGCCAATTTTCCGCAAAAAAACAAATTTTCAAACCGACAATAGAAATTTTCAACCAGAAAGTTAATTTTCCACCAAGTAGTTGAATTTTCTATGAAAATAATAGAGTGTTACACTAAAAGACGAATTTTCAACCAAATAGTTGAATATTGAAGAAAAAAGAACAAATTTTCTACAAAACAGTTGACTTTACAGCCCATAAATAATAATTTTTAACAAAAAGTTAATTATAAATAAAAAAGGACAAATTTTCAACCAAAAAGATGAATTTGTAACTAAAATTATGAATTCTCAACAAAAAAAAATTAATTTGGAAGAAAGTAGTTCAACTTTAAACCAAGGAATGGAGTTTTTAACCGTAAAAGACAAATTTACAAAAAAAAGGTAATAATTAATATTTCAACTAAAAAGATTTTAGTTTTATGTTAAAAACAGATTTCCAATAAAAATGAATAATCTTCAACCACAAAAAAAGAAAAGAATTATAAACCAGTCAGAGTCAACTAAATGATGAATTTTAAACAAAAAAAGATTAATGTTTTGCCTAAATAGACGAATTTTTAACAAAAATACATGTATTTTTCACCAAATAATATATAAATTTGAACTTATAAAGAAAACATGTTTAACCAAGAATGGAATAACTACATTCTCAGATAAAAAAATGGATTGTTAAACAGAAATAAAAAAGCATTTGTAACAAAATAGTTAAATTCTTAAATAAATACTTTAATAACCGAATAATTTAATATTCTTTAAAATTGGTTATACATTTTCAATAAAAGAATTAAATTTTCAACAAAATAGTAGAATTTTTACCAAACCGAGATGAATTCTGAACCAGAAATATATTCTCAGAGTTTTCAACGAATCAGAATTAACTGTTAACCAAAAGTAATTGAATTTTCTTATCGGGTTCTATTAATTTAGTTCGCATTTAAGAAATCAATCTCCTCTTCTTTATCTCATGCTATCCTGCATCTATCAACGTCTATCTGTTTCTATATCTATTTGATAGTCTAAATTCACGTCCACCCTTTTCTCTCCCCTCTCCTATATCTCAATCTGTTTTCTTTATCCAATTCAATCTTTTTAAATCTCCTGTCATAGATAATCTTTGAATTGTGTCAGTGTTCTTAGATAGACGTGAATTTAGATTGACAAAGAAATAGAAAAAGATTGACGAGGATAGACGAAGGATATGATGAGACAGCAAATAAGGCATTGAAAATGATAAACGGGAATTTAGATTTACAAATCCATAGAAGAAGATAGACGTTGATAGATGTAGGATACGATGAGATAGAGAAGAGGACATCAAAGAAGATATGATAAGATAGAGAAAAGGGGATTGAAGAAGAAGAAAAAATGTAATTGACAAAGAGATAGAGAACGATTGAAGAGGACAGGCAAAGGTCATGATGGGATAGATAAGAAAAGTTTTGAAAAGAAAGACGGGAATTAAGATTGATAAAGAGACAGTAAACTATTTATTTGGATAGATAAAGGATAGGATGAAGTAGAGAAGAGGATGTTGATAAAGATAAACGTGATTTTAGATTGAAAAAGAGATAGAAAAAGGTAGATGTTAATAGATGTAGGATACGATAAGATAGAGAAGAAAAAATGCATTAGATTACATTGAATTAGATTGAAAGAGAGATTGGAAAGGATTGTCGTGGATAGATGAAGGATAGGATAATATAAAAAAGAGAGGATTAAAAAGATAAACGTTGATAGAGTTAGGATAGGATGAGATGGTGAAGATGGAATTGAAAAAGATAGGAGTTAATGTAGATTCATAAACAGATAGAAAAAGATAGTTGGGGATTTAGATTGACAGAGAGATAGGAAAGGATTTACGTGGATAGATGAATTATAGGATAAGATAAATAAGAGATAATTAAAAAAGATAGACGTTGATAGACGTAGTTTATCATGACATAGAGGATAGGATGAGGTAGAGAAGAGGAGATTGAAAAACATACACGCAAATTTAGAGTGACGTAGAGATAGAAAAGGTTTGACGAAGATAGATGAAATATAGGATTATATAGAATTAAATTAACAGAGATAGAAAAAGATTTACGTGGATAGACAAAGGATAGAATGAGATAGAAAATACGTGATTGAATAAGATAGATGTGAATTTGGCTTGATACAGAGATAGAAAAATATTGACATAAATGACAGAGAGATAGAAAATGATTGACGTGGATAGAATAAGGATAGGATGAGATAGAAAAGACGATATTAAAAAAAGAGATGGGAATTTAAATTAACAGGGACAGACAAAGATTGACGTGTATAGATAAAGGATAGAATGAAGTAGAAAAGGGGAGTTGAAAAAGATGGACGCGAATTTAAATTAACAAAGAGATAGGAAAAGATAGACTTTGATAACTGAAGGATAGGATAAGCTAAAGAAGAAAGGATTAAAAAAGATAGACTTGTATAGATGAAGAATAGGATGAGATAGAAAAGACGGTATTCAAAAGAGAGACGGTAATTTAGATTAACAGGCATAGGAAAAGATTGAAGTGGATATATAAAGAATAGAATGAGGTAGAAAAGGGGGAATAAAAAAATATAGAAGGGAGTTTTGATTGGCAAAGAGATAGAAAAAAATAGACGTGAATAGATAAATGATAGAAAGGGAAGGAAACGATCGTATTGGAAAGAGAGACGAAAATTTATATTGACAATGAGATATAAAAAGATAGACACTGATAGATATAGGATACGATGAGATATAGAAGGGCAAATTAAAAAAGATATACGGAAAATTAGATTGACAGAGAGATACAGAGAGATTGAAATTAATAAGCAAAGGATAAGATAAGATAGAAAAGGGGGAATTGAAGAATATAGAAGTGAATATAGATTTAAAAAATATAGAAGAAGGTAGATGTTATCAGACTTAGGGTGCGATGAGATAGAGAAGCAGAGATTAAAAAAGATAGACGGGAATTTATATTGACAGACAGATAGAAAAGGATTGACGTGCATAGATAAATACTAGAATGAGATAGAATAGACGGGATTGAAAAATATAGAAGTATGAGATAAAAAAGTGGAGGATAGGATGAGATAAAGAAGAAGAGATTGACAAAATAGACGTTGATAGCCGTTGGATATGATGCCATCAAGAAGAGAAGATTGAAAAAGACATTCGGGGATTTAGATTGACAGAGAGATAGAAAAGGATTGACTTAGATGAAGAATATGATTCGATAGAAAAGACAGGATGGAAAAGAGAGACGGGAATTTAAATTAACAGAGATAGAAAAATAATGACGTGGATGGATAAAGATTATAATTAGATAGGAAGGAAAGGATTGAAAAAGCTAGAAGCGAATTTAGACTGTTAGAGAGATAGAAAAAGACAGACAATAATAGACGCAGGATATGGTGAGATAAAGAAGAGGAGATTGAAAAAGATAGTCGGGAATTTAGATTGACAGACAGATAGAAAATAATTGACGTGGATATATGAAGGATATGTTGAGATAGAAAATACCGTATTAAGAAGAGAGACAGGAATTTAGATTGACAGAGATAGGAAAAGATTGACGTAGATGGATAAAGAATAGAATGAGATAGAATAGACGGGATTGAAAAATATAGACGTGAATTTAGATTGACAGAGAGATAGAAAAGGACAGATGCTACTAGACATAGGGTGGGATGAGATAAAAAAGCGGAGTATGAAAAATATAGACGGGAATATAGATTGACAGAGATAGAAAAGGATTAAAGAGGATAGAAAAGTATAGGATGAGATAGAGAAGGCGAGATTGAAAAAGTTGGAATCGGATTTAAATTAACAAAGATAATGAAAAAGATAGAAAATGATAGACATACGATAGCAATACGGATGAGATAAAGAAGAGGAGATTGAAAAGGATAGACGGGAATTTCAATTGATAGAGAGATAGAAAAGGATTAATGTGAATAGATGAAGAATAACTTTTGATAGAAAAGACGGCAATGAAAATAGAGACGGGGGTTTAGATTAACAGAGAAAGAAAAGGATTGAAGTGGTTATATAAAGGATAGAATGAGATAGAAATGACAGGATTGAAAAAGATACATGTGAATTTATATTGATAGAGAGATAGAAAAGGAGATATATGTTGATAGAAGTAAGATCCCAGTAAATGAAAGAAGATTGAAAAGGATTTAAAGTTAATAGGGAGTGGCAGGATGTAAATCCGGTTTGTGGAACTTTCCGGATTCATGAGCGTTTTATTAACAAACATCACACAATTACATTTATGAAATTAGCGGGCACTAATATTTGACGGAATAGCTCTTGGCTTCTCATAGATTAACTTTAATTCCAATGAAAGCGTTCTTCAAGACAGAACCTAAAAAATTTGTACCAAACATATCGTCAAAAAAGATGCGAAGGATTAATACCGATAAGACCAACCACTTCGACCTACCATTCCGACCTACCAAAACACTCCTGAATCGGGAGAGTTCCACAAACCGGACTTAAATTCTGCCACACCCTATTAACTTTAAATTCTTTTGAATCTTTTCTCATTTACTGGGATAGAATGGGATACATTGTCTCTATCTTTTTTGTAATAAAAATTTTAAACTATTCAAAAAGATAGGATCTCTATCTTTTTCAGTAGAGCGAGATTTCTAAGGAGTGGCGGTGCGAATGTGCCAAAAGTCGACATGTGGATGGTCACAAATTTGTTTCGCCAATAAAGCCACTGCATACAATTACGCTGATTGGTTCAGCGTTTTGCAGTTGTGACGGTTCAAGGTCACAGAGTTTGAACAGGGTTTTCAATATATTTTTTTAAATATTTTTTTTTTCACAGAAGTGAAGTAATTAATTTCTTTTAAAAATTAATTGAAAACTTAATGATAAATACAGTAATGTAATATGTAGACGCTGGCTAAAAATAAACATTGATTTTCTTATTTATTAGTTCGGACCTTCGTCGTTCTGATGAAACTCATAGCAAACCCAAAAGCGTTAATTGCTTACACAAAGAATTTGAAATATTATTTTTCTTCAAGATTGTAAGCAAACATTAGACTTAGCAAGCACAATTTATTTGACGTTCTTGGAAGTCGATGGCCGCTTCATTTCTCCCAAGGATACTTAATATGCGAAGCTGGTTCATGGTCGCTGAAAAACAAGTAGTACTACCATCTTTCTTTTCCATTCTTAATACAAGTCCCTGTATGCTTAAAAAATGCGCAACTTTTAAACATGCCTATCAATATATGTAAAATATTTCTCAGACTTTTAAGTAATCAATTCAAAGTATTGTAGCAATGGGGGATTAAACTACTTGTTTTTAAATTAGAATATAGATGTATGCAAATCCGAATCTTTAAAATTTTCTGAAAGAAACTTTTTTCAAACAAGAATTCTTCTCTGTTTTGTCCAAAAAGGGGCTTTGAGAAAGTTAAAATTTTGTTTTTTTGAATTATTATTCAGAAGGATTCTGTTTCGCCTCTCAAAAAAGAAGGAAAGCTATACTACTTTTTATTAAGCTTTATTAACAGGATGGCCATTTTATTTTTTTTTATCCTTCCATTTTCTAGTTTTTTCAAAGGTCGAAAACATTTTTCAAGGTTTATGAAATTAAAAAATCCGAACTCTTAAAGCTAAAATTTTTTTATTTGAATGAATAAAATCTGAATTGCACATTCACGTACTCAAATTTGAGCTCTTAAATTTTAAGCTTTTACAATTGAAGTTTAAACATTTTTTTATTCAAAAAATTTGCATTCAAACAATTTTAAAGTAAATTCAGTTAAACTGCAAAAATTGATGAATGAATAAATAAATTGGAAAGTTTTCAAAATTATATAATTTTAAGCAAAAAACAATAAAAATTTAAATATTAAAAAAAATCTTTTGAACTGAACACTTCTTTAATTTTAAGTTATTTCAAATCAATAATTGTTAAAATTTTATTTATACAAAATAATTTGTTTTTGTTCTGAAATTGAAATTTTGGGAAACTTGAAATTTTCTTTCGAATATATTTTTTCAAAATAAAAATAATTTTTTCAGGAATGTAAAGAATTTTTTTTTATTATCTTAAAACGTTTTAAAATCTTTTGACAAACTTCAACATTTTATTTCGAAACCTTCCAACATTTTATTTCGAAACCCTCTAACATTTAAATTTTGTTTAAAATATTCTGAAACCTTTTCCATTTTTTAATTATTTTGAAATTTTTTCTCAAGCTTTTATTATCTTTTGAAGTTATTCGATTTTTTCCTAAAATATTTCCCTCATATTGCCAAATTAAATCAAATAGATTTGAAATCTTCCAGATTTTTTTGTTGCAATTTTAGAAACCTTGCGAATTTAATATTATATTGATTTTATATTGATACCGTTCAAAGTTTAAAGCTGATCAACTCACAAAGTTCTTTTAATTTCAATGTCAAACGCTTTTGATTTTCAATTGCTTAAAATGAAGATCTAATATGAAAATTTTATTAACTAAAATATTTTAGAATTGTAGACTGAATAATATTATAATTTAAAAATTTAACAAATAAACTAAACATACAAAATTTAAAATCAAACTTATTTTGAATTTCTACATAATTAAAAAAAAAGAGAAAATACAGAAAGATTGTTTTAATTAAATTGTATACTATTAGGAAACGATATGAAATTTGTACTCTTTCTTTTACAAATTTGTAAAATTCCCGGTCAAAAATTAATCCAATTTCATTTTCCGAGTTTTCTCGGTTTAAGAAATTCCTGGTCATTTCCCGATTTCCCGGTCCAGCGGCCTCTCTGATTAAACTATATTAAATTTCAGAATTTTAATCTCAGATTAAACCCTAATTTTTTATTTTCAAATTGAATGACAAATTAAAAACAGAGCCATTTGAAAATAAATAATTTTAAAACAAAGGTTTTCAGAATAAGCAATTTTAAATAGTGATTCAATATTTAGACGTCAGAAATGGAAAAATTGTAGAGTTACAAATAAAAAAAATTTGAATCAAAATCATCAAAATTAAATAATTTTAAATTGAAAATTTAATATTGCAAAATTCCAAATTTAGAACTTTGAAAATGATTTTTTAATTTTTTAATTGTTATTCAGGTGGTCGCTTTTCTGAATCTCGAAAAAGTAGGTATGATATAATATTAAACAAATTTTTTTCGATATTTAAAATTGGAACGAAAATAAGCCATATTAAATTTGAAAACTTTAATGGGAGATTAAACCCTACATTTTTATTTAAAAATTAGAAGACAATTTAAAAAAAGCCATTTCAAAAAATGATCATTTTCAAATCAATTTTTTTAGAATAACCCTTTTTAAATAGCTTTTTGAATATCAACTTTAAATAAAATGAGTAATTTCTAATATTGTTTTATTTAGTAGTTTAATTTTTAATTGAAATAGAAAAGTTTAATGTTTACACTTTAGAACTTAACATTTTTTTATTATTGTATATTATATGATTCAAAATGAAATTCAGCAAATCAGCAAATAAATTGCGAATCACCAATATTAACTTTAAAAAGTACATTCCTATCAATTAAAAAAATTTAATTTTTTTTTTAAATCTAGAGTTCCAAATTAAATAAATTTGAATTAGAAACATTTTTAATTAAACCATTTTTACTAAGGAATAGAAGTTGTACAATCTCAACATTTCGCTTTCGAAATTAAATAATTTCAAATTGTCATTTAAAGCCTGTGAAATTACAAATTTGGATGAATCCAAATTAAACAATAGAACATTTTAAAACCTGAAAAGTTTAAACAATTTTCTATAAAACCTTTGGGGAAATTCTTTCCATTTAAATCAGTAAATGACAACAGATAATATTCTGTAATATCTAAAACTTTTTTTCCTGTGTTTACAAAAACTAACATCTTAAAAAATAAATAAAAGTAATTATATACAATAAAAAATAATAATTGAAATACGATAGCTTTTGAGAATAAACAATTCCGTTAAAAAAATCTACAATTTTGGAATAATTTTTTCCAAACTGAGTTTCAATTTTATAACTTGTCAACATTTAAACTGCAATTGTTTCGAAAAAATAACCAAAATTTGCATAATAAAATCTTCAAACTGATCAATCCGTATTTAAAAGGAATGCTCAAAATTGAAATATTGTTTCTTGTACCTTAACAAAAATATGTGTATTTAAAAAAAACTACAATTAAGAAATATCAATGAAAATTAAAGATGAATAACTAAAAATAATAAAAATTTTACAGCGTTCACAAATTTAATCTCTTAAAGTTAAATAATTATAAATTGTGAAATTCGATACAATTTTTTTAACTTTATTATTGAGCAGAATTCCTGAAAACAAAATCAATAATCCAACGACCAAATTTGAACAATCACCATAAGATGTTCCCAACATTTTATGGTGATTGTCCAAACTTGGTAATACGATTCTTGATTTTTTGTTAAGAAATTCTGCTCATTAAATTGATTATTGGACGTTAATTAGGATTTTTAATTTGATTTTAATCTCATTTAAATTTCTTCAATTTTAACTTACTAATGTTAAAAGTATAAGTTAAAGTTGTTTTGCAAAAAATCAGGTCTTGTATTATGAATAAACAATCATTATTTTTCTGTAAAAAAGTATTAAACTGATGGAAAATAAGTTTTTTAACAATAGTTTTTGCAAAAAATTTTTTCTCTCGCTTCGGACCATCTTTTAAAAATGATTGAATTTTAAACAATATATAACTTATTTTTACGGGAAAACATCCCTACAAATTTTAAAAATAAGTCCATAATCCTCAATATTTTTTTATTTGTTTACAAAATGCATTTAAAAAAAAATATGTCAGCGATTAAAGAAAATTATTTTCGAACGTGGAAACAGCAGAGATGTAAAGAACGTTTTCCCCGACAACAATAAGTTTTCAACTACTAAAATTCAACTATTTTCCCAAAATTGGTAAGAAGCAATAGTACAAAAATTCAATTGCAGAAAAACACTGTGGAAACAGATTTTTCTGCGAATTTCAAAGTTGTTTTTTTATTAAAAACAATGTTTTTTATTTGAAATTAAAAACTAATAAAATTGTTCATAAAATGGAACTTATTTTCTAGAAGCATTAGAGCAAAAAAAAGTTTTTTTAAAAGGCGTATCTGTTTTTGATTCTTTCTCAAATAACTATTTATTTAATTACAAAGTTGACATTTTTTTATAAGCAAACCTATTTTTTCAACTGCTTATATTGATGTAAAATATCATGAAGTCAGTAAAAACCCTTAGGAATATACGTCAAAACAATACTTAGGTAATATTAAAAAAACATTCAAAATAATTGTTATTGTTATAAACAAGTTTAATAAACAAATGCATATATTAGCCATTTCATCTGCTAAACACGTCGCTCCTTTATCAAAATTAACCAAAAAAAATTTCGGCAATCAATATTATGTAGATTTGTTAATTTTGTTAAACAATAGATTTTTTTTAATTGATTAACTAATTCAAATTTTCGTCAATTTTAAACTCGCAGGTTTCATTAACGGAATCCATTTTAAATGTCTTGAAAAAAACCTTCGCTTATGATAATTTTTCAATCAATAATAATAATAATTAATTTTATAAACAGCTTCATAAACAAATTTAATAAAACATTTTTTACACATTTGAATAAATTTTATAAATGAATACAAATACAGAAAAATTTAAATTCTTTACAGAAACTTTTCTTTAGAAAAATGTGGCTCATACACAAAAGTGTATTTGTTTATAAAATTTATTTGATTAAATAAATAAATTATGTCCCCTGAAAAAGTTTCCTAATACATAAGGTACTTTCTGAGTCATCAGTAGTCGATTTCGTGTAAAAAATATATCTTTTTTTTAACAGGTATTAAATTTGTGAATTTGTTTAGCTCTTCTTCTTTTTTAAACCATTTTTTTTAAACAATTACATTAAATTTTAACCTTCTGAAATTGTTATAAGCAAATTAATCTTTCATTCGGAAAACAGAAAATACCTTTGGATTTGTATCCGAAATACCTGAGCGCGTATTTTGATAAAAACATTTCTCAATCAATTAAATAATTTGTTAATAACTTAAAGCTTTGCAAAGCATCATACAAAACTGAGAGAAAACTCATTTTTTTGTGTTGAAAATTCTAATATTTTTGTAAAAAATTAATTTTTTTGTCTAAAATTTATATTTTTGGTTGAAAATCCATCTTTCTTCATTAAAAATGAACGCAACTGTCTTCTAAAACTTGGCTAAAAGTTGAAGCACTTTGTTATTTTTTTGTTGTTGTTGAAGATTTATCTCTTTATTTGAAAATTTAACTAGTTTGCTGAAAATTCGTCTAATTTTTTGTTGGAAATTAGTTGCTTTAACTGAAAATTTAACCTTTCCATTTTTGGTATAAAATTTTTATTTTTTCTTCAAAATACAACTATTTGGTTGAAAATTCAGATTTAAGTTGAAAATTCAAGTAAAAAGTTGAGAATTTATTCATTCTATTGATAATTAAACCTTTTTGTGATACATTTTTCTTCTTGGTTAAAAAATCAACTTTTTTATTGAAAATTCCACTCTTTGGTTTAAAATTGATCTACCTTATAAAAAAAAATATTATTTGGTTGAAGATTCATTATTTTAGTTTAGAATTCCACTACATGATCGAAAATTAATTTATCGCTAAGATTCATATTCTCGAGTTGAACATTCAACTAATTTAAACAAAAAATATTTAAGTTTTTTTTAAATGAACTTTTTTGTTAAAAATTCATATTTATCATTGAAATCTGAACTATTTTGGCAAATAAATAAAATGTTTGGTTTAAAATTAAACTATTTATTTGAAAATTTAACTACATATTTTGCTCGAAGTTAATTTTTTTCTGTTACAAATTTTTTTAATGTGAAATTATTGCTATTCCAGTTTCAGTGGAAAATTATTCAAAACAATGTTAGAAAATTTAAGGAATTTTGCGAAAAGTTCGTCTTTTTAAGATGAATTCAAATGGTTGAAAATATATTTTTAAAATTAGTTTATGAAACTTAAAATTTAATAATTCCCTTTCTAGATAAAAATTATTATTTTTTAGTTGAAAATTTAACTATTTCGTTGAAAAATTATGTTTCTTAAATAAAAATTAAATTTCATGTTGAAACTACTTCTACTCCGCTTTAAAAAGGCAACTGTTTTTTTAAATAATCGAAAAATAATTTGTCTGTTTGGTTGAAAACTCATGTTTTGTTAAAAAATTAATCTTCTTGCTAGAAAAATCATTTTTGTAGATCAGGAACTGATATGTTTTTTTTTAAATGAAAATATTTTGTTGAAAATTTAACTTTTTTTATTCGCCTTTTCTGGTCGAAAATGTTGTATGTAGAATGTATCTTTTATATGAGAAATGTCATCTATCTTGGTTCAAAATTCACCTCTCTTGGATAAAAATTTCGAAAATTTGATTTTTTTAATAATAATTTAATAACGTAATCGTTTAAAAAATCGTGTTACAAAAAGAGGCACAACTACATATTTCGGAAAAGAATCAAAAGATTTTTGTTGAAAATTCAGCTCTTTGGTTTCATGTTAAACTCTGTTTCTGAAAATTCATTGTTTTTTAAGATTCATCATTTTAGTAGAAAATTGATCTCTTTGGTTGAAAATTGAACTATTTTATACAAAATTAATTTTTTCTTCTCCTTTTTTTTAGTTGGGAACTAATTTTCTTCCCTGAAAATGTAACCATTCTATTTTTGAGTGGAAATTGATATTTTTTTATACACCTTGGTGGGCAATTAATCTGTTTTGGTCAGTGTTTCCACAACGTGGGATTTTTCGGCCCCCACCACTTTCCCATCTGGGAGATACACATCCAAATGTAGCGTGTCGGTGAGTCCGCTCTGTTACATGCTGCGAAGAACAGCCTCGTGTAAAGCCGAAAATGCACGAGTACAAGACCTCAGGCATCCCCACTCTCTGTTTCAAGCCCCATCGGGGTGGGTCCACATCCCGAAATTACACGAAGGAAAAAGGACCCTCCCCGAAGGCACCCAAACTTTTCCGATTTAATCTGGTATTTTTATGGATTTCGAAAGCGAAAGAGAGTTTCACACTCATAAATTAACAAATTTCCTGTAGGTGCTTAACCTAGCTTAAGTAAATTGCCGAAAGTTGCTGTTCATGCGAAATTTGTTAACCCTGGTCACTGTAGGTAGGGGCCTATCCTCTCTAAACTAACTTTTTTTTACCCTACCATCCAGAGACTTAGTTCTTCCTTAATCCTAGCAAAGAGCTTTGATCCTAGTACAAATAAAATTCAAGGACTTACAAAAAGTCTTAAAACTAAATTTGCAATAAACGAATAAACCGTTGTTGACCACTCGCAGACATTTTTCTAGCTTTATCTCTAAAGGTGAATAAAATATCAAATTTCCAAAATAAATTTACGACCTTTCTCAAGGACTTTCCTTAACGATTATTAGATCTGTACGCGAGAACTTCGCATTTTGAAGAATTCTAAAATATCCTATCGGAAAATCATCGTAAATTTCTCCGCGAACTTATTCGAATGTTCCAACCGAAAATAAGCAATAAGCCTAATGATTCTAAGGTAATTCGGGATTTCAAAACCGGAATAAATTGGAGGAATAACTAGATCTTCATTGGTGAAGCCGGGAGAGCTCGGGTTCGTGCTCGTGCATTTTCGGCTTTACACGAGGTTTTGGTTGAGGATTTAACTGTTATGTTGAAAACTCATCTTTTTTTAATAAACTTCATTATTTTTATTTGAAATAGAAATCCTTTTTTTAAATATTAATTATTACATGTTTTGTAGAGAATAGATTTTTTGGAAAAATCAACATCTTGGTTTTCTTTTTTTGATACTGTAACTATTCCATTTTTATTTAAAAATTTATCTTTTATAAGTTGAAAATTCAGATATTTGTTAGAAAATTCACGTATATTTTTGAAAACTCAGATTTTTTACAAGAAATTCATCTTATTTGTTGAAAATTCATCTATTTCGTAGAGGATTAAAATATTGTTGTTTGAGGATTCAACAATTTTCTAAAAAAATTCGAAAGAATTGACAGATTGGATTGGCATTTGGTACTCTCTTTTAGTGTCCTAAAATAAAGGTCAAGTTCAATAGCAAGCCATTTTGGATAAAAATTAAAAAAGGGAGCACATTTTGAAAATTTTTGAGACCATTTTTTTCAAGATTCAAAAATTCTTTGTAAAATTATTTATATTACTCAAAATTACAAACAATTTCTTCTAATGACTTTTTTTTTATAAAATAAAAATGTTCAGATATAGCATTTTCAAAATCCAAACAAAGGAACCAAAATAAACATTTTCAGACAAACAACGCGAGATACGAAATAAAGTGAAGACAAGAAAAATATTTCTTTTCACACACCCTACAAGATTATCATAACGAATTTTCCATTTTACGCTCAAACTATGCAAGATACGATAAATGATGATTAGACCAAAAATTTTCAATTAAAAAAGATCTTGAAATTCTTTATTGGTGACATTTTGATAGGATGTGTAGTTTTTGTTTTATTCTTAAAATATAACATCAACAGTGAACAAAACTTCCCGGTGAATGGGCACATTCTCATCAAAACATTGCTTATTATATTCTCATCAGAGAAGGTATTAGATT
>JAWWLR010000127.1:46591172-46602618 GCA_035041075.1 Acraspis erinacei
TCGGAATTCATCTCGTTTGGTAAAAATTCTAATATTTTCATGAAGATTTAATGATATTTTTGAATATTTTACTATTTTGTCAAAAAATAATTTTTTTGGTTGAAGATTCATCTTTTATGTTGAAAATGTAACTATTATGTCGTTAAAAATTTGTTTAATTGCAAATTAATATTGTTAAAAGAAAATCTAACTGTTCCATTTTGGCATCATCTTTTTGTAGAAAGAAAACTAATATTCTTATTACAAAAATAAATCTATTTGGTTTAAAATTGAAATATTTTTCTAAAAAATAATTTTTTTGTTTGGGAACTAATTCTCTTCAATAAAAATGTAACTGTTCAAGTTTTGGTTGAAATTTGATTTTTTTTGTGGTTGAACATTGATCTTTTCTGAAAAACTTGACTGAAAATTCATCCGTTTTTATCCGAAATGCAAATGCTCGGTTGAAAATGAATCGGTTTTTCTTGAGGATTGAACTATTTTGATCAAAAAGCTTATTTAAAAAAAATTAAATTCAGCTGTTTTTTATTACAAATACATTTTTTTAAATACTAACTATTACATGTTTCGTTTAGAATAGTTGAATATTCATTTCAGTAGTTAAAAATTTAATTAATTTGCTGAAAACTTAAAGTTTAATTATTTCGCGTTTGATTAAAAAAATGGCCTGGTATAGTTGAAAATTTAACAGTTTTGTAAAAACGTTGTCTTTTTGGCTTAAAAATTTAACACTTTGGTAGAAAAATAAACTATTCAGTTTAAAAAACTTTCTTTGTTGAAAATTCAACTGCTTTGGTAAAAAATTAAATCGTTTGGTTTAAAATTAAACTATAAGGCTTAAAATTAAACTATTTATTTCAAAATTTAACTCTTTTTTATGTTTTGTTCAAAATTAATTTTTCTAATCTTAAAAATTAAATTGCAAATTTATCTTTTGTAGTTAAAAATGCAACAGCTATTTAGTTAAAAATAATTTTTTTTATTTGAAAATTCGAATACCTTGTTGAAAATTTATCTATTTTGTTAATGATTCACCATTTTTTATAGAAAATTAAGCTTCTTAGTTAAAAAATCAACTTTTTGGTTACAAATTCAACTCTTCGGTTTAAAATTAAACCGTTTGGTTGAAATTTATCTATTTTAAATGAAAATTCATATTTTTTGTTAGAAACTCAACTGATTTGGTAAAAAACTAAATTGTTTGGTTTAAAATTAAATTATTTCAATGAAAATTTATATTTTTTAGTTGAGAATTCAACTATTTGTTTGAAAATTCTTTTTTTTCAGTTGAAAATTCATGTATTTTGTTGATAATTAATTTTTTTGTCGAAAGTCAATCTTCCTAGTTAAAAAATTAACTTTTTGATTGAAAATAAAACTTTTGATTGAAGATTGAACACTTTGCTTAAAAACTCATTTTTTTCTAGAGATTCATCATGCTAATTGAAAATTCATCTGGTTCGTTAAAAATTTCATTATTTTGATAAAAATGCACTTTTTTAACATTAATTTTCTTCCCTAAAAATGTATCTCTTCCATTTTTGCTTGGAAATTGAACTCTTCTGGTAAAAATTCATATATTTTGTTGAAAGTTCGTCTTTTTTTAATTGTAATATTAAAATGTTATCATAATATGTTTCGTTCACAGTTGACCTATTTTGTTAAAAATTCATATTTTCACGGTTAAAGATTTATTATTTTAGTTGAAAATTCAACAATTTGCTTGAAAGTTAACTTTTTTTCATAAAGTAATATTTTTGATTGAAAATTTCACTACTTAGAGATAAAAATTAATATATTTGTTTTAAAATTAATTATTTATCTGAAAATTGAACTATTGTGTTGGAATTTTTTTTTTTATTCTAAAAATCATTTTTCAAATCAAAACTTTTATCTGTGACAGTACAGGTTAAAAGAAATTTCGTCTATATTTAGACAATTAAACTATTCGGTAGAAAATTTGCACATTTTGTTGAAAATTCAAATATTTGGTCACAAAATCGTCGTTTTTAGTTGAGTTTAACTGGTTGAAAGTTAGCTTTTTTGTTGTTAAAAATAAGTTGTATGAACTTGAAATTGAACAATTCCAATTTTGGTTGGAAAATGTTACTTTTTATTTGAAAATTCAACATATCTGGTTCAAATTTCATCTCTCTTAATTGAAAACTTAACTATTTTGTTCAAAATTTTATTTTTTGGTTTCAAAGTAAAAAATAAATCTTTTTGGTTTAAAATTTATCACTCTACATTAAAAATTCAGCTAGTTGGTAAAAAATTAATCTATTTTGTTGAAAGATTAATTATTTTGTTAACAATTGATCTATTTTAGTAAAATAGACTTCTTGGTGGAAAATTCATATTTTATGGTAAAAAAAGTCACCTTTCTTGTTTGAAAATTCATCTCTCATGGCTGAAAATCAACTCTTTTGTCGAAAATTCAACTTTTTGGTTTAAAGATTCAACTTTCTTTTAAAAAATTCGTCACGTTTAATATGTGTTATGTAATATGTGGACACTCCCTTTTCCTATGTCAAGATTCAACATAATTTGCATAGCCAGATGGTCACTTTTAGAAATAGATAATTTAAAACCATTCTAATCTCAACCTTCTTATCAAAACATAAATACCAAAAGTCTGGCTCACAAATAAATAAGATTATAAATATCAGAGTGTCTACTCATTTTCGCCCAACAAACTCCCGGTTTTTTTCGTTTTTTGTATATGTTTTGTAAACGTTAGTTTTTCCGTTTTTTGTACATAAAAATTTTCAAACTTTTAAAGAGATGAATAAAATGAAATTATGAGTACAGGTAAATTTGTTGTTTCTAATTAATTGGGGTTTCTTTTAAAAGATCAATTTTAAGCTTTAAATATTTCAAAATATGTTGTAAAACAATCTGAAAGATTTTAAACCAATGCTTTTATGTTTTACAGGATTCAAAAAAAGAGGAAATTTTTAAATTGTTTCAAGAGATATTTTCAGTTTCCGAACGTTTGCAAAGGTTTAAGAAAATATTTAATGAAATTGTAAATCACTTCAAATGATTTCCTAAAATTGCGAAAAAGAATTTATAAGATTTTAAAGCAAAAATTTGCAATTTTACAAGATTCCAAAATTTATAGAAAAAATTATAATAAGTTTAAGAGATATTTAGAAGTTTTGAAAATTGAAAACAAAAGATTTACAAACTTTTTAATAAGTTTGAAAGGTTTTAAGAGAACAACAAAAATTTTTTTAATGGTGTTGGAAATAACAAAGAAATAAGAAATAATTTAAAAACTTTGAAAGATTTACAAAAATTTAAGAACCCTTTTTCAATTGTTCCTAAAGTATAGTCTCCTGTAAAGTAAAAAAAATCTCTAGAAATTTTCTAAACCCTTTTTGACTAATCTGAAATCTTCAAAAATATTTTTTAATTTTCTCGAGATACCTAGGGAAATTATATTTATATAACATTAGAGCAAATAGGCAAAGAAAATTTAAAAATAAATAGTTATTTGACATTTTTATTTGATGTTAAATGTTATAATTTTTCCCTCCAGAGTATAATTTCCCCAAGAAATTAAAAACTATACCTAATTTTTTTTCAAAATCTTCAAAAATCTTTACAAGTTTTAAATTACATTTGAATTTTCTCAAAAATTATAAACATCTCTTAAACTCTCACGAAATTGTTCTAAAATCTTTTTTATTTCTTTGCGAAATTATAGGAAATCATTTGTAAAATTTTGAAATGTTTTTCATTTTTGGCTTAGTATTTACTTCTCAGAATTAAAAATCATTTAAGTTTCCCATGTATCTTCCGAAAAAAATTTTGTTCCCCTGAAACTTATAAAAATTCTTAAAATGTTTTTAAATTTTATTTGTGAAATCTTGTTTTAAACTTTTTGAAATATTTTCTAATTAAAAATAATATTGAAACTTTTGAAAAATTCTAAATACTTGAATTTTTTTAAATTTTGCAATCTTTCAAACCTGAAAATATTAACAAATTATTTAATGAATTTCATTTTTAAAAATAAAAAATCATATGAACTTTCTCCAGGAGTATTTAAAAAAATGCATTCTTTTAAAATCTCACAAAATTCTTAAACACCTTTCTTTTTTCGAAATAAAAAAATCTACATTATTAAAACTTCAAAATACCTCAAAAAATAATTCAGCTTTCCTAAAAAAACTTTAATCGCGCAAATTGAAAAAAAAAATTGTCATAAAATCGTCCAGATTCTTTTCGAAATATTTTGAAACCTTCGAAACCTAAAATTAATTCTGTAAAATGAAACCATAATACTATCTAAAAAAGTGATGTAACTATATCTCGGATAACTTGTTGTCGTAAACCTGATTAGTTGCGACACCGATTATGAATTTAGTAGCTGTTTTATTTTTATCTATTAATAAAGATTACGAATTTTCTGGACCATCAATTTTGTAAATTAAAATTTCCAAATAAGAAATTTTTTTCATCATACAATTTATTTTCAAATATCATTAAATATTTAAAAAAAAGGAATTTTAAGAGACAATTGAAAAAGAGTATAGAAGATTTTAAAGCAATATTTTTTAGTTTTGTAAGATTGCAAATTGTTAAAAAATCAATAAAATTAACGATATTTTAAGAAATTTTAAAAACATACCAAAATACTTAAAGATTGTACTTTTTTATAAATTTTTAAATACTTCGAATAAAATATTTCAAGCTGTTTCAGAATTTAAAAAGGTTTCAAGAAAATCAATAACTTTTATTAAAATTCATTGGGAAATTTATAATAATTTTTCATTTTGATAAATTAATTTTTAAATAAAATTTAAAAAGATTTCGAAACGTCCCAAAAGATTTCCAAAATTGTCAAAAAAGAATCTGTAAGATTTTAAAATAAATTATTTTAAAAAATAAATTTTAGAAAAAATTCAAATAATTTTCTACGATATTAGAAGTTTCTCAAAATTAATTAAAATTCCGAAGCGATTTAGAAAAACTGAATCTTCCAAAATTTAGATTTTGGAAAACTTCAAAATTAAAATTTGAAGTTTTTCAAAGATTTTGAAAGGTTTTAAGATAAAAAAATTCTCAAGTTTTCTGGGAATATTTAGTTTGGAAATTTTGAAAAGTTTAAAAATATATTATAACCGAAAGATTTCTTAAAATGTATAATATTTTTTTAGTTTTTCTCAGCATCAAAAAATCCTAAACATCTTTTAAGTTGACTGATGTATCTATTAGAAATTTTTTAGATACTTTTTCGAAATTTCCGAAATATTTCAAAAACTTTTTGAGTTTTTTTCAAGAAACGTAGGAAAACTATACTTATAGAACCTTTCAGGAAAAAAAAGATTTTCCCATATGATTATAATTTGCCTGAAATTTCTTTTCTTTGTTTAAAAATAAAAAATATTTTTTGTTGTTGCAATAATAACTATTACGTGTTTCGTTGAGATTTGATCTTTTTTGGTAAAACTTTTATTATTTGCTTGAAATTTTCGGATTGACAATTCAACTCTTTTATGGAGAATTCGTCTTTTTGACTAAAAAATTCAACAATTTGGTAGAAAATATATATTTTATGTTTCATATTATATATTTCCAGGTTGAAAATTAAACTTTTTTGTAAAAAAATTCGTATTTTTGCCTGGAAAATTCAAAAATTCGGAGAAAATTCTTTTCCTTTGTTTGACTGGAACATCTTCTTGGTAGTAATTTCAACTATTTGGTTGAAAATTAACTTTTTTGTAGCCAATTCACATATTCTCGTTGAATTCAACTGTTTTTTTATATAAAAAAAAATATTTTTTGTTGTATTTTATATTATTTGCTTAAAAAGTTGTAATAATCTTGTTGAAAATTCATCATTTTTTTTAAATTTCGTCTTTTTGTGTTGAAAATTATTTTTTTGACTGAAAATTCGACTATTTTGTTGAAAACTGATATTCTCGGGTTAAAAATTCAACATTTTTATTTGAAAAATTCGTCATTTTACTTGAAAATTCTACAATTTGTCATAACTGTAAAATATTTGGTATAAAGTTACACTGTCTTCTAGAAAATTCATTTTTGTTTTTTGAAAATTAATTCTCCTTATTGAAAATTTAACTACTCTATTTTTTGTTAGGAAATTATCTTGTTAAGTTTAAAAGTTTAACTATGTAGTCGCAAATTTTGAAAAAACAAAAAAATTTAATCTGAAAATTAATCATATAAAATTTGTGCAAAATATTGAGTTACAAAATGTAATTTGTTGAAAATTCAATTAGTTGGTTAAAATATTGAAGCGTTTTGTTAAAAATTCGTACTTTTTGGTAAAAAATTAATCTTCTTGGCATAAAATTAAATTATTTTGGTTAAAAATTTAAGTATTGTGTTGAAAATGCATCTTTTATGGTAGAAAATGAATCTTCTTGGATGAAAATTTAACTTTTTAATTTAAAAGTGTAGGTATTTGATTGAAAGTTCGCCTTTTATAGTAAAAAATTAATCTTATAGTTTGAAAATGCAACCATTTGGTAAAAATGCATATATTTCGTTCAAAATTCATCATTTACGGTAGAAAATTAATCTCTTGGATGAAAATTAAATTTTTTAGTTTACAAATATATTGATTTTGATTAAAATTGGTCTTTTATGGTAGAAAATAAATCTTCTTTAATGAAAATTCAAATTTTTATTTAAAAATATATATGTTTTTTTTTAAACTGCTCATCTTTTATTGTAAAAAATTAATCTTCATGGCTTAAAATTCATTTTTTTCGTAAAAAATATATGTATTTTGTTGAAATTTTATCTTTTATGGTAGAAAATTTATCTTCTTGATTGAAAGTTCCACTATCTGGTTATCAATTTATATATTTTGTTGAAAATTCGTTTTTAATTTAGAAAATTAATCTGTTGGATGAAAATTTATCATCTGTGGTAAAAATTAATCATTTGAAAGAAATATCAATTTTTTTAATTAAAAAATATATGCATTTTATTGAAAACTAATTCTTTATGGTAGAAAATTAATCTTATTCGATGGAAATTCAACTTTTTAGTTAAAAATGTATGCGTTTTTTTGAAAATTGGAATTTTATGGTAGAAAATTAAATTCTTTGATGAAAATTCAACTTTTTATTTTTAAATATATGTATTTTCTTGAAAATTCGTCTTTTTCTGGTTGAGAATTAACCTCTTGGATACAATTTTAACTTTTTAGTTAAAAATATACGTCTTTGATGAAAACTTTTAACTAAAAAGCGGTGGGAACCTAATCTCTTGGATGAAAATTCGTCTTTTATGGCAGAAAATTAATCTTCTGGTTTGAAAATTTAACTATTTTTTTTTTAAATTTATATACTTTGTTCAGAATTCGTCTTTTACGGTAGAAAATTAATCCCTTGGATGAAAATTAAATTTTTTAGTTTACAAATATATGGATTTTGATTAAAATTGGTATTTTATGGTAGAAAATAAATCTTCTTGGATGAAAATTCAAATTTTTATTTAAAAATATATATGTATTTTGTTAAAAATTGATCTTTTATGATAAAAAATTAATCTTCATGGCTTAAAATTCAACTATTTGGTTAAAAATGTAAGTGTTATGTTGTAAATTAATCTTTTATGATAGATAATATTAATATTATATAATATTAATAATATAATATAATATAATATTATTATTAAAAATTTATCTTATTGGAAGGAAATTCAATTTTTTATTTAAAAATATATGTATTTTTGAAAATTAATCTGATTGATTGAAAATTCAAGTATTTGTTTAAAAATGTATATATTTGAAAAAAATTCGTCTTTTATGGTAAAACATTAATCTTCATGTCTTAAAATTCAATTTTGTAGTAAAAAATATATGTATTTTGTTGAAAATTCATTTTTTCTAGTGGGAAATTGATCTCCTCGATGAAAATTTAACTTTTTAGTTAAAAATATGTCTTTGATGAAAATTTATCTTTAACGGTAGAAAATGAATCCCTTGGAAAAAATTTAACTTTTTATTTAAAAATAAATGTTTTGTTGAAAATTCTTCTTTTATGGTAGAAAATAATCTCTGGGATGCACATTCAAATTATTATTTAAAAATATATGTGTTGTTGAAAATTCATATTGTCTGGTAAAAAATTAATCTCTTGGATGAAAATTCAACTTTTCAGTAAAAAAACATATGTATTTTGCTGAAATTCAGCTTTTCTGGTAGAAAATTAATATTATTGGCTGAACATTAATCTCTTGAATGAAAATATAACCTTTTATTTAAAAATATAATTTTTATATAATTAAATATAAATTAATTAAAAATTAATAAATATAATTTTTATAAATATATAAATATATTTTGTTGAAAATTCGTATTTTATAGCAGAAAATTAATCTTCTGGTTTGAAAATTTAACTATTTTTTAAAAATTTATATACATTGTTCAGAATTCGTCTTTTATGGTAGAAAATTAATCTCTTGGATGAAAATTAAATTTTTTAGTTTACAGATATATGGATTTTGATGAAAATTGGTCTTTTATGGTAGAAAATAAATCATCTTGGATGAAAATTCAACATTTTATTAAAAAATATGTATTTTGTTAAAAATTCATCTTTTATGATAAAAAAATTAATCTTCATGGCTTAAAATTCAACTATTTGGTTGAAAATTTAAGGGTTACGTTGTAAATTCATATTTTAAGGTAGATAATTAATCTTATTGTTTGAAAATTTAACTATATCGTTAAGAATTTATATATTTTGTTGAAAATTCGTTTTTTATGGTGCAAAATTAATCTCTTAGAAGAAAATTCAATTATTTAGTTAAAAATATATGTATTTTGCTAAAAATTCATCTTTTTTTGTAGAAAATTAATCTCATTGGATTGAAATTCAACTTTTTACTTAAATATATATGTGTGTGTGTGTTTTGTTGAAAATTCAGATTTTCTGTTAGAACATTAATCTCATGAAAGAAAAATCAACTTCATCGTTTCTAGTGGAAAATTAATCTCTTGCACGAAAATTCAATTTTTTCGTTAAAAATGTGTGTATTTTGTTGAAAATTCGTCTTGCATGGTAGAAAATAATCTTCTCGTTTGAAAATTCAACTTTTTAGTAACAAAATATATGTAGTTTGTTGAAAATTGATCTTTTATGGTAAAAAATTTATCTTATTGATTGAAAATTCTCCTATTTGGTTAAAAATTTATATATTTTGCTGAAAATTCGTTTTTATGGTACAAAATTAATCTCTTGGACGAAAATTCAATTATTTAGTTTAAAATATATGTCTTTAGTTGAAAATTTATCTTCATTGGTAAAAATTAATATTTGGAAAGAAACTTTTATTTATATATATTAATAAACTTTTATTTATGTTCATCTTTTCTGGTAGAAAATGAACCTTCTTGATTGAAAATTCAACTTTTTGGTTAAAAATGTATATATTTTAAAGAAAATTCGTCTTTTATGGTAAATAATTAATCTTCATGGCTTGAAATTCAACTTTTTAGTAAAATGAATATATGGATTTTGTTGAAAAATGATCTTTTATGGTTGAAAATTTATATTCTTGATTGAAAATTCCACTATTTGGTTAAAAATTTATATATTTTGTTGAAAATTCGTTTTGCATTGTACAAAATTAATATCTTGGAAGAAAATTCAATTATTTAGTTAAAAATATATGTATTTAGTTGAAAATGTATCTTCCATGGTAAAAATTAATCTTTTGGAAAAAATTTCCATTTTTATTTTTATTTAAAAATAAATGTATCTTGCTGAAAATTCAACTTTCTATTTAAATAAATAAATGTATATATGTAGTTTGTTGAAAATTCAGATTTTTTGGTAGGAAATTAATCTCTTGCATGAAAAATCAACTTTTAAGTAAAAAATATATGTATTTTGTTGAAAAATTATCTTTTATGGTAGAAAATTTATCTTCTAGATTGAAAATTCAACTATTTGGTTAAAAATGGATATATTTGGATAAAAATTCGTCTTTTATGGTAAAAAATTAATCTCATGGATGAAAATTCAATTACTTAGTTAAAAATATATGTATTTAGTTGAAAATATATCTTCTATGGTAAAAATTAATCTTTTGAAAGAAATTTCCATTTTTGTTTTTATTTAAAAATATATGTATCTTGCTGAAAAACCAACTTTTTATTTCAATAAATAAATAAATATGTATATTTTTGTTTGAAAATTCGTCTTGTATAATAGAAAAAAATTCTCTTGCACGAATAATCAACTTTTAAGTAAAAAATATACGTATTTTGTTGAAAAATTATCTTTTATGGTAGAAGATTCATCTTCTTTATTGAAAATTCAACTATTTGGTTAAAAATGGATATATTTTGCTAAAAATTCGTCTTTTGTGGTAAAACATTAATCTATTGAAAAAAGTGAAGTTTTTAGTTTAAAATATATTTATATTTTGTTGAAAATTCGTTTTTATGGTAGAAAATTAATCTCTTGGATGAAAATTATGTTTTTTAGTTTAAAATATATACATTTCTTTTGAAAATTTGTCTTTTATGGTGGAAAATTAATCTTTTGAAAGAAATTTTCATTTTTTTAATTTAAAAATATATGTATTTTGCAGAAAAATATATCTTCTTGATTGAAAATTCAACTATTTGGTTAAAAATGTAAATATTTTGATGAAAATTCGTCTTTTATGGTAAAAAAATAAACTCTTGGATAAAAAAATCAACTTTCTTGTTAAAAATAAATATTTTCTGTATTATTAAAATGTTTCCTTTAAATTGCAGAAACTCTGCCAGATGCTTTGGTGACTGGTTGCCAGAAATGCAACGACAAACAAAAAGCTACTGCTGAAAAAGTCATCACCCACCTGAGAACTAAGAGACCAATGGACTGGGAGCGTCTAGTTAAAAAATATGATCCTGAGGGTCAATTTAAAAAACGTTTCGAAGCAGGACAAAAAGTTTGAAAACTACAAAGCGAAGATCACATAAAAAAATCACCTGAAAAATCATTAAAATTAAGTTAAAAGATTGATTAACATTTTATCTACAATAAATGTTAACAAAAAAAAACGAATTATATAAGCTTCAAGAAGCTAAATTTCGATCATGTAATTTAGATATTAAGTCCATTTTCGTTACTTTTTAACGAACTTTTTACTAGTCGACCCGTTTTTTAAAGAAAAAGAGAGTTAAAAGTATATTGCACGGAATGCTAATCTTTATTTTAAAAGTTCAAACCTTTAATTGGAAACCTGTTTCGCTTTTCTTTCTCGAATTGTGTCAACGTGAAATTGTAATATATAACATACAAGTGCAAAAGTAATTAAATCGTCGATCTTATAGAACTATGTACTTGACTGAGACTTTTTTTATTCCACGCGTCTCTTCTTCACCAAGGATCCAAGCTGGAAAAACAAAAAACAAAAAATTATAAATATCACTGTATCTGTAATAAAAAGGAAATTATTCACA
>JAWWLR010000127.1:46602718-46629713 GCA_035041075.1 Acraspis erinacei
GTCTCCGATTCATTTGCCAAATTCAAGATAAATTTAATTTTTTAAACCCCCCCTTTTTAAAGTAAAAAAACTATGTTTATTTTCCAAAATTTTATAATGGATTTTACAAAAAATCTTTGTATGATTTGAGAAATATATTTCCTTATCATAGCGATAAATTTCCAGTAAATTCAGTATGAAATAAATAATAAATTTGTGAACACTTACTTAAAATTCTTTAAAATTTGCATTATTTTTTTGCATTGACAAAATATAATTTCCTGAGTGTGTAATAATCTGACACCGTACTTTTTACATTTTCTTAACATTTAAAAAAATATAAAAATGCATTTTCAAGGTATTTACGGACGAACTAAATTAGACTATTTGAATTTTAGTAAAATTTTCTGGACAGATTTGTCACATAAATGTTATAAATTATTTTGTTTTTATATCCAAATTTTATTTTCAAAGCTCAAGAGTAAGAAAAATATGACATTTATATCTGACATGAGCATAAGTAACTTTATTGATAAATAACAGTCAAAATCGGATCTTTATAATAAATAAAAAATAGCCATTATTCTATAATTTCATGTAAATATTTACATTCAAATAAAAATGTTGAAAAACAAAATTTAGCACAAATGGTTAATTTTTTTCTAGTTCTATTCAAAATTTGACCTTCTCTTCACACATTGATCGTGTCATATGACAAAAATTTATAATTTTAATTCACCTATTTGGTGGAAAATGCATGTATTTTGTTATACATCAATATTTTTTTAATAGAAAATTAATATTTTTGGTATAAAATTAATTTCTTTGACTTAAAAATTAGTTTTTTTCAATGAAAATTAATTTTTTACCTGAAAATTTAACTATTTCATGTTTGGTTGAACATCAATCTTCTTCAGTTATTTGGTTGAAAATTAGTTTTTTTAACTAAACAATTTATCTAAATTAAACCACTCTATTTTAGTTTGAAAATAAATGTTTTTTGGTTAAAAATTCATATATTTGTTTGAAAATTTTTCTTTTTTTTGTAGAAAATTAAAATATTTTGTTGAAAATTGATGTATTTTGTTAAAAATTAATCTTCTTTGATAGAAAATAATTTTCTTTGGTTCAAAATTAATTAATTAATTTGAAAATTATTTATCTGCTGAAAAACAGTTTGTTAAAATTGAAATGTAATTACTTAAATAGTTCGATAAAAATTTATTATATCTGATTAAAAATTGATCTAATTCCATTAAAATTTAATTTCTTTCGTTCCAACTTAGATTTTTTATTGAAAATTAATTTTTTAAACCAAAATTTAACCATTAAATTTGTTGTCCAATTTATATAGAGACATTTATTCTTTTTTGTTGAAAATTCATCTATTTTATTAAAAATTGTATTATTTCGTTGAAAATTTGTTATATTCGGTTAAAAACTCATTTTTTAAACTTAAAATTAAACTGTTATATTTTTTTTTAGTGAAAAATTAATTAATTTTGTTAATTATTTGTCTTTTTTGTTTGAAAATTAATCTTATTTGGTTAAAAATTCATATATTTGTTTGAAAAATTGTCTTTTTTGTAGAAAATTAAAATAATTGTTTTGAAAATTAATGTATTTTGTTAAGAATTATTATTTTTTTTAAAGAAAATAATTTTCTTTGGTTCAAAATTAATTTATTTGTTTGTCAATTATTTTTCTGATTAAAAATTAGTTTTTTTAAAATCAATTGTAATTACAATTTTTGTCGAAATTCTTTTTAATAGGGATTTAATCTTTTTGGTAGAAAATTAATTTTTTGTTTAAAAATTTAAATATTTCGATTAAAATTTATTATATCTTCTTAAAAATTTATTTCTTTAATTGAAAATTAAATTATTCCATTTTTAACTAAATATGGATATTTTTTAGTTAAAACTTCATCTAATTCCATTAAAATTTAATTTCTTTCGTTCAAAATTAGATTTTTTTATTGAAAATTAATTTTTTAAACCAAAATTTAACCATTAAATTTATATTCCAATTTTTATATAGACATTTTTTTTTTGTTGAAAATTCATCTGTTTCATTAAAAAATGAATTATTTCGTTGGAAATTCATGTTATTCGGTTAAAAACTCATATTTTTTAGTGAAAAATTCATTTATTTGGTTAAATATTTCTCTTTTTTTGTTTGAAAATTAATTTTTTGTTGTTTAAAAATTGACTTATTTTGTCGAAAATTAAAATATTTGTTTGAAAATTAATGTACTTTGTTAAGAATTAATCTTTTTCGATAGAAAATAATTTTCTTTGGTTCAAAATTAATTAATTTGTTTGAAAAGTAGTTTTCTGATTGAAAATTAGTTTGTCTAAATTTAAATGTAATTAAAATTTTTGTCGAAATTTTTTTTAATAGAGATTTAATCTTTTTGGTAGAAACTTAACTTTTTGTTTCATAATTTAAATATTGCGATTAAAATTTATTATATCTGCTTAAAAATTGATTTCTTTAATTGAAAATTAAATTATTCCATTTTTAAGTAAACATGGATATTTTTTAGTTAAAAGTTCATCTAATTCCATTAAAATTTTTTATTGAAATTTAATTTCTTTCGTCCAAAATTAGATTTTTTTTATTGAAAATTAATGTTTGAAACAAAAATGTAACCATTAGATTTCTTGTCCAATTTTTATATAGACATTTATTCTTTTTAGTTAAAAAATAATCGGTTCGATTAAAAATTGAATTATTTCGTTGAAAATTCATGTTATTCGGTTAAAAATTCATTTTTAAACTTAAAATGAAACGGTTATATTTTTTGTTGAAAATCTATTTTTGTAGTGGAAAATTAATGTTTTTTGTCAAAATTATTTTTGTTTGGTAGAATATTAATCTTGTTGGTTGAAATTGCATTTCTTTGATAAAAAAATGATTTAGAAAGTTATGCGTATTTGAATTTTGTGATTTATATTTTGTAAAAATTCGTATTTTTTGTTTGAAAATTAATCTTCCTGGTTGAAAATTCATCTTTTTTTTTAAATTAAAAATGCTAATATTTGGTTCTAAATTAATCGAACCATTTGGCAGAGAATTTGTCCGTTTGGATGTAAAATTCAACAATTTTGTTAACAAATAATGTATATTGTTGAAAACTCATATTTTTTGGTAGAAAATTAATTTTGGAAATTTTTTAAATCCTCTATAATCAGATAAATTTTACTTGAAAATCTTGAAATCGGTTTAAATTGTTTAAATTCCCTTTTAACCTGATGAAAGTATGAAATCACTGAAAATGTTTTCAAATCTTCAAGTATTTTAGAATTAATTGAAATCTTTTTAAACTTAGTAAATATTGTAGAAACCCCTAGGATTTTTTTAAGGATACACAATATATTTTGTAATTCTTTGACATTTTTTAAACATTAAAAATTGAAAAAATTAAATTATTTTTAACTGACGACATCTTAAAATATAAGTTAAATTATATTCATTTCAAATAGTTAAAACATTCTTGAAAATCTTCAAAAAAATGTATTTCAAAATCATGAGACATCTAGAAGTTGTTTTCAATTTATTTTTTAATTTAAAATTATTTTGGAAATTTTAATGGAACTTCTAAATATCTGTTAAAATGAATCCAATTTTTCCTACAATTTATAGAAAATCCTGTTATATATTCGTAAAAAAATTTGAATCATTTTAAATTTGAAAAAAATGCAAAATTAATTAAAATTTTGAAATAATTTCAAATAATTTAAGCGAAATGTATGCAACAACAAAAAAGAATCTTGAAGACTTTAAGTAATTTTTTTTTTAAATCAGGATTTTCTAAAAATGGTAGAAAAATTCGATTCATTGTAGAAGATATTTATCGAATTTTTTCTACAATTTTTACAAAATCTTGGAAAATTAAAAAAATGTCCTTAAAATATTCCAGATTCTTTTTTTTTTAAATTTAAGAAATCTTTTAAAATCTTGCTATATTTATGTTTAAAATAGTTTATAAAGTTTCAATCTTGCGACAATCAGTCATTGTTCACTTTTTAATACTGAAAGTACACATCAATTTTAAAAATAATTTATTTATTTATATTTAGAGTTGATAAAATAAAAATATTTTCTATCAAAAAAATTTAAAATTCAAACGCTTTTAATTTTCAATTTTTTTAAGTCTTCAAGACTGCATTTTTAAAATTCTTTAAATTAAAATTGTAAGCTTAAAAATAAAAATAAAAAATGGACAGATTTTTCATCTAAAAATTTTTAAAATTCCCAGACAAAACTAAATTCAATGTCCTTTCCCTTTGGAATCTGCTATAAACATTTTAAAATATTTTAAAATCTGCAAATGAATTAAATTTCGATTTTTTAGATGGCGAATATTTTATTCTAGCTAAATTAGGCAAGAAGTTTTAAAAATATATTTAAATAAAAAATAAAAAAGTAGTTGCATTATGGAGCAATTTGCGAAAATACTAGACATTAATGTAATGTTTTGATCAAAATAGTAGTCAAATAATTGCAATTTTATTGTCAAAAAAATTTGTAAATAGTGGACTGAGTCCGAGGCACGTTACCATTAAATTTCTTATTTTAAAAATACTTACAAGATCTGAAATCGCAGGGAGATTGTTTGTCTGATCGCCCACTGGCGCTTCCGGTTCACGAACTTCTTTCGGTTGCACCGTTTTTTTCATATTTCTGTGCTGGGGGAATGTTGGCATCAATTTCGGGTCGCAGGCTAAAAAAATAAAATATTGTATTTGAACAAATTCTTCAGTCTAGATCACTTTTTAAGGCAAAAAATGATTTTTTTTTTAGAAGAGCCTATAATTTTCAACCAATTACTTAAATTTTCCACTGAAAAAGATAATTTTTCAAAAAAAGAAATAGTTTTTTCAGTTAAAAAAAAATACTTTTCAACAATAAAAGCCAAGATTATTCAAACAGTTGAATTCTAAAAAAAAAGAGAGGTAAATTTTTAACCCAATGCTAAAAAATAGGATTTAAAACCGAAAGAGATAATTTTTCAACAAGAAAGTTAATTGTCAATTAAGATGAATTTTAAATTAAAAAATAAGTTTGCAGCCGAAAATCGAAATGATAAAATTTTCAATTAAAAAATTAATTTTATTCAAAAAAATGAATCATCAACAAAAAATTTATTTTTATACCAAAAAAGACATATAAGGTATACATATTCAACCAAAAATGAAACAGGTAGATTTTCAGACACAAAAATTAATTTCTAACAACAAAAATTTGAACAAAATAGTTGAATTTTCAATTAAAAAAAAATTAATTTTCAACTAAATATTTGAATTTTCAACTAGAAAAGATCACTTTCAATTAAAAATATCAATTTTTAACCCAAAACTGGAATAGTTACATTTTCAGTTAAAAACTTAATTCTCAACCGAGAAAAAAACTAATGTGCGAAGAAATAGCTGAATTTTTAACCAAAGAAATAGATTTAAAAAAAGAATATTCAGTTAAAAAACTAATTTGAAGTTATTAATGAAAATAATTTTCAAACAAAATAGTTCAATCTTGAATCAAAGATGAATTTTTAACAAATAGTTAAATTTTCAACAAAATAATTAATTTATCAACTAAAAAGTTAAGTTAACAATATAGTACATAATCAATAAAAATTTGAATAGTTACATTCTTAGCAAAAAAAAATTATTTTCCACTAAAAAAACCAATTCTAAACCGGGGGTGAATTTACAAGCAAAATGTTGAATTTTCAAATAAATTAGATGAATTTGCAATTGAATTTTCAACTAAAAAGATAAAATTTCAAAACAAGATTAATTTTCTACCAAAAATACGAATTTTCAAATAAAAAAAAACAATTTTCAATCAAATATTTGAATTTTGAACTAAAAAAGACAATTTTTCAACAAAATACATGAATTCTCAACCAAATAGTTTATTTTTCAACTAAAAGAGATCAATTTTGTAACCAAATTGCTGAATTTTTAACTAAAAAATATCCGTTAAAAAAATGGAAAAGTTCAATTCTTAGTTAAAAAATTGATTTTCCAACTAAAAAAAACAAACAAAGAAATTTCAGCTAAAATGATGAATTTTGAAAAAACAAAGTTTTTACTTTTAACCAAGTAGTTTAATTATGAACCAAAACGATGAATTTGCAACCTAAATGATGATTATTTAACTGGAACATTTTAAATTTCAACCAAAAAGATGAATTTGCAAACAAGATTAATTTCCTAGCAAAATGACGAATTTTCAACTAAAAAAGGACAAAGTTTCAACTAAATAGTTGAATTTTTATCTAAAAAAGATCAATTTTCAAACAAAATTTTGAATAGTTAAATTTCCAGTCAAAAAAATTAAGTTTTCACACAAAAAGAACAACAATATTTCAGCCAAAGTCAAGATTTTTCAATTAAAGTGATGAATCTTCAACTGATATAGATGAATTTCAAACCAAAAAGATGATATTTTAACAACAACAAAAATCAAATTTTAACCAAAAGTTTTATTTACGTCCATTAATATTATTAATAGATTAATATTTAACTAAAAATTATTAATTATTTTTATTTAATTAATTATTAATTATTAATTATATTATATAATAATTATTATTAATTATATTTAAATAAAAATTAACTAAAAAAGATAATTTTTCGACCAAAAGTTGAATAGGTAAATTTTTAGTTAACAAAAATTAATGCTCAACCAAGGATGTGAATTTTTAATTAAAATGGGAGAATATTCGACTGGAATAGTTTAATTATCAGTCAAAGAAAAAACGAATTTTCGACATAATAGCTAAATTTTCAATTAAATTGATCAATCATTAACACAAAGAATTAATTTTTTTAAGAGCTAAACTTTCATCCATGTAAATAAATTTTTATTCAGAAAAAAAAGAATTCCGCACAAAAAATGCATTTTTAACACAGAAGATGAAGTTTCAACTGAAAGAATAAATATTTAACTTAAATATTCGTATTTTGAAGGAAAAAAGATCAACTTTCAACGAAAAAAAAAGTTCAACAAAAAGTTGAATCGTTAAATTTTTAATTAAGAAAAATTAATTCTCAACCAAGGATATGAATTTTTAATTAACATGGGGGAAGATTCAACAGGAATAGTTCAATTTTCGGTAAAAAATTATTTTTCATTCGAAAAAAAATGAATTTTCAACACATTAGTTCATTCCTCCACCGAAGAAATGAACTTTCAATTAAATTCATAAATCTTTCAAGAGAATTAATTTTTTTCTAAAGTTCAACTTTCAACCACGTACATAATATTTCATTTAAAAAAATAAATTCTGATCTAAAAAATTCATTTTTGACCAAAAATATGAATTTTCAGCTAAAATGATAAATATTTAACTAGGATATTCGTCATTTTCAACGAAAAAAGACGACTTTCCAAATATAAAAAAAAGAATTCTTCAACAAAAAGTTGAATCGTTATATTTTTAGCAAAAAAAAAATAATGCTCAACCAAGGATATGAATTTTTAATTCAAATGGCAGAATATTCACCTGGAATAGCTTAATTTTCAGTAAAAAAAAAGAATTTTGAGAAAAAAACTACATTTTTCAACATAATAGCTAAATTGTAAACCAGAAATAAATTTTCAATTAAACTGATCAATCTTTAACACAAATAATTCTTTTTTTTCAAAAGAGCTAAACTTTCAACCACTTAATAAAATTTTCATTAAGAAAAAAAATTAAGTCTGAACGAAAAAATGCATTTTTGACAAATCTAATCAATTTTCAACTAAAATGATAAATATTTAACTAGGATACTCGACTTTTCAACTCAAAATATATTTTTTCAACCAAAAGTTGAATAGTTAAATTTTTAGTTAATAAACATTAATGCTCCACCAAGGATATAAATTTTTAATTAAAGTGGGAGAATATTCAACCAGAATAGTTTAATTCTCAGTTAAAAATGAATTTTTACACAAAAAAACCAAACATTTTTCAACACAATAGCTAAATTTTAAAACGGAGATAAATTTTCAATTAAATTGATCAATCTTTAACGCAAAGAACTAATTTTTTAAGAAGATCTAAAGTTGAATAGTTAAATTTTTAATTAAAAATGGGAGAATATTCAACTGGAATAGTTTAATTTTCAGTAAAAAAATAATTTTTATTCGAAGAAAATATTAATTTTCAACAAATTAGCTCATTCTTCGACCAAAGAGATAAACTTTCAATTAAATTGATAAATCTTTAACCAAAATAATTAATTTTTTAAAAAGAGTTCAACTTTGAACCACGTAAATAAATTTTCATTTAGAAAAATGAATTCTGAACGAAAAAATGTATTTCTTGACTAACAAGATAAATTTTCAGCTAACATTATAAATATTTAACTAGAATATTCGTAATTTTCAACGAAGAAAGACGAATTTTCAAATATAAAAAAATATAATTTTTCAACCAAAAGTTGAATACTTAAATTTTTAGTTAATAAAAATTATTTTTCAACCAAGGATATCAATTTTTATTAAAGTGGGAGAATATTCAACTGGAATAGTTACATTTTCAGTAAAAAAATGCATTTATAGTCAACGAAAAATCGAATTTTCAACAAATTAGCTCTTTATTCCACAAAGAGCTTAATTTTTAATTAAATTGATAAATCTTTAACCAAAAGAATTAATTTTTTAAAAAGAGTTCAAATTTAAACCACGTACATAATATTTCATTAAAAAAAATAATTCTGATCTAAAAAAATGCACTTTTGACCAAAAATATGAATGTTCAGCTAAAATTATAAATATTTAACTAGAATACTCGAACTTTCAAGACAAAAAGATAATTTATCACCCAAAATTCAAATCGTTACAATTTTAATTGACAAAAATTAATGCTCAACCAAGGATACGAATTTGAAGAAAAAAAACAAAATATTTTTAAGAAAAACCGTTGAATAATGTCATTGGGCTCCATTACAAAGAATTAATTTTTAAGAAGATTTAAACTTTTAACCACGTACATAATATTTCAATTAAAAAAAAATGAATTCTGAACGAAAAACTGTGTTTTTCACCAAAAATATAAATTTTCAACTAAAAGGATAAATATTTAACTAGGATACTTGAATTTTCAAAGCAAACAGATAATTTTTAACACACAGTGGAATAGTTAAATTTTTAATTAAAAATGGGAGAATATTCAACTGGAATAGTTCAAATTTCAGTTAAAAACTGAATTTTTAGTCAAAGAAAAAATTAATTTTCAACAAATTATCTCTTTATTCCACAAAGAGATGAACTTTCAATTAAATTAATAAATCTTCAACCAAAAGAATTAATATTTTAAAAAGAGTTCAAATTTAAACAACGTACATAATATTACATTAAAAAAAAAATGAATTCTGATATAAAAAATGTATTTTTGGCAAAAAATATTAATTTTCAATACTAAAATGATGAATATTTAACTAGAATACTCGAATTTTCAAAACAAAAAGATAATGTCTCACCCAAAAATCAAATAATTACAATTTTAATTGACAAAAATTAATGCTCAACCAAGGATACGAATTTGAAGAAAAAGAAAACATATTTTTAAGAAAACCCGTTGAATAATGTCATTGGGCTCCATCACAAAGAATTAATTTTTTTAAGAAGATTTAAACTTTGAACCACGTACATAATATTTCATTTAAAAAATGAATTCTGAACGAAAAACTGTATTTTTCACCAAAAATATAAATTTTCAACTAAAATGACAAATATTTAACTAGGATACTTGAATTTTCAAAGCAAACAGATAATTTTTCAATCAACAGTGGAATGGTTAAATTTTTAATTAAAAATGGGAGAATATTCAACTGGAATAGTTCAAATTTCAGTTAAAAAATGAATTTTTAGTCAAAGAAAAAATTAATTATCAACAAATTTTCTCTTTATTCCACAAAGAGATGAACTTTCAATTAAATTAATAAATCTTCAACCAAAAGAATTCATATTTTAAAAAGAGTTCAAATTTAAACCACGTACATAATATTTCATTAAAAAAAAAATAAATTCTGATATAAAAAATGTATTTTTGGCAAAAAAGATTAATTTTCAATACTAACATGATGAATATTTAACTAGAATACTCGAATTTGCAAAACAAAAAGATAATTTCTCACCCAAAACTCAAATCGTTAAAATTTTAATTAAAAACAATTAATGCTCAATCATGGATACGAATTTGAAAAAAAAACATATTTGAAAAAAAAGCGTTGAATTATCTCATTGGGCTCCATCATTTCAGTTGACATTAAAGCACGAAGAAACGAGAAAAAGAAGGCATCTCCTTAAAAAACCGGAGAAAAAAAATAAAGAATTATTTTTAAAAAAGTAGAATATATTGGTTCCTCACGTAAGGGTGCTTCCTTGAAGTAACTGCTCTGCAAACATTCCTCGGCAGTTGCCCGCTTTTTCGGATCGTACATGAACAAAAAGTTGAGTAGCCTGAGACCGGCGGCACTCAGCCACGGGAATCTTTGCTTCAAATTGTTGTAGGGCTGCTGCTTGAGCGTAAAATTCTGCAGAGCCGGCAGAGAATTGAATTCGGGCCAGATAGCCTCGCTTGGCGTGCCCAACAAATCAACAATCAGTTCCAGTTGTGCAATCTCCGACCGTCCCGGCAGGAGCGGTCTGTGTCCCAATAATTCGCCCAAAATGCAACCGGCTGCCCACATATCAACCGAGGTCGTTTGTGTCTTCGCCTGTAATAATAATTCGGGTGCCCGATACCAAAGGGTCACCACACGGGGCGTCATTGATTTGAGGGGCAGGCCGAACCACCTCGCAAGTCCAAAATCGGCAATTTTCACGCAGCCTTTGTCAGTCATCAGCAAATTCGAGACTTTCAGATCACGGTGAACGACAAAGTTGTGATGGAGGTATCTCAGCCCCTTCAATACTTGGAGCATGATGCACTTGACTTGACTTTCCGAGAATGGGGCCTGCATATTGTCGAGAAGACTGGCAAGATCCTGCTCGCAATATTCCATTGCGAGAAATATACTCTCGAGACTCTTGCCGACAACGACTTCCTTCAGATGGACGATATTTTCGTGTCGGCATGATAAGAGTACGCTAATTTCTCGAAGTCCACTCACTGGGAGTCCATCCTTCTCGTGCTCCATTCTCACCTTCTTCAGGGCCACGACTTTGTCATTTTTCGTATCTCTTGCACGATAAACTATTCCGTAAGTTCCCTCACCGATGCGATTCAGTTTCTCGAATTCCGAGACGAATCTGCACTTGCCGAGCTGTTGAGAAAAGTATATTTTTAAGGTTTGCAAGAAAAAGTTTAGATTTTTTTAAACATAATTGTGAAAGGTTTTCTACGGATAAAGCAATTTTCTTGCGACTCCTTGGGAAATTGAAAAGAATTTTTCATTTTGAAAAATTAATTAAAAGGGAATACTTCAAAAAATTTTAAAAGATTTCCAAAATTGTGAAACAGAATGTGAGACATTTTAAGGCAATTTTTAATTCAAAAACATATTTAGAAGTTTTAAAAATCTCTCAAAACAATTAAGACGAAATGTAGCTTTTGGACAATTTTGAAATAAAATTTAAAAACTGTTTAAGGGTACTGAAAGTTTTTAAGATAATAAACATTTTTGGTTTATATTTATCCGAATATTTGGTATTATTTTTTATTATTATATTATTAAACCTACCGTGAGACATCTCGCAATTTTTTGAAAACTACACTACTATCAGCGAGAAAATTATTTCTGGAAGAAAATGGTATCGTTTAAATTAATATCCTTGAAAATAATATCCTTTGAAGCTTAAAAACTCAGTAAAAAAACTTCCCTCTACGCTGTTTCGTTTTTGCAAAAGTAAAGTTTTTCAATTTTTTATTTTATTTTATACGATTGAAGGAAAATCTAAGCTTCCTGTCTAAAAGTGATTAATAACAAAATTATAGATTTTTTGAGGAAATTGAAATTAAAAAGGAATTTTCATTTTCAAAATTAATTAAAGGGGAATACTTCAAAATATTTTAAAAGATTTCCAAAATTGTGTGACAGAATGTGAGACATTTTAAGGCAATTTTCTTAATTTTTAAGATTGTTAAAATAATGTACGAGAAATTTGAATAATTTAAAAACGTATTTAGAAGTTTTCAAAATCTCTAAAAACAATTAAAACGAAATTTAGGTTTTGGACAATTTTGAAATCAAATTTAAAACCTGTTTAAGGGTACTGAAAGCTTTTAACATAATAAAAATTTTTGTTTTATATTTCTCAGAAGATTTGGTATTTTATTTTTATTTTAAAAATATATTTTTAAGAAATTGTTCAAAAATATTTCAAAAATTAAAGAAAGTATTAAATAATTATCGATTTAAAGCTAATTATAATGAAAATAATTTAACTTCTCATTGAAAAAATGAATTAAAATGATATCATTAAAAATATTGGTCTATTAAAAAGTTAGAATGCCTTAATTCTATCCATATAAATTATTGAGCGGTTGAAAAAACAGTTGTTGTAATAAGATTTTAGTTTTAAGTTTTGACAGAAAACTTGGTTTTTATACCGTTTTTTTAGTTTTTGCAAAATTACTTGTAAAATCGAAAAATCTTTATTCTATTTTTGTCCGAAATGGTTCTTGTTTAAAAAAGAATAAAAAATTTGGTTAAAATTGAGCTATTTTGTTTAAAATTCGTTTTTTTTGTTGTTGAAAATTAATATATTTTAGTTGAAAATTCAACCTTTCGGTTGAGAGTTATCGTCTTTTTTCTGGCAGTTCTTGAATTTTGTTATAAATTCGGCGTTTTGGTAGAAAATTAATCCTTTTGTTTAAAAATTACACTTTTTGTTTTAGAGTTCTTAAATTTTATTAAAAATTCTTTTTTTTCTAATAAATTAATATTTTTCTTTAGAATTTCCACATTTTGGTTGAGAATTCTTGAATTTTATTGAAAATTCGTTGTTTTTTTCTAGCAAATTAATCTTTCTATTTAAAAATGCATCGTATGGGTTAAAAATTTAACAACTTTTTTTAAAATGAAATTCTTGGTTGACATTTCAAAATTGTATTCATTCTTAAATTTTGTTAAAAATTTGGGTTTTCCGGTAGAAAATTAATCCTCTTCTTAAAAAATTAAACTTTTTAGTATTTTGGTATATTTTTTGTTAAAAAGGTAACAACTAGGTTTTAAAAATAAACTACTTTCTCGAAAAATGTCTTTCTTTCTTAACAAGCTGTCATTTTTTAGTACTAAGTTAATATTTTTGTTTAAAAATTCGTCTTTTTTCGTTTAAAGTTTAATTTTTTGATTGAGAATTCTTGAAATTCGTTGAAAGTTCGTTTTTTTCGTACTTTTTAAAGTAAGAATTCAACTTTTTCTTAAAACTCAGCTATTTTGCTAAAGTTTTTTTTTTTAATTCATCTAGTTTAGTTGAAAATTTGACTTTTGGATTGAAATTTATTGTCTTTTTTGATATTCAATTATTAATTGTGTTTAAAAATTCTTCTTCTTTAGGTAAAAATTTAACTATCTGGTCCAGCAACAAGGAATTTGGTTAACAATTCGGCTTTTTTTTTTTAAATTAATCTTTTTCGTTGAAAATTTTTTAATTTAATTAAAAATTAGTTCTTCTCAATAATTTAATCTTTTCCTTTCAAATTTAAACGTTCTGGTTCAGAATTCTTGAATTTGGTTAAAAATTCGTATTTTTTGGTAAAAAATTAAACTTTTTGTTCGACAATTCATATATTAAAAAAAAATTATATTATTTTTTCAGTACATTGAACATTTTGTTTTAAATTTGATTGAAATTTTTTTGCAGTAAATTCATCTTTTTGTTTAAAAAGCCATCTTTTTTATTTGAAAATTCAGCTTTTGGTTGAGAACTCTTGAATTTCGTCCAAAATTCATTTTTTTCGATAGAAAATTAATATTTTTGTTCAAAAATTCATATTTTTTGTTAAAAATTTAACAAACGCGTCTTAAAGATGAACTAATTGGTTACAGAGATTTTCGTTCTTGAAAATTCATTTTTCATTTTAGTGAGTTAATGCTATTGTTTAAAAATTCGTCTTTTTTATTTGAAAGTTCAACTTTCAGAGATATGGTCTTTTTTATAGTAAATTATTATTTTTTTTTTTAATTTCTTCTTTTTTAGTTAAAAATTTAATTATCTGGCCTAGAATTCTTGAATTTTTCCAACAATTCGGATTTTTGATCAAAAATTAATATTTTGGGTTGAGAATCCTTGAATTTTTTTTTATTTCTTTTTTTTGCAGTACATTAAACTTTTGTTTTAAATTTTAACTCTTTGCTTGAGAATTCTTAAATTTTATTGAATATTTTTTTGCAGTAAATTAATCTTTTTGTTTAAAAATTCATCTCTTTTAGTTGAAAATTAATTTTTTGGTTGAGAATTCTTGAATTTTCTGAAAAATTAATTTGTGGATAGAAAATTCATCTGTCGGTATAAAAAATTCATATTTTTGGTTAAAAATGCATTTTTTAAATTGAAAATTCATTTTTTGTTGAGAATTCTTAAATTTCGTGCAAAATTAATTTTTTCGTTAGAAAATTAATATTTTTTTTCAAAAATTGATATTTTTAGTTAAAAATTCGTCATTTTTTGTAGTAAATTAATATTTTTGTGTAAAAATTCATATTCTGTAGACGAAAATTACACTTTTAGGTTGATAATTATTGAATTTGATTGAAAATTCGTTTTTTTGTAGTAAATTAATATTTTTATTTAAAAATACATGTTTTTGCTTAAAAAATCAAGAATATCTTTTTCAAATGAAATTTTTAGCTGAGGATTTAAAATCGTGTTTTAAAGTTTATCTTTTTGGATGGACATTGAACTATTTTTTTTAATTCTTTTTTTTTTTTAAATCACTTCGGTAATTGAAAATTTATATAATCCATTTTTGTTAAAAAAAAAAGATCTTTTATAAGTAAGAATTCAAATTTTGGTTCAACTTAAATTATTTCGTTTTTTTTTGTTGAAAATTAATCTAGTTTAGTTGAAAATTCAAATTTCCGGTTGAGAATGCTTGAATTTTGTTTAAAATTCGACTTTTCCGGTAGAAAATCAATCCTCTTGTTTCAAATTAAACTTTTTGGTTGAGAATTTTTGAATTTTAATAAAAATTGATCTTTTCGTTTAGAAATTTATCAGAAAACTTAGTATTTTCTATGTCCATTTTTTTAGTTGAAAAATTACTTTGCTAGTTGAAACTTTACATATTCAATTGTTGGGATGAAATTTCTTTTAAACTGCTGCTCTCAGACGTGTTCGAAACTTATTGCGGTTTTAATGACCTTAGAGTGACCTTCAAGGTCAAATTAAAGTGAATTCCTTATTACATCTTTTAACGTGAAATTTCCCTCTCTATCGATTTCGGAAGTCAAAAGGGGGGGTTTCCATTTTGTTAATTGACCTTGAAATGACCTTCAAGGTCATATTCAAGATCAAATCAAAGGTCAAAATTGACCCTTAAAACATATTTAAACGCAAAATTTCCTGCTCTATCGACTTCTAATGTCAAAAAGGGGAGTTCCCACTTCAAAACGAAGTTGACCTTCAAACGACCCTTAAGGCCTAAAGAGATCAAAAGCAAGAATATCCAAAGTCGAGGTTTTGGAATACAGGGTCAAAATTAGAAGTGAAAAATAATTTTTAAATTTTGTAATTAAAGGCTGCTTTTTTACAAAATCGAGGCGGTAAATTTTACTGCTAATATTTTAGAATAATTTTGGAATAATAGAATCGATGATGCAATAATTAAATTGAAATCCTCCCGAATCGAAAATAGTCACACATTCAAATAATCGAAATTTGATGACAATTTCATCATTATCACATTTCATTTCAAATGCATTTCTAAATTTCAATTTCACAATTTATATTTAGTAATTATTCATTTCAATATTCCAAATTATGTGGTTTTAATCCAAATCATTTTTAAATTTAATAATTTTGAACCTACAGAATTGCTTGTTTTTATTTATTTTTGGAAAGCTTGGAACATCAAATTGGAAGGATGGTCAGTTACACAATTTTGAATTTAAAAGATTGAAAAATACAGAAAGAAAATGGAATAATTTCAAATTTAATGTCTAAAGTAGATTTAAAAAAAACGAAAAATTAGGAGTTAATTTCTCAAACACAAATCTTCAAAAAAGAAGATATGAATACATTTAAACTCAACAAAAAAACTTTCGATCTTAAAGGCTTTAAAATCATCTAATTTCAAAAATTATAATCATAGCGACCTTGTTTAACACGATTTTATTTTGAATAAACGATTTCTAAATTTTTTGATTTTTAGTTGAAAATTTAAAAATGGATAATTCTTAATTGAGTAATATTTAAAATACTAAAAATGTTATAAATTCGAAAAAATGTATAGTTAATGATTGTGTTATTCAAAATAAAAGTAGATGAAAGAAAAACGAACTCTGACTGATAAATCAGTAATTTGACAATTTATTTAATTTTAAATAGTTAAAAGTTCAGGGTCCTGGATTTCCATGCTGAACGCGGCATTTTCAAATTTTCCTTTTCATACATTTTAATTTTGAAATAAAATTTGAAATGGCTAAATTTTAAAAATTAAAATCAATTTTCTTATCTTTTTTAAACAATTTAGGTAGCTGAAATTTTTCTTCTTTTAATTTTTGATATTTTAAATTACTTTAATGTCGAACATTTTCAGTACTGGCGCGGAATTGGTTAAAATTTGAAAATTCTCGCTTCTAAGTCAAAAGTATTATTCTGGATTTCCATTTCCAACTATAAATTTGTAAAAAATTGAACCTTACCGTTTCCAATTCAAAATTCTTATCATTATCCGGGATAAATTCCAGCTCGAACTATAAATTTGTAAAAAATTGGAAAAAATTCCCGTTTCCAGGTCAAAATTATAAATTCCCTGTTCAAATGAAAAATTAAATTGCTTTTATTTTAAATAGTTTAAAAAAACTTTAAAATTCTTCGAAATTTTATTAAAACATCTACATATCAACCAGAACAAAAATAATTATATTTTAAGTTAAAAATTAATTAATTAAAAGAAAAGGATGATTTTCCATTTTAAAAAAAATATATTTTTTAGCAAAATACATGAATTTTCAATTAAAGAGACAAATTTTCATCCAAATTGTTGAATTTAAAAAAAAAGATAAGAAAATAAATAAAAATTTAAGTTTAATTTTCAGTTAAATTAATTAATTTCCAACTAAACTGGAAGGTTGAATTTATGATAATTGTTATTCTCCTTGAAAAATTCCAGTTTCATTTTTTTTTCTCGAAAATATCCCGTTTCAACTTCGATTTAAAATTAATTCTATTAAAATATGCCCTATTCCAGCTCGGAATTTATTTCAATTTTTGCATTCCCTATTCCTAGAAAAAATATAATTCTTTGGAAAAATTTCCTTTTCCAATTCAAAATTACGTTCCTTTTATAAAATTTCAAGTACTGGTTCGGAATTGGTTAAAATTGGAAAATTCCCGCTTCCAAGTCAGAAATATTATTATGGATTTCCATTTCCAACTATAAATTTTAAAAAAATTGAAAATTCCCATTTCCAAGTCAAAATTCTTATCATTATCCGGGATAAATTCCAGCTCGAAATATAAATTTGTAAAAAATTGGAAAAAATTCCCGTTTCCAGGTCAAAATTATAAATTCCCTTTTCAAATTAAAAATTAAATTGCTTTTATTTTAAATAGTTTAAAAAAACTTTAAAATTCTTCGAAATTTTATTGAAACATCTACATATCAACCAGAACAAAAATAATTATATTTTAAGTTAAAAATTAATTAAGTAGAAGAAAAGGATGATTTCCCATTTAAAAAAATATATTTTTTTAGAAAAATAAATGAATTTTCAATTATAGGACAAATTTTCATCCAAATTGTTCAATTTTGAAATAAGAAGATAAGAAAAAAAATATAAAAAACTTAAGTTTAATTTTCAGTTAAATTAATTAATTTCCAACTAAACTGGACAGTTGAATTTTATGAGAATTGTTATTCTCCTTGAGAAATTCCAGTTTAATTTTTTTCTCGAAAATATCCCGTGTCAACTTTGATTTAAAATTAATTCTATTAAAATATGCCCTGTTCCAGCTCGGAATTTATTTCAATCTTTGCATTCCCTGTTCCAAAAAAAAATATAATTCTTTGGAAAAATTTCCTTTTCCCATTCAAAGTTACGTTCCTTTTTTCAAATTTCGAGTACTGGCTCGGAATTGGTTAAAATTGGAAAATTAAAATTGTTAACAAAGTTAACATTTCAGGGTCCTGGATTTCCATGCTGAAAGCGTCATTTTCAAATTTTCCCCTTCATAAATTTTAATTTTGAAATAAAATTTGAAATGGCTAAATTTTAATAATTAAAATCATATTTTTTCATCTTTTTAATAGAATTTATGTTTACTCAAAGTAATTAAAATTTAAAGTAGTTTGAGTATTCAAATTTAATTTTGAAATTTATGTAGCTGGATTTTTTCTATTTTCAATTTTTGCTATTTTAAATTACTTTAATGTCGAACAGTTTCAGTACTGACGCGGAATTAAGTAAAATTTGAAAGTTTTAGTTTCCAAGTCAGAAATATTATTCTGGATTTCCAGTTCCAACTATAAATTTGTAAACAAAAAAAATTGAAAAGGCCCTGTTCAATTCAAAAGTTAAATTACTTTTATTTTAAATAGTTTAAAAATCCTTAATATGCTTCGAAATTTTATTTAATGTTACAATATTATTTTAAAAATTTCACAACTTCTAAATATCTTTTAAAATGATTCGATTTTAAAAATAATTTTTCAAAATAAAAAAATCATTTTCAATTTTCCTAGCAATCTTCAAAAATTGTACTATTTGAATCTTCTATCTCTTCAACTTTCTAGAATTTTTTCCAAGAATAATAGGCGTTCAAGTATTATTTATAATATTGAAATTTAACAGTTTTAGTTAAAAAAAATTTTTTTAATTAGAGCAATAAAATTGTAACGGTCAAAATTCAGTTTTTTTTAGTTTTAAATATTTAATTTATAATTACTGATTTTAAATAAACAGTCAGATATTTCTAAATATTAAGTAATTATTATTTTCCTTAATTAAAAAATTTCAAATTCCATGGTTAAAAAAAGGGAATATCTTAATCTAAAATTGATTAAAAGCCTTTAATTATAAATATATTATTTGAAAATTATAAATAGTTTATAGTGTCAATAGTGCATTTAAATTTTTTCAAGACTTTCAAATTTAACAGTTTAATTTTTAAAGTTAAAATCTAGAAATTCTCAAATTGAGTAACTGATGCCGAATATTTTTTTTTCTACAATTAATTATTATTTATTTTTTAAATCCCAGCTTAAAAATCATTAATTAATTTATATTTTAATATTCTCATATTGAAAATGTACAATTAAAAATCTAAAATGGAAAATCTTAAAACCAATTATTAAAAAAACGGTTAATTCAAAATTATTCAAAATAAAAATAGATAAAAGAAAAGCGAACTGTAACTGATAAATCAGTAATTTGACAATTTATTTAATTTGAAATAGTTAAAACTTTTGGGTCCTGGATTTCCATGCTGAACGCAGATTTGGAAATAAAATTTGAAATGTCTAAATTTTAATAATTAAAATCATTTTTTTAATCTTTTTAATATCATTTAGGTTTACTCAAAGTAATTAAAATTTAAAGTAGTTTGAGTATTCAAATTTAATTATGAGAATTTCTGATAGCTCAATTTTTTAGTTTTAATTTAAGCTTGGATTCATTTAATTTTCAAATTTAAGTAGCTGGAACTTTTCTATTTTTAATTTTTGCTATTTTAAATTACTTTAATGTCAACGTTTTTTTGGAATCATTCAATTTTAAATGTGTAGAATTGAAAATTTTTTTATCTTCACCATTAAAATGATTTGTTTTTCTTTTATTTTAGAAATTTTTTAAATAAATTTAATTTTAAATAATCCTTCTTATATGTAACAAAAATTTCAACTTTTAGAGTTTAAACTCGGAATTAAAAAAATTTAGTTAACTCTAAATAATACACTATAAATTTCTTTAAATTTTAATAATCCAATTTTCAAAATTTTAATCTGAAAAAAGTCCATTATTAGCATTAAAATTATTCAATTCCTTATGAAAATATTCTATTTTGATTGCTTTCAATTTTAAGGTTTACAAATTTAAACACCCTTTTATTTAAATTGTCCAATTTTTTAAAATCATTCTTCAATTTTTAAATGTTTAAGCTTTTGATAAAAAATTTGTCAATTTAAAATTCTCTTTTAAATCATTTAATTTTAATCACTTTTCTGTATAAATTATGCAATTTTAATTACTATTACATTCGAAGTAATGATATTCTTTTCAAAATTTTAATTGTTATTTTAAATTTTTTTATTTAGAAAGTATTGTAAACATTTCTAAAGCGAATTTTTTATTTAAAACAAATATTGATCCATCTGTAGGGAAAATGTACTCGACGTATAGAAAATAAAATTTTCACAAGTTTGCATCAACAAAAAGAATCCTTTTGCTATGTTCATAGACTTTCACTTTAGTTTCAAGCATTTCCATTTCCATATAAAGTTGGTGCAATATGCTACACAATTCTCTTCTTTCAAAGAAAATAAACTGCAAGAAGATGGATTCCAGAACTCACAATAAAATTCACATATTCATCTCACCCGATTTTTTTAAAACTTTTACAATATAATTTTAAAAAATGTTAGTTAACTACAAGTGTATTAAATAAATAAATTAAATAAATAAATGTGGAATTTCAAACTCAGAAAATTTCTTCTTTTATTTCTTTTTAGAGTAGCTCACGGTCACTATAAACAGAGAAAAATAATTCTAAAGCTATTTTTTTTTCTAAAATTAATTTTTTTATGCTGGGAAACTAAATGTTGTCTAAGACAAAGTAAAATTAAATACCTTAGTATTCAGGATTGGACTTCAATGTACATTTTTAAGATAAAATAAAATTTTCTTTTCAATATGATACCCAATGTTTAAAAAAATTTTAGAACTACATAATAATAGAAAAACTAAGTTTCTCGTCTTCCCGAATTTCTGGGACGACCATGCAGATAAAAAAAATTGTTAGATTTTCAAAAATATTTTTTGGTCTATTTTAAGCCAACTGAGAAGAAAATGGTATCTTTGAAATTGAAATCCTTGAAAATAATATCCTTTGCAACTTAAAAGCTTAGTAAAAAAAACTCCCCGCTACGCTGTTTCGTTGTACAAAAGTTAAGTTTTTAAATTTTTTATCTTATTTAAAAAAAATTAAATTATATATTTTGAATGTTATTTCTTACGATTAAAAAAAAAACGTGTCCTATAAAAAATTATTCAGGATAAATTTAAAAGAGTTCTCGCTATTTTTTGAAAGAGCAAGTTTTGTCTATTTATGTTTTTCATAGCAATAAAAACATTTAAAAAAACATTTAAAAAATTTTTTTTTTTTAAAATGACACAAATTACGAACTAGAATTAAAAGGCAAATGTTGTTTCTCCTAAAAATATATATATATATATATATATATATATATAAATTTGATAATTATTATTTTTAGATATGACGGGTAGACAAAAGTTGTTAATTAAAAAAATATCTACAAGTTTGTTATAAATTCTGATTATAAAAATATATTAAAAATAAGAAAGTTAAATCTTCGGAGAAAGGGCACAAGCTGCAATAACATTTTATTTAACAGAATTTTGCATTTAAATTATATTAAAAAGTAACGTTAAAAATTAAATAACATAAAATTATGAAAAAACGATAAAAGTTGCAACAAAATGTTCAGTAATAATTTTTATTTTACTGGAATGAGAATTTTTTAATGATAAAAGTAAGACATTAAGCGTTGAAAACTAACATTTTTTGGTAAAAAATTAACATTTTTAACTAAAACTTTAATGATTAAAATGCAAGTTTTTGGTTGAAAATTAATTGTTTAGTAAAAAATTCATTCCTTTAAAGTTCAATAATTTGGATAATAATATTTTATTTCTAGATTGAATAATTTTTATTTGTTGAAAAATTCATCTCCCTGACTGAAAAATTAATCAATTTATTTGAAAATTCATCTCTATAGTTAAAAATTCAATTTCCTGGTAGATAATTCATCTTTTTGGCTATGAAATTAAATAAAATAAATTTATTGAAAATTTATGTATTTTGTTCAAAATTGGTCTCTTTTGGTAGAAAATTTATTTGTTTTGTTAAAAATTATATTTTTTAATCTCAAAGTTCAAGAGCTTCATTTTTTGTTAAAAAACTTTATCCTGTTTTTTGGATAAGTAGTGAATTTGTATTTTTGATAGAAAATTAAATTTCTTGAACGAAAATTCATTTTTTTTCGTTGAAAATTTAAAAACTTTGTTTAGGGTTCATCTTTTTTTCAAAGTTTTCTTTATCATAGTTATTATCCGAAAAATTTTCTATTCCATTTTTGGTTAAAACTTCATCCTGTATATTTTTGAAGTTAAAATTGAAACTATTGGAGGAAAATTAATTTTTTCTTTTTGAAAAATCGTCTTTTTGGGGAGAAAGTTAATCTTGATCTTAGAAAATTCAGCTTTTTTGTTGAGAATTTAAATATTTAATAGAAAAATCATGTATTTTCTTAAGTAGTCGTCTTTAGACAATTTGACCAATTGTATAAATAATTACTTTTAACTGATATTTATTTACTTTTTTATTTAAAATTTTTTTATTATATTGTTCTTATTTTATTATTTTTATTTTATTATTATTTCTTTGTATTAATTAACCTTAATAATTCATTTATTTATTTACTTTTAAATTTTTCTTGCAGAGAAATAGACAATTTTTTAAATATTCTTGGCTCTTTATAAAATATCTACGTCACCTCAATATAGCTGCCACATTATGTAAGAAATTCGATTTTTTTATTTATTCTTGTTTAAAATATTTTTTCCCGAAATTATTTTTTAACTTTTTCTTTTTATACAATGAATGCGGTAATTTGTCATTTTTGAAAGTAAACTTTTTTGTTAAAACCATTATTGAATTGTTTAATTTTCGAAATGTTTAAATTTTATGAAAATTATTAAAATATTTTAGAAAAACACCCATTCTAACGTATTTTTTATGGAATCTAATCTTGCTGAAAAATAAAATTTTTTGAATCAATCTGAAGTTTTTTTTTATAAAAATACATTAATTATATAAAGAATTGCTGTAACATTTAAATATTTAACGAAACGCTACCAGCTAATTTTAATTTAAAAAAGCTCAGATTTTTTATTTAAGTTTTCATCAGAAAGTACCATTTATTTTTTAAAAATTGTTTAAACAATTGAATAATGGTTTTAACATAAAATTTTATTTCTAAAAATTACAAATTAAAATATTTAGCGCAGAAAAATATAAATTTCAATTACTTATTTTAGAAAATAATTAAAACGAAAAAATTATTTAAGCAAATACAAATTATTTACAAAACTTGGTGTTCAGATATAAATGGCAGATATTTAATAAGATAATATCCATATTAAACCAGAATCACTATCAATCGCTAATCAATCGTTTCAAAGGAAAAATGTACCTTTCAATGATTTAGTAGGAAAATGAAATTATTAAAATAAATGGAAATTGTTTAAATAATATAAGCCCAAAAGAAAAATCCTATGAGTAAAAAATTTTAATTTTACGCTAATTTGAGTTTCACCTAATATCTCGGTTTATTGATGCTTTTTCAAAGTTCTTGTTTTATAAATAATCATTATACTATAATTTAAGAATATTTATTTTATAAATGTATTATTTATTTCATTTTGAATAAATCTATTATATTTGACATTTTTTTGAAACATTCAAATCTTTGTAGGTACTACTTTGTTTTCTGAAAATACTCTTAAATGTTTATGGAAATGGAAATTGTTAAAAAATTTATTTTATTTTACTGATTTTATGTGTTTCTTATTAGTGGACAAGAAGAAAATGAGTTTTTCTCGTATTTTAATTTTTTATTTTTTTTTTATTTTAACGTCCGATAGAATTTTAACTTCAAAATAATAAATGCTAATTTTTAATAAATAGTAGTAAAGCTTAATTTTTGCCGAGTCTCAGAAAAAAGATAAGAACATTCTTTACCGATAAGAAACAACCCAGGAACACACATGTAATCAGTAAAATGAAGTTAATATTTTTAACAAATTTTATTTGTTTAAAAATTTCCAAATTTTCTTTTAAAACAATATAGTCCCAACAAACACATTTCGACAATTTGAAAATTGTTTCAAATATAATATTTAAACAGACTAAATTATTTAAATAATTTAAATTTGTTTAAATACTAAAAATTATTTTAAAAGATTATTTTTTGATGTCATTGATTAAAGAAATTATAACCTCTACAACATACGTTTATTATGCAACTCACCTGAAAAAAAAGTTTAAACAATTGATAATTGGTTTAAAGTTATTGGGTATTATTAAATGACCAATTAATGACCATTTAAAAAAATTCAAAAAGGTTAATAAACCGCAATATTACCTAATAATTAATTTGGATACTTATGTGGTTTTCTATGGGCACCCATAAGAATTAAAAAAAACTTGGGTTCGAGCGCGCAGAAATTCGAAAAGTGAAAAATAAGAGCGTTCCTAGTGAATACTCTACCTCTTTATAGAGAGGGCAAGCCTTTTGAATGTTTTACCACTTGTTTGAGTTTGAATTTTTACATGATGAATACGCTTCATTATACGCTGCGAGAGTTTTTTTTTTGGTCTCATTAAACTTGCAAGAGCGGCATAATATGGTTCTTTATCACCGATTCTCATATCGCAGGGCAGGGCCGCAGAATATAACATTTCCACGGAGTTATCGCATTACGCAGTCTCGTCCTGACATTAATATTCACCTTATGCTTGATAAAGTTCTCATCCACTTCACCAGCCAGTCTTGCCTGATTGGGATTTTTATGAGCTCGTAAGAATCTCTCTCGAGGTCGCATTAAATAGAAACGACCAAGTTGATCCACCCCTATCATATTCGGTCACACTGGTAGGACATGTGGCGTTTTCGGCTCTTTCAACGATGACATTTGTGGTAAGTCTGATGTCTGGTACAATAAAACGGACTGGCGTCAAATTAGGAGATTGCTTCTTACTATGAGCAGCAGTCCGTGGGGATTAAAATTTATTTCAAAAGATTAAGACTAGAGTTTTTATAGGACATGAACATTTGATTGTAAAATTGTGCATTTAAGAAGAAGGAGTTGGTTGGGAAACTTAAGAATCCTTTATTCATACCTTCTCAAATTACTTCCTTAATTTTAGTGTAACATACCTCTCATCTTATAGCTCAACTTCTTTTATTACTTTCCCTATTTTACATCTTGCATCTTAACTATTTCTCTTCTCTAGACACCTTTCTGTTTTTCCTCTCCTTTACCATCTTAGCATTTTATATATTTTTCAAATCTAGACAGATTTCGCTTTTTCTTCTCATTTTCCCTTCCTTTATACTACTCGCTACACTTCTCTACTAAATCGTTAGAGATAAAACACATTCTTCTCACCTTTTTCTTTCTCCTCTCTTGCCCTTTCTAAATTCTAGTCCGAACATTTATTGTGTAACTATGCCCTTCTTCTTCTTTCCGTTTTTGACTATACATCTCATTCCTTCTCACCACTCAACCTTTCGAAACACTCATCCCATTTTAAATCCTAAATATTCCTCCTCTCTCGGCACCTTTTTATTTATACTCTCTTAACCCTTTTTATATACTACACCGATGGCCAGTTTATTATTTCTGTTTATTCTCTCTTGCCCTTTCTATGTACTACTCGCTACACTCAGACACTAAGTCATTAGGAATATAATATTTGTTTGTCTATCCAGCTCTATTCATAGCCTACATATTCACTATTTCTTCTTTCAATTTAACACACACTAATCCATCTTATAACTCACCATCTATCACCCCTCCGATTCTCTTAACACTCACCGCTTCTTAATTCTCAACCCGTTTTGCCCTCTCCAATCCTTTTTCTTTATCTTCTCTTGCCCTTTCTACATTCTAGTTCATACACCTTCCTACTATATTATAAGAAATACGACTATAATATTCAGTTCTATTTATAGAGTAACTATGCTCTATTCCCTATTTCCCTTTTTAAGTGTACAACTCATTCCTTCTCACTACTTACACTTTCTGAAGACTCTCTCCCTATTAAATCCTAACTATTCCTTCTCTTTCTTCATCCTTTTCTTTATCCTCTTTCCCTTTCTATATACTACTACCTACAACTTTCTACTCAATTGGTAGAAATACAAATTTGAGTATCATCAGTATCTTACCTCTTTCTTTCCTCCCTACACCTTTTTGTTTATCCTCTCTTGCCCTTTCTATATACTACTCCCAGCTCCTCTTTACCAAATTGCTAGATATAAAAACCTAAGTATCATAAGTATCTTACATCTTACCTCGTTCTCGCCTCTATACTCGGTGTATTCCAGCTTGCCCTTTCTATATACTAATCCCTACAAAACTTTACTAATTTTGTAGAAATAGAAATCTAAGTATACTAGATATTTTACCTCTTACCTCTTACCTCTTAGCTCTTACCTCTTACCTCTTACCTCTTACCTCTTACATCTTACCTCTTACCTCTTACCTCTTACCTCGTACCTCTTACCTCTTATCTCGTACCTCGTACCTCTTACCTCGTACCTCTTACCCCTTACCTCTTACCCCTTACCTCTTACCTCTTACCTCTTACCTCTTACCTCTTACCTCTTAACTCTTACATCTTACCTCGTTGTTTTCTCTTTACACCTTTCTGTTTATCCTCTCTTGCCCTTTTTATTTACTTCCCCTTACACCTATCTACGAAATTGCTAGAAGTACCACAAGAATATTCGAAAACCTATTCAGTTCTATGGATGGCTTACTTCTTATCTACTTTTTGATCTTTGACTTTGACGATACCACTCACCCTATCTTAAAATACT
>JAWWLR010000127.1:46629813-46654439 GCA_035041075.1 Acraspis erinacei
GCTTTAAAACTTTAATGTTTGTAGATTTTAAAGAAACACATTTAAATGTTTAATGTTTAGGGTATCTCAACAAACATATTTGAAAATCTAATGTTCAAAGTTTACGAAGAAACAACTTTAAAATGTTAATGTTTGTAATTTCTAAAGAAAGATCTAAACAAATATAATGTTCACAGTTTCTAAGAATACATAATTTAAAATTTAATATTTACAGCTTCGAAAGTAAACTTTTTAAAAATTTGATATTTAAAGTATCGAAATAAGCATTTATAAAAGTTTAATGCTTACAGTTTCCAAAGAAACACCTTCAAAAGTTTAATGTTCACAGTTTCTAAAGAAATATCTTTAAAAGTTTGACGTATGCAGTTTCTAAGAAAAAAATCATTTAAAATTTAATATTTGCAGTATCTAAAGGAACATCTTTAAAAATTTGATATTTACAGTATCTAAATAAATAAAAATTCAATATTTAGAGTTACTAAGAAAAGATCTTTAAAACGTTGACATTTGAAGCTTTTAATAATACACCCTTAAACATGTAATGTTAACAATTAAAAAGTCACACCTTAAAAAATTTAATGTTTCAAAATTTCTAAATAAACGTCTTTAACGTTTATGGTTTACAGTTTATATTTTAAAATTTTAATATTTGCAGCTATTAAAGGAATATTTAAAAAATGCAATGTTTACAATTTCTAAGGAAACATTTATAGAAGGATAATGTTTACAGTTTCTAAAGAAACATCTTTAAAAGTTTGATGTTAAAAGTTTATAAGAGAAAATACAAAATTTAATGTTTACAGCTTCTAAAGTAACACCTTTAAAACTGTGATATTTACAGTTTCAACAAAACAAAAAACATTTATCAAAGCTAAATGTTTACAGTTTCTACATATACATCTAAAAAAGTTGCATATTTAATGTTTACAATTTCTAAAGAAATAATTATAAAAGTTTAATTCTTACAGTTTCTAAAGAAATAAGTTTAAAAGTTTAATGTTTAGAGTTTCTAAGCAAATACCTTTGAAAATATAATGTTTACAGTCTATGAAGAAATAACTTTAAAATGTTAATGTTCGCAGTTTTTAATGAGAGATCAATACAAATATAATGCTATAGTTTCTATATTAACCCCTTTAAAAATGTAATATTTACAGTTTCTAAGAAAACAGCATTTAAAATGAAATATGTACAGTTTTTAAAGCAACATCTTTAAAAATTGTATATTTACAGTATCTAAATAAATATTTAGAAAATTTTAAAGTTTACAGTTTCTTTAGAAACATCTGAAAAATTTGATTTTCATAGTTTTCAAAGAAACAACTTCAAAAATTTAATATTTACAGTTAATAAGGAAACATCTTTAAAACGTTGATGTTTGAAGCATTTAATGAAATATCCTTAAAAATTTAAAGTTTACAGTTTACGAAGAAACATCTTCAAACGATAACTATTTACAACAGGTTATAAATAAATATATTCAAAAGTTTAATGTTTGCAGTTTCTAAAGAAACATATTTAAAAATATAATGTTTATAGTTTTTAAAGAAACATATTAAAAATTTGGAGTTGCAGCTTTTAAAGAAACATCTTTAAAAAGGCAATGTTTACAGTTTCTAAATAATATCCTTAAAAGTTTGATGTTCAAAGTTTTTAGGAAAATATAAATTAAAATGAAATGTTTATAGTTTCTAAAGAAACATCTTATCATTTTAATGTTTGCAGCTTTCAAAGAAACATCTTTAAAAATGCAATGTGTACCATTTCTAAGGAAACATTCATAGAAATTTAATGTTTACAGTTTCTAAGAAAACGTTTAAAGTTTAATGTTTACAGTTTACAAAGAGACATCTGATAAAATTTAATGTTTGAAGTTTCTTAAAAACCGTTTTCAAAAATTTTATGTTTGCAGAATCTAGAGAAAGATATTTAAAAGTTTAAGGTTTACAATTTATAAATAAATATATTCAAATGTTTAATTTTTGCAGTTCCTGAAGAAAAATCTTAAAAATTTAATGTTTGAAACTTGTAAAGCACCATTTAAAAAATGCCATGTTTACAGTTTCTAAGAAAACAGCATTTAAAATTTAATATTTGCAGTAAATAAAGTAAACATCCATAAAAGTTTGATGTTTACAGTTTCTAGAAAAACATCATTTAAAATACAACTTTTACAGTTTCTAAAGAAACATCTTAACATTTTAATGTTTGCAGCTTTTAAAGAAACATCTTTAAAAATGCAATGTATACCATTTCTAAGGAAACACTCATAGAAGTTTAATGTTTACAGTTTCTAAGATAACATTTAAAAATTCATGTTTAAATTTTTTCAAACGACATCTTTAAACATTTGATATTTACAGTTTCTGAATGAACATTTATTAAAGTTTAATGTTAACAGTATCTACTGATACATCTAGAAAAAGTTTCATGTTTAATTTTTTCAAAGAAACATCTTTAACAATGTAATGTTTATAGTTTACAAAGAAACATCTGATAAAATTTAATGTTTGAAGTTTCTGAATAAACGTTTTCCAAAGTTTAATGTTTGCAAAATCTAGAGAAACATCTTTAAAAGCCTACGGTTTACAGTTTATAAATAAATATATTCAAATGTTGAATGTTTGCAGTTTCTGAAGAAAAATATTTAAAAATATAATGTTTATAGTTTCTGAAGAAACATCTTAAAAATTTAATGTTTGTAGCTTTTAAAGAAACTTCTTTAAAACGTTGATGTTTGAAGCTTTAATGAAACTTCTTTAAAAATTTAATATTTACAGTTTATGAATTAATACCTTCAAAATTTAAATGTTTCTAGCTTCTAAAGAAACATCTTTAAAAGTTTGATGTTTACAATTTTTAAGAAACATCATAACAAATTTAGTGGTCTAAAAAAGTTTCAGGTTTAATGTTTGCAAAGAAACATCTTTACAATTTAATATTTACAGTTTCGAAAGAAATATTTTCAAAAGTTGAATGTTTAGAGTTTCTAAGGGAACATCTTTTAAAATGTAATGTTTATAGTCTCTAAAGAAACGCAACTTTAAAAAGTTAATGTTTGTGAATTAAAATGGTGTCATTTTGATTATTTTTTCGATTCTTGGTGCCTGAACTTATAAATAATACGGTGGCCGCATAACTTAATTTTCAAACTTAACTTTTTTCAGATAATTACTGTCTAACGACCGAAATTTAGAATCTTGTAACAATTTAATCTAGAATATTATATTATATATAAATTTCTATACATTCCAGGTAAAATTTAAAAGAATTTATGAGAAACTCATAAAAATTAAAATTAAATTAAAAAGAATTCAAACGAATTAGAAAAGCTTCAAAAAATGCTATTGACTTCAGTAAAATCGTAGTGAATTTAGAGGAATATAAGGGAAACAAGAACATCTCGATGAAGTATAGAAAAATTCATGGTGAATTAAAAAAATCTAGTGATTAGAATTTTTTTGCAAATATTAGAAAAATTTAAGGGAATTCAATAGAATTTAATGAAAGGCTTAAGAATTCAAGTGAGTTTAAAAGAAATTAGGATAAATTAAACATAATCTAAAAGTTTTAAAAATCCATTAAATTGAGTAAAATTGAGTAAATTTAAAAGAATTTGAGTAAATTAAAAAATTTCAAGAGAATTCCAATGAATTCAAAATAATTTAAAAGAATTCAGGCTAAGATTCAAATAATTCAAATAAATTACAAAAAATATTTTCAAATTTTTGAAAAGTCACGAAATACCTCACTTTTTGCGAATAAAATTCTTTGAGATCTATTGCAATTTAACAAAATCCCGTGAATTTGCTAAGAAATCTGATATTTCTTGAAATGATGGAAACTTTTTTGAAATAACTTGCGAGCTTTAAAAATTCAGGCAAATTAGTGACAAGTATGTATTTGGAAATCTTACTAGATCCATTGGAATCTATTAAAATATTTTAAAACCTTATATATCCTGTACATTTTCCCCTTAAAATCTTTAAAATTCATTTAAATACCTTCAAATTATTTAAATAAATTGAAAATTTCGTAGGATTTTTGTCAAATATCACACAATTTTTGGAAATTCCTTGACAATTTTTCAAATCTTTTAAAAATGTATTGGAAACTTTAAAAATATCGTAAAATCTTTTAAGTCCTTTGGAGGCCCTTCAAATTATTGAAATACATTCAAAATTCCTGGGAATATTTCAAAATACCATAAATATATTTCAAATCCTTTGAAAATTTTTGAAATTCATTGAAACTTTTCAAAGCCCTTGAAATTTCTTGAAATGTTTACAAATACCCTAAAATTGTTTAAATTCTCTTGAATCGTTTCAAATTATTAAAGCGCGTTAAAAAGTTCCTTGGAATCTTTTAAAAACTCCTGAAATATTAAAAATTCTTTGAAATTTTTTGAAATACCTTAACACATTTTTTAGGCAGCTCTTGATAATTCCTTGGAATCTTTTAAAACAACCTAAAATATTTCAAATACTTTTAAATTCTAATAAATTAATTAAATCCCTTAATATTTTTACAGCCCTTAAAAATTATTTGGAACTTTTTTTAATTCCTTAAAATATTTTAAATCATTTGAAATTTCTTGAAACTTTTGAAAGTTCTTAACAATTCCTTATATGCCTTAAAATCATTAAAATCCTTAGAAATTTTGTACATCTCTTAAAAATGTCTTGCAATCTTTCAAAATACCCTAAATATTTTAAATCCTTTAAAATCTTTTGACATTTTTTGAATCTCTCGAAAATTTCTTGGAATTTTCGAAGTTGCCATAAAATCTTGAAAATCCTTGAAAATCCCTTCAAAATTTTTTTTTAAATCCTGTGAAATCACTTGAAACTTTTTTAAATTATTGGAAATACCTTGGAATTTTGAAACCTATTACAAATTTCTTGGAATCTTTAAAAACGCCTTAAAATTGAAAATTTTTTAAGGTCTTGAAAATTCCATGAACTTTTTAGAAATACAATCAAATTTTTTAAATCCTTGCAAATCCCTTGAAATATTTTAAAGCTTTTAAAAAATCCGTGGACGTTTTAAAAATATCCTAAAATCTGTTATATTCTTTAAAATCTTTGGAAATACCTTAAAATATTTCAAACTGTTTGAAATCCTATAAAAGCCCTGAACTCTTATGAATAAATGTTTTTAAACGGATTAAAACAGTCTAAAATCCTACGAGACTAATTGAAAGATTCTTTTAATCCTCTGAAATATCATAAAACATTTAACATTCTTTGAAGTCTTTTTTCCTTAAAATGTTTCAAAATCTTTAAAATCCTAAGAAATTAATCGATTATTGCGAATGAATTCTTTGAAATCGATTAAAATATAAGATTCCGTAAACTTAAAGGAAATCTGATATTTCCTGAAATCCTCAAATTATTCAAATCGATTAAAAGTACCCTAAGATATTTTTAAAACCCTTTGTACTTTTAGAAATACTATAAAATCATTTGGAATCCCTTGAAATTAAAAAAAATATATTTTAAAATTCTTGATAATTTTTTAAACGTTTTAAAATACCCTAAAATCTTTCAAATGCTTTAAAACGTTTTAAAATCTATTTAAAATTTCTAAACTTTCAGGTCCTTCTTTACCTGCGGCAACCTGATTTAATCTTAATATTATATCTTTCGTTATTGGAATTAAAGATTAAAAACGTACGATATCTTGCTCTGGAATTTCCATGGGTTTTCCGGTGAGAAAGGAAGTCAGGACACCCCTGCGAGTTATGGGGGCTGATGGATCCGATCCAGAATCTGTCGCTTTGTTTTCAACGTCATTATTCTCTGGTGACTTTTTAGCTGTTACAGCTTCCTCTGAAATTTTTGTTTATTTCATGAATCGATAAAATTTCGAGAATAGAAATTTCATGAGAAATCCACCTTTTTCCAGGTATAATTTATATAGAATGGAGTCATTCAATTTTTTTTCAATATTTTAAAACAATCGACTCGGAATATGAGTACAGTTTCGCGAGTTCTTTATAAATAATGTTTTCTTTTTTCATTTTCTAGGGATTCAATTAATATGATTAATTCCGAAAGGTTTGATAAATTATGTTCAAAATTATTTTTAAATATATTAGCACCATCGATTAATTAAATGATTCAATGATCCAATCCCTAACTTTTGAAGTAACAATACAAAAACATTAATTTTTTGCACAAAAAAGAAACAAAGATTTTTCAACAAAATTCATGAATTTTCAACGAAACAGTTGAATTTTCGCCTAAAAAAAGAAGATTATTTTGAACTAAAAAAGATCAATTTTCTACCAAAAGTGGAATAGTAAAATCTCAGGCAGAAAAATTATTTGTGTATACAGAAAATTTTCTACACCAAAGATCTCAATTTTTCACTAAAATAGTTGAACTTTTAACAAAACAGGAAAATTTCTAACAAAAGAGTTTCACTTTCAAGCAATTAGTTTTATTTACAAACCAAAAGATGAATTTTCAAACAAACAGATCCATTTTTTTCAAAAAGGCGTATTTTTCAAGAAAATACATAAATTTTAATACAAATATTTAAATAATAAACTAAAAAATATCATTTTTCAACTAAACAAAAAATGGGATAGTTAGATTTTTAAAAATTAATTTTTCACACAAAAAAATACAAATTTTCAATAAAATAGGTAAATTTTTAACCAGAGATGAATCCAAAACAAAAAAGTGATTTTTCAACCAACTAGTTCAATTTTCAAATAAGTACTTCACTTTTTACCAAAATAGGTAAATTTTTAAAAAAATATTAAAATGTTACTTATTTTTAACTATACGAATAAATTCCGAACAAAAAATATAATATTATTTTCAAATTAAATTTGTACTTAATTTTCCAAGAAAAAATTCTCTTTTTAGGAAAAATAGTTGAATTTACTTATTGGCGAAAGAAAAAGAATTATTTAAAAACTGGAAAAAGATGAAAGTGTGAAATCTAAAAAATGAAATTGATTTTCAAACATCTAAAGTTATTAATAAAACAAAAAGATGAATTTTTAACAACAGATTTTAAAATTTAAACAAAAATTTTATTTTTAAATCAAAAGATTAATTTTATACCAAAAAAGACCATTTTTTTAAACAAAAATACACAAATTCTCAACCAAATATTTGAATTTTCAACTAAAAAAGAACAATTTTCAACCAAATAGTTGGATTTTTAACTAAAAAATATCAGTTTAAACAAAATTTGGAATAGTTAAATTCTTAGTTATTAAAATTAATTTTCCACACAAAAAATCTCGACCGAAGTGATGAATTTTCAACTAAAAAAGACAAATCTTCAACCAAATAGTTTAATTTTTATCTAAGAAAAATCAATTTTCAACCAAAAATGGAATGTTTAAACTTTTAGTTCAAAACATTAATTTTGCATAAGAAAAAAACAATACATTTATAACCATCGTAATTAATTTTCAACTCAAATTATGAATCAACTAAAAATTTATCAATTTTAAACCAAGAAGACGAATTCTCAACTAAAAAAGATAATTTTTCATCCAAAAGTTGAATTAAAATTTTTAGTAAAAAAAAAAAAAAACTAATACTAAAGCAAGGATATTAATTTTTAATTGAAATGGGGAGATATTCAATTGGAATAGTTCAATTTTAAGTAAAAAAATAATAATTTTCGGTCAAAGAAAAAACTAATTTTTGACAAAATAGCTCAATTTTTAACCAGATATTTCAATTGAATTAATAATTCATTAACCAAAAGAAATATTTTTTGAAAAGAACTCAACTTTCATCGTAAATAAATTTACTTTTAAAAAAAAGGTGAATTCTGAGCGAAAAATGGTAATACTGTTGATATTTCAATAAAAAAGATTATAATTTTTAATAAAAAAAACATTTGTATTCAACAACAAAAAACGAATTTTCGAGCAAGAAAGATTTTTCAGCCAAGGGAGAATAATTGTAAACAAACTGTTAAATTTTCAAGCAAGAAGAGGAATTTTCAATTAAAAATAATAAAAAAATTCAGCAGGTTCACGAAAAATGCCCATTACTTACAAAAAAGCCTGACAATTCCAGGCTTTCCAGTGAATCATTTCACTACGTTAATATTAGTAAATAAGACATTAAGAGAAGAGAGCCACTTGCGGAAATTCTAATATTACAAAATTGATATTAATCTATTCACTTTTACAATATCTTCGAAATAATCTACGATTGTATCCATTTTATTATTAAAAATTTAAAAAAAAAGAGCGACCTTCACATATTACTCAGACTCTATTTCATTTTTCTTGCAAGATGCACGTATTTGGAGCATGAAAAAAATGTTCTTTTTTTTCAACCTTGAATCTGAATAAAATGTAATGTAATTTATTGCTTTATTAACTAAATATATAAAGTATTTGTTTGTCAATAAAAACATAACCTCAATTCAAGGTTATGTTCTTAAACTCCATTTTTTCGCTATTTTATAGCTATCAAAATAAACTTACCTTTCGTCATTGTGAAATATTTTCCTGCAGGATTACTTGCGACAATAATACTTGGTGTAAAACATTCACAGAGATGTTAAATTAATTAATTAATTATGAAACTATGAAACGCCGATACGCCGATCCCCGTGGTTCCGTTTATGAATTCAATTGAACAATGCTAGAGGGCGCAAGTACATCAGCGCCTCTTGCGAAGAAAAGTGGAAATTCTACCTTTTGGCGCGAATCAACGTGTTTAACCTCTTTATGAGTTTATGTCACGAATCCATTGTTGTTCTAAGGAAGTCAGTTTATTATAAATGTTATTCTTTTAAAAATGACGACGATTGCTCTACCCATCGAAAGTGATAATGTTTGTCCTAATTTGGAAGATAACTCAATACCGGAAAGTGAAAATGGGGAAATTGAGTTAAATATGCCAATTAACACGAGGAAGACTAGTGAAGTTTCAATTTCTTCGTCACAAAGGTGAGTAAAATTATCCTGAAAATTACCATTTTTTCACTATTTTTAATGCAGATTGTTAATTATAATGTTAAAAATTATTAGTACTTATTAGAAACTAAACGCGCGAGTCATTATTATTATTTGTTGTCTCACGAACATTTTAAATTAAAATATTAAATTAATGTTGGATACTAAGTTTTTATATTTTGTAAATATATTACCCATAATAAGAGACATGAAAATAGGAGAAAATTCAAAATTGAATTTTCATGAGTTGGAAATTACATTTTCAGTTTTCATGAATTGCCAACAGTTGCATTTTCAACATTTAAAAATTGAAGAAAATAGAACTTTCAACAGTGGAATTTTCCATTGTTGAAAATCTTACTTTTTCCGATGAAAAATACTAACATAATCCTCGATTGTTGAAATATTCTAAATCTTTCTCAAAATATAATGACTTTCGTTTAAAAATATTAAATTTCGACGTAAAATAAAAACGCAACTTAAAATTGTTAAATATTATGAATCTTCTTTAAAATCTAATAATTTCTTAAAAAGATTTTTCCATTTCCATCAACGGACAATATCAGAATCCAAAATTGTTCAAACTTACTCGAGAATATTAAAAATTCAAGAAAATTGAAAACTAACTACTGAAAACGCGAAAATTATCCAAAAATGTTCAAAGATTTTAAATCTTTTTAAAATTAAAATTCCTTTTGTTTAAAAATACCAATTTTCCATCTATACCCTAAATTAAATTTAAATTGTTGAAAAATTATTAATCTTCTTCTAAATTTAATAATTTTTTAATGAAAAATTATATTTTCGACGAAAAATACTAACAGAATCCAAAATTGTTGCAAAATATTAAAAATGGAAGAAAATTGAAAACTAAATTTTGAATACATTTTAATTTTAAACTTGTTCAAAAATAATAATTGATGACGAATCCAAAATTGTTGGGTAATATTAAAAATGGAAGAAAATTGAATGCTAAATTTTCAAAAGAATTTAATTTCAAACTGTTACAAATTTATTTTTTCCTGTGAAGAACACTAACAAAATTTAAACTTATTTAAAATTTATGAATCTTCTTTATAATCGAATGATTTTTTAATAAAAATTTATATTTTCGATGAAAAATACTAACAGAATCCAAAATTGTTCAAGAATATTAAAGAATTGAAGAAAATTGAATACTAAATTTTCAAAAGAATTAAATTTTAAACTGTTACAAATTTATTTTTTCCTGTGAAGAACACGAACAAAATAAAAAATTGTTTAAATATTTTAAATCTTGTTCAAATTAAATTAATTTTTTTTTAATTTATGAAACTTCTCTAAAATCTAATGATTTTTTAAAATAAAAATGTCTATTTTCGATTAAAAATACTAACAGCATTCAAAGTTGTTCAAGAATATGAAAAAATTGAAGACATTTGGATACTAAAATTTTAATACTATTTAATTTTCAAAGATTCTAAATTTTCTTCAAAATACAATAAATTGTTCAAAAGTAATCATTTTTGACGTGAAACGAAAAAGCAAATTAAAATTGTTAATAATATTGAATATTCTTTTAAAAATAATAAATTTTTAATGAAAATTTTAATTTTCGGCGAAAAATACCAGCAGAATCCAAAATTCTTCAAGAATATTAAATAATTGAAGAAAATTTAATACTAAATTTTCAAAAGAATTTAATTTCAAACTGTTACAAATTTATTCTTTCCTGTGAAGAACACTAACAAAATAAAAAAATGTTTAAAGATTTTAAATCTTGTTAATTCTAAATTCAAAATTGTTTAAAATTTATGAATCTTTTTTAAAATATAATTATTTTTAATACAAATTTCTATTTTCGATGAGAAAATACTAACAGAATCCAAAATTGTTTTAAATTTATGAATCTTCTTTAAAATCTACTGATTTTTTAATAAAAATTTCTATTTGCGATGAGAAATACTAATAGAATACAAAATTGTTGCGAAATATTAAAAATTGAAGAAACTTGAAAACTAAATTTTCAATACAATTTAAATTTAAAATGTTAAAAATGTATTTTTTTCTTCAAGGAACACTAACATAATCAAAAATTGCTTAAAGAATTTAAATCTTGTTCAAATCTAATGATTTTTTAATAAAAATTTTTATTTTCGATGAAAAATACTAACAGATTCCAAAATTGTTTCGATATATTAAAAATTGAAGAAAATTGCATACTAAATTTTCAATACATTTTAATTTTAATCTGTTAAAAATGCTATTTTTTCTTTTAAAAAAATCAAGCTTGTTCGGATTATAATGAATTTTATTTAAAACTGTCAATTTTCAGTTTGAAACGGTAACTTGCCTTAAAATTTTGTATTAAAAAATTAAGAATCTTCTTTCAAGTTAAAAATGTTTTTTATTTAAAAATACAAATTTTCAATGTAAACCCCAAACGAAACTTAAAATAATGATTCTTCAATAAAAATTTTAATTAACGACGAAAAAAACTAACAGAATCCGCAATTGTTTAAGCTTGTTCAAGAATATTAAAAATTTAAGAAAATTCACAACTGAATGTTCATTATTCTTTAATTTTCTACTGTTAAAATTGCAATTTTTTCTTATGGAAACACTAAAATTATGAAAAATTCAAAATTCAAAACTGAATTTTCAATATTCTTCAAGTTTCAACAGTTGAAATTTCAATTTTTTCTGTCTAAAAACACTAACATAATCAAAAATTGATAAAAGATTCTACATCTGTTTCAAATAATAATGACTTGTTCAAAAATATTTATTTTCGACGTAAAACGAAAACGCAATTTAAAATTTAATAAAATTGATAAATGAATGTTCATTATTATTTCTATTTTCTACTCATTCAATTTTTTCCTACGGAAACACTAAAATTATAAAAAACTGTTTAAATATTCTAAATCTTGTTCAAATTATAATGGCTTTTAAATATAATTCAGAATTTTCATTCTTTCTGTTTTGAAGCTTCGAAAATTCAAATCCTACTGAAAATGTAACAGCAGAAATTCCAATTACTGAAAGTAAAATGTCTTCTTCTCAAGATGAGCCTAAAATCCAAACTACTGACTCATCTGTTGAAAGTATGAATAAAAAAAATTTAGAAACTGCTCAGAACGATCAAGTCTCAAGCACTTTATCTTCAAAAAGTGAGATTCCAGACAATTTACCATCCCAAAATGATGAAAAAGATGTTCCAAAAGAAGATTCTTCTTCAAGCATTTCTGGTCAATCAAATTCTCAAAAAGAGTCTCAAGAAAAAATAGAAGAAGTTAAATCGAATGAACCAAAAATTAACGAAATGGATGGTGGAGATTCTTCCTCAGGAACCTCTGTTACTTCAAATTCTCAAAAAGAGTCGCAAGAAAAAGTAGAAGAAGTTAAATCGAATGAAGAAAAAATTCCTAAAACTGACGGTAAAATTCTTAGTTCGGATGACGAAGATGATTGTGCGAGTTTTAAGCTCAATAAAAGTTCGAAATCAGGTACAAAAAAGACTTTTGCAATCGTTGATAGTGAATCTGACGATGAAGGATTTTTTCCATCAAAGGAGGAAACTGAAGAAAAAGAAGAAACAGGTTCAGTTTCAGAAGTGTCTGAAAATAGAGAAACATCGTTAAATTCTAAAAAGAAATCAAGGCTAATGAATATTTTAGATAGCGATTCAGAAGATGATTCGATAAATAAGGAAGAGACATCTCAAAATCAGACTCAGGTAAATTTAAATTTGAATTCACATTTTTTATATTCTTTATTTTTATTAATTCCAATTGTCCTGTGTTTTTCCTTTTTTAAATTTCCTTATTTTTTACCTATTCTCGAAAAACCCTCCATATTTTCCTTTTCATTTTAAATATATGATATTTTAAAATACAATAAACACTCTTTAAAAAAAGGTCATGCTGAAACATTAACATTCTTTGAATTCTCTTTAAAATTATTTAAATAAATTGAAAATTAAATATTTTAAAATATCACAAAAGCTTTAAAATGTTTCAAAATCTTATGAAGTATTTTTAAATATTTTTAAATCTTTCAAATGCTAAGAAATTGCTCAATTTTTGTGAATCAATTCTTTGCAATCCATTAAAATGTGGTAAAATTAAAGGAAATCTGATATATTTTAAAATCCTGTACATTTATTGAAAGACCTTAAGAGCCTTTAGAATCCCTTCAAATCATTAAAATTATCAGAAAGCTTATATCTTCAGAAATTCTAGTATATTCTTTAAAACTCCGTGAAATGTTTTTATTTAAATCCTTCAAAAATATTAAAATCCTTTTAAATTTCTAAAAAAAATTTCAATCTCTTGAAAATGTCTTGGTATCTTTTAAATGTTGGCCTAAAATATTCAAAATCGTTTGAAATCCCTTGAAAAATTTCGAGAATTCCTTTGAATTTTTAAAAATACACTACAATTTTCAGAATACTTTCGGAATCTTTTAAATTTTAATTAAATTAATTATTTAGATTAAATTTAAAAATTCTAAGGAATTTTGAAATGCTTTAAAAAGTTTTAAGGGATTTAAAAATATTTGGATTATTATAGGATATTTTAGAAGATTCTAAGAAATATTTAATAGATTTCAATTACTTTAAGGGATTCCAATAAATTTTAAAGAAGCTTAGGTTTTTTTTTAATTCGAAGGAATTTTCAAGAGCTTTAGAAAATGCCCTGAAATATCTAAAAATCTTTTAGATCCTTTGAAGCACCTTGAAACTTTTTAAAGCTTTTGAAAATTTCTTGTAATTTTTAAAATACGCCTAAGTCGTTTAAAACCCATTAAAAATATTATTAAAATATATTGAATGTATTTCGGAATATTTGAAAATATCTAAAAATAATTCCATATCTTTTGAAATCCCTTGAAATTTTTTAAAGCTCTTAAAAATTCCTTGGAATTTTTTAAAAATGTCTTAAAATCTGTAAAATACCTGGGAGTCCCTTCAAATAATTAAAATATATTAAAAATGTCTTAGAATGTTTTAAAATACCATAAAAATTTAAAATTCTTGGAAACGCCGTCAGACTTTCTAAAGCTCTTGAAAATTCCTTCGAATTTAAAAAAATACCCAAACGTCATTAAAATTCATTGAAATCCCTGAAAGTAATTGAAATGTTATAAAAATTTCTTGGAATCTTGTAAAATGTCCTATAATATTTTAAATCTTTTAAAATCCCTTAAAACTTTTTAAAGCTTTTGAAAACTCTTTAGAATTTAAATAAAAAATCTGGAGAGTATATTTTAATTATTAAAATAGATTTAAAATTCTTCAGTCTTTACCTAAAAATATTTCAAATCCTTTAGAAATCTTTTGATATCCCTTGTAATATTAAAAAAATATATTAATTAATTAATTTAAACTCTTTAATACTTAGAAATCCGTTCATGTTATTAAAAAATATATTAAGAATACTTTGGACTCTTTTTAAAAAAACCTAAAAATATATAATCCTTTGAAATCCCTCGAAACCTTTTAAAGATCTGGAGAATTCCTTGGAATTTAGAGAAACCTAAAATTCTGGAAAATCCATTTCCAATTATTAAAATAGATTTAAAATTCTTCAGTCTTTTATAATACCTAAAAATATTTCAAATCCTTAGAAATATTTTGAAATCGCTTGTAATATTTAAAAAAATTTAATTAATTAATTAATTTAATTTTTTTTAAATATGGATATTTTAAAACTATTAAAAATACTTTAGAAACTTTCAAAATACCTTAAAAAATGTCCTATCCTTTGAAATTATTTGAAATCTCATGAAAAGTTTTAAATCTCTTAAAAATTCCTTGGAGTTTGTAAAAATACCCTAAAATATGTTTAATTCTTCGAAATCCATTGAAATTTCTTATAGCTTTTCAAAATTCCTGGCAATTTTTAAAAGTACTCTAAAATCCTTAGAAATCCGTTCATGTTTTTAAAAATTATATTAAGAATACTTTGGACTCTTTTAAAAAAAACCTAAAAATATATAATGCTTTGAAATCCCTCGAAACCTTTTAAAGCTCTCGAGAATTCCTCGGAATTTAAAGAAACCTAAAATGCTGGAAAATCTATTCCAATTATTAAAATAGATTTAAAATTTTTAATTCTTTGAAATGCCGTCAGACTTTCTAAAGCTCTTGAAAATTCCTTCGAATTAAAAAAAATACCTAAACGTCTTTAAAATTCATTGGAATCCCTAAAAGTAATTTGAATGTTATAAACATTTCTTGGAATATTGTAAAATTTCCTATAATATTTTAAATAATTTAAAATCCCTTAAAACTTTTTCAAGCTTTTGAAAATTCCTTAGAATTAAAAAAAAAACATAAAATATTTTGAAGTTCACTTCAGTTATTGAAATATATTGAAAATACTTCAAAATCTTCTGAAATATCTAAAAAAAAGCATATCCTGTGAAATATTTTGAAATCTCGTGAACTTTTTAAAGCGTGTGAGAATTTCTTGTAATTTAAATTAAAAATCTGGAAAATCTATTTCAATTATTAAAATAGATTTTAAATTCTTCAGTCTTTTATAATACCGAAACATATTTTAAATTCTTAGAAATCTTATGAAATCCCTTGGAACATTTTAAGGCTCTTGAAAATTCCTTGAAATTAAAAAAAAAAACGCAAACATCTTTAAAATTCATTGGGATCTCTTCAAATAATTAAAATGAATTAAAAATTCCTTTAAATCTTTAAAAAAAACCTAAAATATTTTAAATTCTTTGAAATCTAATTTAAATATGAATTAAAATTTCTTATCTTATTTATTTTTATTAATGTTTTAAATAAATATAATTCTGTCTTTTCAAACGACATATATTTTTTTCTTGGTACAGATAATTTGGAAAATGTCTTGTTCCAAATCAGAATCTGCTTAAATTTACAAATTATTTTTTTTTTGTCAATAAAATTTTTTCAGAAATTTAAACTTTCCTCTTCGAAATTTTCGAAAAAGGAAGTTTCCATCTTTCTGAATTACAATATAGAAATTTTGAAAAACATCGTGAATTTTGATTTAGAAGAAAAGAATTTAAAAATCGTTTGAAATCGTTCAAATTGTATGAGCTTTTTTTAAATTGATCGATAATTTAAAATCATCTAAACACCCTGATATTAATTCAAGTTCAATTTTTAATTTTGTAGAAATCAAAGCTAAAAAACTTGGTAGATTCCGATTCGGAAGAAAAACCTTCTTCACACTCATCTAGTGACGAAACTTCTGAATCCCGTGACGAGAAGAAAAAAAAGATTCAAGCAAAAAAGGTGATTTAATAGAATATCAACATTCTTTTACTTTATTTATTCCTTAAAATTGCTTTCTTCCCTAATATTAATTTTTTTCAGACCTCAAAAGTAATGAAAAATTTAGTAGATTCTGACGATTCCGCTGATGAAAGAAACGAAAACAACCGGGCATTATCGGATGCAAGTGATGAAAATAAAATTGATGGGAAACCAAAGGGGAAATCGGAGAAAAAAAGAGCGGTAATTTTAATGTTTAATCGGTTTAGTGCCATTGTTGTTGTTGACACATTTTTTTATTTAAAAAAAAATATTACTTGTACATTTTTAGGGTACCGCGAGGGCTGCGAAAGATGCAGCGATGAAGGAAATTCACAGCGAGACTCAAAGATTGCTGAGAGAATCGGAATTGTCTCTTCCGTATCATAGACCGAAACAGCGCACATTGCAGGAATTTTTAAACAGAAAGAAAATCTCCGCTGCTCTTCCAAAAGCTCCAACTACAGCCGCTAAAGTTAAAATGTTTGCTGATATTATCAGGTGAGAGGAATTTATTAAAAAATTTTATTGATAAATATGATAATAAATTAAATATTCTGAAATATTTCATTTTTAACACAATTTATTTTTAATTTTTTAATTAAGAAAAAGAATAAGTATTTCATATTTAGCAATATTTCACTGTCCATTAAAAACAAATTAATTTAAATCAAAAATGGTTAAATTAAATAATTTGAAACTTAATTATTTTACGTACAAAGCTTCGAATCTCTAGAATTTCGAGGAATTTTTAAACTCTGAATGTTAAAATTTTAATTGTTCTTCTTAAAAAAAATTTTATTTGTTAGTGAAGTTGTTAAATTTTAATATATAAATAACAATTGAACACTTATTATTTGTTGAAATAAGTGGAGTGCTGTTAATAATTATTTAGAAGTTTAGAAAATATTTGAAATTGATTTAAAACATTTAAAATGATTTCAAATAATTTCGTAAGTATTTGTACTGACAAAATCCAAATTTTTGCATATTTCAAACAATAAATTTAGAAGCTTTTTAAGCAGGGCTGCAAACGAATAAAAACGTTTTCTTAAAATTCCTAGGATAATTGAAAATGATTTTTCATTTTGGACTTAAGAAGTGTTGAGTTTCAAATAAATTAAATTTTTTCATTTTTTTATGTTTCCAGCTTTGAATTGCTTCAATTAATATAATAATAATTTATTTATTTAATTATTTATTTATTTATTTAAGTTCAATTTTAAAAGTTTGAAACTCAATTTGTAGTTTATTTTTTATTGCTGCAAATGGAAAATTTTTTTTATTTTAAACGTACATTTTAATTTAAAGAATTTTAAAATGCAGTTTGAAAGGCTTCAGAAGAATAAAAAACATTTCCTGAGAAAATTGAAAATTATTTTTTATTCTGAAAAGTTTAGTTTAGGAAAATATTAAAAAATAAAATTTTGAAGCATTTTAAGACTTTTTAAATTATTTAAAATTAAAATAATTTAGCTTTTAATTTAAGAGGTGTTCAGTTTATAAAAAAAAATGTAATCGTTCAATTTTTAATGCTTTTAGCTTAAAATTGCCTAAAATAATATAAATTTGAATTAGAAAAAGTTTAAATTTTTTTAATTTGGCAGTTTAAATGCATTTGATTTAAAATTTTTCAGTTTTTAAATTAAAAATTTTAGATTTTAAAAGTTTATAACTCAAGAGAAATGATTTTATTACTTTAATTGGAAACATTTTTAGCTTTGGAGTTCAATTTTTTAAATGTCATTGACGTTGAAAAATATAGACCGGGAATTTTCTTCTTTAATTAAAACGGCCACTCTGATATAATAATCTTTAAAATCATTAATTTACTTTACAGAAAAACCTGAAATTTTCAGAGAATTTTTATATCGTTAAGTGAGAACATTTTTTCGAGGGAGTTTTTATTTTGTTGGAAATTAATCCTTTTTTGGTTTAATTCAACTGTTTTTTTATATAAGCTTACAACTTTTTTTCGTTGAAATATTAACCAGTATTATGTTAAAAATTAATTTTTGTTGTTGAAAATTGGTATTTTTAATTGAAAATTCTCCTGTTGACTTGAAAATTTAATTACTTTGTTCAGAGTTCGTTGAAAATGAAATTTTTGACTACAAATATTTTTTTTAATTATCTTCTTAGTTGGAAATTTTTTTTTTGATTTTGTATACTATTTGTATAATATTTTGTGGAAAATTTGTTGATTTTGTTGGTTTAAAATTTAATTATTCTATTTTAGGTAGAAAAGATATATTTTTTATTTGAAAATTCTACAATTTCATTGAAAATTAATCTTTATCTTGAGAAAATAAATCTCCTGGGTTGATTTTTTGTTGAAAATTAATTTTTTAAATTAAAAACTTAACTATTAAATGTTTCATTGAAAGTTTACCTTTTTTATTGGAAAATTCATGTTTTTTTTTGGAAATTCGTCTTTTTTTGTTGAAAAATTATTCCTCTTGGCCAGTTGAATATTCTATAGTTTTAGTTGAAAATTCATATTTTGTGTTCAAAATTCAACTATTGGGTTGAAAATGTGTGTTCGTTAATTGAGAATTCAACTGTTTCTTAAAAGTTCATGTGTATTATTTAAAAAATCTACTTTTTTCGGAGAAGATTAATTTTTTTGTTTGGAAAATAAACTTCTTATCTGAAAATTTATCTTTTTTATAGAAAATTAATGGATTCCAGTTAAATCATCAGCATTTAAACGGACAATTCCCATTTTTTCTTGAAAATTTAGCAAAATTCAACTATTTCGTTGAAAATTTGTATTTCTTAGTTGTGAATTCGTTTATTTCCTTGAAAATTCAAGTACTTTGTCAAATAATCGTCTTTTTGGTAGAGAATTAATCTTCTCGTTTGAAAATTTCTCTTTTTAGTTGAAAATTGATCTATTCCAGTTAAACATTCATCATTTTTCTTAAAAATTCTTCACTTTGGATGAAAATTTCATTGTTTTTTTGGTGGAACTGTATTTTTTTCAACTGAAAATTTGACTTCTATTTTCATCTGAAAATTTATCTTTTCTAGTACAAAATTGAACTATTTTGTTGAAAATTGATCTTATTTTAGACAAAAATTCAACTATTTGGTTGCGAATTGATGTTTTTCTTTAAAAATTCGTCTTTTTTTATAGAAAATTAATCTTTGTGTTTGGAATTTAATCTTTTTAGTTCAAACTTCATCTAATTCAGTTAAATATTCCTAATTTTTGTTGAAAATTCGTCACTTTGGTTGAAAATTTATTTGCTTTTTTGGTGAAAAATTTATGTTTTTTGATTGAAAATTGAACTATTTCATTGTTGGTTAAAACTTATCTCTTATAGTACAAAATTCTACTATTTAGTAAAGAATCGATATTATCTAGATGAAAAATGAACTATTTTGTTGACAATCTATGTTTTTATTAAAATTCATGGATTTTAGAGACTAATTCAAGAATTGATTAATTAAGTTTTTACTATCATTTAATTATATAATCAATCGATCGTGATAATATATTTAAAAATATCTTGTAACATTATTAGTCAAAGCTTTCTAAATTAAAAATATTGATGTAATCCCTAGAAGCTGAAAAAACACATTATTTATAATAAACTCCCGAAAATTTGTCCATATTCCGAGTTGATTGTTTAAAAAAATTCCAAATATTTTAATGGCTTCTTACTTTTAAAAAATACACCTGGAAAAAGCTTGAGATACCTGGAAAAAACCTGGAATTGTCAAGGAATTTTTTAATACCTTGCTTCTTTTTTTTGTTAAATTGCAATATAAAATTAAAAAAAAAGATTTTTCATTCGTAAAAGTATTGTTATATTACTGCCTTAAATTATTTGGTTGAGAAATCATAATTTTTCTTTGAAATTAATTTTTCAACTGAAAAAACTGAATCCCTAGAAACTGACAAAAACCATTATTTATAATAAACTCTTAGAAATATGTCTATATTCCTATTCGATTGTTTAAAAAATATCCAAATATTTTAATGACTTCTTACTTTAAAAAAATATACCTGGATAAAGCATGGAATTGTCAGGGAATTTTTTTATATCGGGAAAAACCTGTAAATGTCAGGTAATTTTTTAAAAGTCATTAAACTTTTTCAGAGCTTGCTTATTTTTTCCCTTAAATTTAAATATAAAATGAAATAAAAATGATTTCGCTTTTGTAAAAGTATTTTTTTTTTTTGAAAAATCGTATTTTTTTCGTAGAAATTAATCTCTTTGGTTAAAAATTTAATTATTCTAGTCAAAGATACATTACTTTAGTTAAAAATTCATATTTTGGGTTTCAAATTTATCACTTTTTTTGAGAAGGTAACTATATTTTTTTGTAACTTTTTTTCGGTTTTAAAATTCATCTCCTTTGGTTAAAAATCCATTTTTTTCACATAAATTTCGACACATTTTAGTTGAAAATTCATGTATTTTATTGATAATTCGTCGTTTTGGTAGAAATTAATATTCTTGGTTGAGAATTCATCTTTTTGATGGAAAATTTTTGTTTGGAAAATAAAATTCTTATTTGAAAATTCATCTTTTTGATTTAAAATTGAAGTACTCCAGTTAAATCTTCATAATTTTGAAGGAAAATTAACCTTTTTTGTCGAGCAATTAGCAGCTTAGTCGAAAATGAATATTTTTTAACTGGAAATTTAATGATTCGATTTTTTTTTATTCAAAATTGATTTTGTTTAATTCAAAATTCAACTATCTAGTTGAAAATTTGTATTTCTTAGTTGCGAATTTGTTCATTTCATTGAAAACTCAAGTATTTTGTCAAAAAAAATTTTCTTTGTAGAAAATTAATCCTATTTTTAAGTTCATCTTTTTAGTTGAACATTCATCTATTTCAATTAAATATTCATAATTTTTTTTTAAATTCTTCACATTGGTTGAAAATTTCTTTGCCTTTTTGGTGAAAAATTGATGTTTATAATTGAAAATTTAACTGTTTCATTCTTGGTTAAAAACTTATCTTTTTTATTAGAAAAATGAACTATTTTGTTCAAAATTGATCTTTTTTAGACAAAATATGAACTTGTTGGTTCAGAATTGATGTTTTTCTTGAAAATTCATATTTTTTGTTAGAAAATTAATCTTCTTATTTGGAAATTCTTCTTTTCAGTCGACAATTCTTCAATTTGGTTGAAAATCTGTTGGCTTCTTTGGTGTAAATTTTATGTTTTTAATTTAAAATTGAACTATTTCATTCTTGGTTAAAAACTTATCTTTTCTAGTAGAAAATTCAACTATTTAGTAAAGAATTGATATTTTCTAGATGAAAAATGTACTATTTTGTTGAGAATTCATATTTTTCTTGAAAATTCGTCTTTTTTGTTACAAAATTAATTTTCTTCTTTGAAAATTCATCTACTCAAGTTAAATAGTCATGATTTTTGTTGAAAATTCTTCACATTGGTTAGAGCATTAGTAGAAAAATCAACTATTTTGTTATAAATTGATCTTTTTAGATAAAAATTGAACTATTTGGTGTTTATTTTGAAAATTCGTCTTTTTATTATAAAATTAATCTTCTTCTTTGAAAATTCATCTAATTCAGTAAAATATTCCTAATTTTCGCCGATAATATATCTAAAACTATCTTGCTATATTATTTGTCAAAGCTGAAAAAAGCCCATTATTTATAATAAAAAAATGCAAAATATTTTAATAGCTTCTTAATTTAAAAGAATATACCCGGAAAAATGCTTTTGAGATACCTCAAAAAAAACCTGCGATTGTCAGTGGAATTTTTTCCAGGATTGGTTTAGGTATCCTGACATACAATAATCCAAAAACCCTAAGGTAATTTCCTTTCTTATTCCATTAAAGCAAAGCGGTCGAAGAAAAGGAAAAAGAAGTCGAGGAATTTTACAAGTCCTCGGACTCAGAAGAAGAGATGCAAGTGTCGAATAAAGAGACTGATGAAAATAAAGAGCCCAATGAAATTAAAGAACCGACAGATTCAACTGATCAAAGTTTTAGACAATAATTGAACTATTTTGTTCAGAATTTATGTTTTTCTTGAAAATTCGTCTTTTTTGTTAGGAAATTAATCTCTTTGTTTGGAAATTAATTTTTTTAGTCGAAAATTCATCCAATTCAGTTAAATATTCATAATTTTTGTTGAAAATTCTTCACTTTGGTTGAAAATTTCTTTGCTTTATTGGTGTAATTTTTGTTTTTAATTAAAAATTTAACTGTTTCATTCTTGGTTAAAAACTTATCTTTTATAGTACAAAATTTAATTATTTGATTGAAAATTGATCCTTTTTCAGACAAAAATTGAACTATTTGGTTCAGAATTGATGTTTTTCTTGAAAATTCATCTTTTTAGTTGAAAATTCATCTATTTCAATTAAATAGTCATAATTTTCATTAAAAATTCTTCACTTTGGTTGAAAATTTCTTTGCTTTTTTGGTGTAAATTTTGTGTTTTTAAATGAAAATTGTATGTTTTTAATTGAAAATTTAATTGTTTTATTCTTGGTTACAAACTTATCTTTTCTAGTACACAATTCTATTTTTGATTGAAAATTGATCTTTTTTAGACAAAAATTGAACTATTTGGTTCAGAATTGATGTTTTTCTTGAAAATTCGTCTTTTTTGTTGGGAAATTAATCTTCTTGTTTGGAAATTCATCTTTTTAGTCGAAAATTCATCTAATTCAGTTAAATATTCCTAATTTTCGTTAAAAATTCTTCACTTTGTTTGATTTAACTATTTAATTTTTGGTTAAAAACTTATATTTTCTAGTACAAAATTCAACTATTTTATTGAAAATTGATATTTTTTTATATAAAAATAGAACTATTTGATTGAGAATTCATCTTTTTCTTGGAAATTCGTCTTTTTTGTTAGAAAATTAATTTTCTTTTTTGAAAATTCATCTATTACAGTTAAATAGTCATAATTTTGTTGAAAATTCTTCACATTGGTTAGAAAATTAGTAGAAAAATCAACTATTTTGTTATAAACTCATCTTTTAAGATAAAAAATTGATCTATTTCATGTTTATTTTGAAAATTCGTCTTTTTATTAGAAAATTAATCTTTTTATTTGAGAATTCATCTACTTCAGTTAAATAGTTATAATTTTAATTAAAAATTCTTCACTTTGGTTGTAATTTTTTTTTGCTTTTTTTGTGGAAAATTTATGTTTTGAATTGAAAATTTAACTATTTCATTCTTGGTTAAAAACTGATATTTTCTAGTACAAAATTTAATTATTGGATTAAAAAATTGATTCTTTTTTAGACAAAAATTGAATTGATGTTTTTCTTGAAAATTCATCTTTTTAGTTGAAAATTCATCTGTTTCAGTTGAAAACTCATCTTGTTTAGTTAAATAGTCATAATTTTCATTAAAAATTCTTCACTTTGGTTGCAAATTTCGTTGTTAGAAATTTCTTTTTTGTTAGAAAATTAATCTTCTAGTTTGGAAATTCATTTTTTTAGTAGAAAATTCATCTAATTTAGTTAAATATTCATAATTTTCGTTAAAAATTCTTTACTTTGTTTGATTTTCTGGTTGCTTTTTTGGTGTACATTTTATGTTTTTAATTGAAAATTTAACTATTTAATTCTTGGTTAAAAAATTATCGTTTCTAGTTCAAAATTCAACTATTTTATTAAAAATTGATCTTTTTTTTAGATAAAAATAGAACTATTTGGTTGAGAATTCATCTTTTTCTTGAAAATTCGTCTTTCGTGTTAGAACATTAATTTTCTTTTTTGAAAATTCATCTATTACAGTTAAATAGTGATAATTTTTGTTTAAAAATCTTCACATTGGTTAGAAAATTAGTAGAAAAATAAACTATTTTGTTGAAAATGGATCTTTTTAGATAAAAATTGAACTATTTAATCAAGTTTATCTTGAAAATTCGTCTTCTTATTAGAAAATTAATCTTTTTATTTGAAAATTCATCTAATTCAGTTAAATATCTATAATTTTGGTTGGTGAAAATTCTTCACTTTGGTTGAAAATTTCTTTGCTTTTTTGGTGTAAATTTTTTTTTTCAATTGAAAATTTAAGTGTTTCATTTTTGGTTAAAAACGCTTCTTTTTTAGTACAAAATTCAACTATTTTATTGAAAATTGATATTTTTTTTGGATAAAAATATAACTATTTGTTTGAGAATTCATCTTTTTCTTGAAACTTCGTCTTTTTTGTTAGAAAATAAATGTTCTTCTTTGAAAATTCATCTACTTGAGTTAAATAGTCATAATTTTTAATAAAAATTCTTCACTTTGGTTGAAAATTTCTTTGCTTTTTTGGTGAAAAATGTATGGGTTTAATTCAAAATTGAACTATTCCATTCTTGGTTAAAAATTTATCTTTTCTAGTACAAAATTCAACTATTTTATTGAAAATTGATATTTTTTTATATAAA
>JAWWLR010000127.1:46657799-46673571 GCA_035041075.1 Acraspis erinacei
AAGTTGAGGATGAGGTTGGAAATTCAAAGGGACATGTTGTCGGTTTACCTCCTCCTGATTTAGATGACAATCTTCCAAAAAAGTTGCTGAGACATAAAATACCTCCGTGTTATCTTAAGGGAAAACCGAGTCTTCATGGGACGCCAGGTATTACGATTTTAAATTACAGGCCTCACAGACCAGTCCCTATATTCAGTTAAGATACCTAAAGTATCCTATTTTGAAGATTTCAATAATTTTGAAGGAATCTTTAAGATTTTAGGAGCTTATAATTTGAATTATTTTAGGGAATTTTAATAGATTTCAAGGAATTTTTGTATTGATTTAATTAATTTAAAGTGTTTTATAATATGGTATTTTTTGTCTGGAATTCATCTCCTTTGTTTTGAAATTTTACTATGTGGTCGAAAGTGCAATTATTTTGTTGAAATTTTTTCTTTTTTTAGCGGAAAATTTACTTATTTTGTTGAAAATTGAACTATTTCATTCAAAAGTCAATTCTTTGTAATGAAAAATACTTTTGGTCCAAAATTCATCTATTTTGGTTAAAAATTCCACCATTTGATTGAACATTTTTATTAGTTTGTTGAATATTCAACAAATTTTTTAACAGTTCATCTTTTCTGGTAGAAAATTCGTTCTTTTGGATTAAAAATTCATCTTTTCACAGGAAAGTCATCTTCTTTGGAAAATTATGTTTTTCAGTTGAAAATTAAACTATTTTGTTAAAAAATTAATCTTTTTAAATTGATTTATTTTGTTGAAAATTAAACTATTGCTTTCAAAAATAATTTTTTTCGCTGTTGAAAATTCATATTTGATTTTTAAAAGTCAATTCTTTGTAATTAAACATACTTTTGGTCCAAAATTCATCGATTTTAATTACAAATTCTACCATTTGCTTGAAAATTTCATTAGTTTGTTGAATATTCATAAAATTTTGGAAAAAATCATCTTTTTGATTGAAAATTTAACGGTTGTGTTGAAAATTCGCCTTTTCTGGTAGAAAATTAGTTATTTTGGATTGAAAATTCATCTTCTGGTAGAAAAAATCATCTTGTTTAGTTAAAAATTTACTTTTTATGGTGGAAAGCTTATTATTTTTAATTAAAAAGTAATTAAAAAGTTAAAAAATTTTACCATTTGGTTGAAAATTTGTTCTTTTGGATTTAAAATTTATCTTTTGACAGAAAAGTCATATTTTTTGGTTGAAAATTCATCTTTTACGGTTAAAAGGTAATTATTTATAATTGAAAAGTCTACTATTGTATTTTGGTTTCAGAATTTATCTCTTTTGTTTTAAAAATTCACTATTTGGTGGAAAATTATATTTTTCAGTCGAAAATTCAACTATATTGTTAAAAATTAATTATTTTGTTGAAAATTAAACTATTTCGTTCAAAAGTCATTTTTTTGCTGAAAATTCATCTTTTTTTTAAAGTTAATTATTTGTAATTGAAAATATTTTTGGTCCGGAATTTATCTCTTTTGTTTTAAAATTTCACTATGTGGTCGAAATTCTAATTATTTTGTGGAAATTTCTTCTTTTTTGTGGAAAATTTACTTATTTTGTTTGAAAATTAAACTATTATATTAAAAACTTATTTTTTCGTTGTTGAAAATTCATCTTTGATTGGTTACAAATTCTACCATTTGTTTGAAAATTTAATTAGTTTGTTGAATATTCAACAAATTTTGGAACAATTCATCTTTTATGGTAGAAAATTCGTTATTTTGGATTGAAAATTCATCTTTTGACAGAAAAGTCATCTTTCTTGGTTGCAAATTCATCTTTTACGGTTAAAAGGTTTATAATTGAGAAGTCTATTATTGTATTTTGTGTTCAAAATTTATCTCTTTTGTTTAAAAATTGTACTGTTTGGTGGAAAATTTTATTGTTTTGTCGAAAATTCAACTATTTTGTTAAAAATTAATCTTTTTACGGGAAAATTACATTATTCTGTTGAAAATTAAACTATTTCGTTCAAAAGTCATATTTTTGTTTGCTGAAAATTCATCATTTATTGTTAAAAGTCAATTCTTTGTAATAAAACATACTATTTGTCCTAAATTCATCTGTTTTGGTTACAAATTCTACTATTTGTTTGAAAATTTAATTAGTTTGTTGAATATTCATAAAATTTTTGAAAAAATCATCTTTCTGATTTAAAATTCAATGGTTGTGTTGAAAATTCTTTCTTTTGATTGAGAATTCATCTCTTTTTGTTACAAATTTTATCATTTGGTTGAAAATGTAACTATTTTGTTAAATATTCAACAATTATTTGAAAAAATCGATTTTTTAATTAAAAATTCGACTATTTTGTTGAAAATCGTCTCTTCGGATTGAAAATTTGTCCTTTTGGATTTAAAATTCAACTTTTAACAGAAAAATCATCTTTTTTTGTTTAAAAATTGTATTATTTGGTGGAAAATGACATTTTTTAGTCGAAAATTCAACTATTTTGTTAAAATTTAATCTTTTTACTGGAAAATTAAATTATTTTGTTGAAAATTAAACTATTTTGTTTAAAAGGCATATTATTTTTGGCTGAAAATTCATAATTTATTGTTAAAAGTTAATTATTTGTAATTGGAAATTTTTTTGGTCCAGAATGCATCTATTTTGGTAGAATCTTCATCTTGTTTGGTTGAAAATTTATATTTTATGGTTGTAACATAATTATTTTTAATTGAAAAGTCTACTATTATATTTTTGTTCCAGAAATTATTTATTTTGTTAAAAAATTCTACTATTTGGTTGAAACTTTTATTATTGTGTTAAGCATTCAACAATTTTATGAAAAAGTTTTATTTTTAGCAAGAATTCGAATATTTTGTTTTAAAACTCGTCTTTGCGGATAGAAAATTATTATTTTGGTAGAAAAATCGTTTTGGCTGCTTAAAAATTCATATTGTATGGTTGAAAATGAATTTTTTTTAATTAAAAAGTTTCTTATTATATTTTTGGTTTGAAACCCATTTCTTTTGATTGTAAATTCTACTATTTTGTTGAAAAATTAATTATTTCGTTAAAAATTCAAATATTTTTTTAAAAGTAATATTTTTCGTTGTTAAAAATTCATCTTTTATTGTTAAAAGTTAATTATTTGTAATTGAAAATATTTTTGGTCCAGAATTCATCTATGTTGGTCACAAATTCTACTATTTGGTTAAAAAGTTAATTATTTCGTTAAACATTAAATAATTTTTGGAAAAAGTCGTCTTTTCGATTGGAAATCCATGTTTTGGTAGAAAAATCATCTTATTTATTTGAAATTCATCTTTTATGATTGAAAGTTAATTAATTTTTGTTTGAAAAGTCTACTATTATATTTTTGGTCCAGGATTAATATATAAAGTAACTGTTTAAAAAAATAAGGGCGGCCAAACAGTCACTTTTTCAAATGAAAAGAGCACATTGGTCACTTTTCATTCAGTTTTTTGTTGAATATTTTTCTTTTTGGGTTACAAGTTTTATTAGTTTCGTCGAAAATTCCACTATTTGGATAAAAATGAACTTTTTGGTTAAAAATTCGCATTTTCTTATTGAAAATTTAACAATTTGTTTCAAGTTTTTTTTTCTATTGATTGAAAAATCTTTCTTCGTGAAAAATTCACTTCTTTTGTTAAAAATTCGTCTACATTTTTATAGAAATTTGATCTTTTCTTGAATTAAAAATACAGCTATTCTATTTTTGGATGATTTTTTTTTAAATTGCAAATTCAACTACTTGGGTAAAATTTGAACCTCTCTTCGTAATTTCTTTTGTGAAGACTCATCTCTTTTGTTGAAAATTTATCTATTTTGTTCAATATTCTTTTTTTTTTATTAAAAATTAATTTTGTACTTGAAAATGTTAAAATTTCCTCCTTTTTTTGGTTATTACTGCAACTTTTGTGTTGAAAATGAACTTTTTCGTTGAAAATTTATATATTGGGGTTTAAAATGCAGCTATTATACAAAAAAATCCTTCTTTTGGTTAGAAGTTAAATTTTTGGAAAATGCGTCTATTTGAAATTGAAACTATTGTTAAAAATGTATTTTTATGGTGGAAAATTCCAGTATTATGTTAAAAATCCAACATTTTGGTTGAAAATCTAAGTATTTTCTTAAAAACTCGTCCTTTTTTTATTAAAATTCGTCCTTTTGGATTTAAAATTCGCTTTTTTTTTTGTTAAAAATTGAACTATTTGGATTAAAAAATGCCATTGCACTGTTTTTAAAGTTGAAAAAATGACAAACTTCTAAATATTAAATAAAAAGAACGAAAAAACGTTAATTCTTTTATCATAAAATCAGATTTTTGGGGCGTATGAGATTTTAATAGATTCCAAGGAATTTTGGTATTAATTTAAAATGATTATAAAGCTTTTGGCAAATTTTAGGATAAAGAATTTTCTACAATTTCCGAAGATATAGAATATCTTATTATGAATTTACTTAAAGTTTTTTAATTCACTTGAATTGATTTTTTTTTAAGTTTCAAAAGTGCTAATAATATTTCAACGTATTTTTTAAAATAATTTCTTTGGCATTTTCAAAAGCTTTAAAAAATTTCAAGGAAATTTCAAGGATTTTAAATAATTTGGATTATTTTAAAAGATTACAAATAAATTTTTTATTGATTTAAGTAATTTAAAAGTATTTAAAATACTTGAGGAAATTGTAAAAGATTTTCAGGCGTTTTCAAATGCTTCAAAAAGTTTGAAGGGCTTTCAAAAGATATCAAAGGATTCAAAATATTTAAAGAAATTTTAAAAGATCCAAAGGAGTTTTTAATTAAATTCAGAAGTTTTTATAATTTTATGGGATTTTAATATTTTATTGGATTTCAATGAATTTTTCACCAGGCATGAATGATTTCGTAGGGTTTTCAAGATTTGAAGATATTTTCAAATATTTTTTACAATTTATTTGTACTTCGCCCTGAATTCTTATTAATTTATCCTAAATTCATTTAAAAAAATTGATTTCTAATTTCTCTCAATTCTACCGAATTCAATTAATTTTTCCATGTTTTCGAATTATTTTCAATTCACTTAATTGCTTTTTAAATTCAGGTTGATTTTTTATGAATTTCATCCAATTCTTCTCACTTTTTTTAAATTTCTCTAAATTCACTCCAAATTTATCGTCATCAATCAATTTTTTTTTCGATTCTTAAAATGTTTCCAATTTATTTGAATTCTTTTGAATTTATCCCGAATTGTTTTGTAATAATTAGTCACTTCTTATGTGAAAAATTAGTAGGATTTCAAAGATTTGAAAGGATTTGAAATTTTTCTGGGAATTTACCCTGAATTCCTTTAAATTCTTTGGAATTTTATTGATTTTTTTTAAATTTACTTGAATCCTCATAAATTCACTTAATTCAGTGAACTTTTTTTTGAAATTTTGAAAGTTTTAATTTAATTGATCAAATTTTTTTAATTCCCTTGAATTTTTCTAAGCTTAGTTCAAATTTACTGAATTCAATTAAGCTTTTTAAAAATTGTTTTGAATTCATTTTACTTTATTTTCAATTCACCTCGATTTTTCATGAATTTCATTGAATTCTTCTCTTTGATTTTACATTACTCTAAATTCAATCCAGATTTACGGAAATCAATGGAATTTTTTATTTATTTTTTAACATTTTGCCCAGTTAATTTTAATTCTTTAAAATGTAAATTGAATTTTTCCGAAATCTTCTGAATTTATCCTGAATTTGTTTTCCTTTGAGCGCGAAAAAAGTACCCCTTTGTCCCTATATTTTTCCCATAGGGACAGTGAGGCCTGGAATAGGAAAAAGGCTTCAAAATCTGCTGCCTTTCTTTCCTCATTTTTGTCTCCTAAATTTTTGAACTAATAATTGACTGCAATTTTTAATTACTTTTGTTTTTTTCCATTATTTTAAGGTACAAATATTAACTTTGAGATAAGATTAAAATCGCATCAAGATGGAATAAGCAAGTTATTAGACAGATTTGTGCGACATTCGCAAAATTCCAAAATCGAAAAAAATGATGATGTTATGGTAATGCATACGGAAGTTACTGCTGACGGTTTGAAAATAACGGAAACGGTACGTTTATTTATTAAATTATATCTAAATTAATTAGCGCCTGGAATTTGGTTGAAAACCAGGAATTTTTTCATATTTTTTTTCACTTTTGCAATAAAAATCGCCTCGCTCTTCGAAAAAAAATGTGTTTGGTATTTTGCTCAATCTTTTTTTGGTCGAGCATTCAAGATTTGTTGAAAATTCGTCTACTCGGATAGAAAATCCGTCATTTTGGATAAAAAATTCATGTTTTGGTAAAAAATCATATTTTTGGGTTGAAATCTTCTTCTATGCTTACAAATTCTACTATTTGGTTGAAAATCTAATTATTTTGTTAAACATTCCACTATTTTGTTAAAAATGCACATGTTTTTAGTTGAAAATGTATCTTTTGTGGTTGAAAATTCATTTTTAATGGTGGTAAGGTGATTATTTTTAATTGAAAAGTCTAATATTGTATTTTGGGTTCAGAAGTCATCTCTTTTGTGCTATTTCGTAGAAAAATTTATTTTTTGGTCGAAAATTAAACTAAGTTGTTAAAAATGCATCGTTTTTAGTCGAAAATCTAATTATGTTGTTAAAAATTCATATTTTTTAGTAAAAAATTGAATTATTTTGTTAAATATTCAACAATTCTTTGAAAAATTCGTCATTTTGATTATAAAATTTTCTGTCGGAAATTTTATTATTCGGGGATTTTCCAATTCAATAATACTGTAAACTATTGAGAAATTTTTTTAATTGGGAATTTTATTATTCGGGAATGTTATAATTCGGGAATTTTTTTAGCTGATAATTCAAAATTTCATTGAATATTAACTTTTTTGCAAAAAATGCATATTTTGAAGTGAAAAATTCATCCGTTTTGTAGAAAATTAATTCTTTTTGAAATTTTCAAATTCGGTAGTATTATAAACTGTTTCCAAATTTTTTAATCAAGATTTTTTCAATTCGGGAATCTTCTAGTTTGGATATTTTATTAATCGACAATTTTCCTTTAGAAATTTTATTATTCGGGGATTTCCAAATTTAATAATATCATAAACTATTCGAAAATTTTGTTAAACGGGAATATCATCGGTAATTTTTTGTCGGAAATTTTACTATTTGGGAATTTTCAAATTCGGTACTATTATAAATTGTCGGGAATTTTATTATTCGGGGATTTTTCGATTCATCAATATTATAAACTATTTGTAAATTTTTTTAATTGGAAATTTTATTATTCGGGAATGTTATGATTCTGGAATTTTCGGTTGGAAATTTGATTATTTCAGAATTTTCACATTCAATAATATTATAAAATGTCGGGAATTTTAAAATTCGGTAATATTATAAATTGTCAGGAATTTTATTATTCGGGGATTTTCCGATTTAGCAATATTATAAATTATTTGGAAATTTTTTTAATCGGCAATTTTATTATTCGGTAATATTATGATTCGGGAGTTTTCTGTCGGAAATTTGATTATTTCAGAATTTTCCAATTTAGTAATATTATAAAATGCCGGTAATTTTATTATTGCGTAAATTTCAAATTCGGTATTCAGCAATATTATAAACTATTCGGAAATTTGATTATTTCTGGAATTTTATTATTCGGGAACTTCGGTCGGAAAGTATATTATTTGTGAATTTTTAAATTCGGTAATATTATAAATTGCCGGGAATTTTATTATTCGGGTATTTTCCAATTCAGCAATATTATAAGCTATTCGGAAAGTTTTTAATCGGGATTTTTTTGTCGGAAAAGTTTATTATTTTGAAAATTTTCAAATTTGGCAATATTATCAACTTTTTCCAAATTTTTTAATCAGGAATTTTTCATTACGGGAATCTTTTGGTGTAGATATTTTATTAATCGACAATTTTCCGTCAAAAATTGGATTATTCGGGGATTTTCCAATTTAGCAATATTATAAACTATTCGGAAATTTTAATATCCGGGAATTTTCAAATTCGGTAATATTATAATTTTTCAAGAATTTTCAGATTCGGTAATATTATAAATTGCCGGGAACTTTCTTATTCGGGGATTTTCCAATTTAATAATATTATAAACTAGTCTGAATTTTTTTTAATCGGGAATTTTCTGTCGGAAATTTGATTATTTGAGAATTTTCAAATTCAATAATATTATAAAATGTCGGGAATTTTATTATTTGGTAATTTTCAAATTCGGCAATATTATAAATTGCCGGGAATTTTATTATTTGGGTATTTTTCAATTCAGCAATATTATAAGCTATTCGGAAATTTTTTTAATCAGGAATTTTGGGTCGGAAACTTGATTATTTTGAGAATTTTCAAATTCGGCAATATTTTAAACTGTTTACAAATTTTTTAATCAAGAAGTTTTCAATTCGGGAATCTTCTGGTTTGGATATTTTATTAATCGACAATTTTCCGTCGAAAATTGTACTATTTGGGAATTAAAAAATTCGTCATTATTATAAACTGTCGGGATTGGTATAATACGGACATTTTTTCGTTCCCAAATTTTATAAGTCGACAATTGTCTCCTCGGGAATTTTACACAGCATTGATGAAAATCGAACGACCGCAGGGACAGCTCCTGATGTGTTGTATTTCTTAGGTTCTCCCCTACAAATTGCCAAACGCTGCCGAGGATCCTGAACTGAATAAACCAGGAGCAAAACTGAAGAAACTGCGAGAAGAACTCGAGCAAAAAATGTCGTTCAAGCGCAGTGAAGAGTGGCGGCAAAGGCAGGAAGCTTCTAAAGCGCTCGAAGAATATCTCGGCGACGACATGGAACCTGAAGACAAAGATGAATCCCTGCTGGATGATGAGGAGGAAATGGACGAGGAGAGTGGCGAAAGCGAGCCAGAAGAGAACGACATTATCATAAAAGAGAAGAAGAAGTCGAATTGTGAGTTTGCCGATGAAGAGGCTGAAGTGAGTGAAGATGAAAATCTGCCCAACGGAGAGAAAGAAGACGACGAGGATGAAGAGTATGAGGAGGATGAAGAAGAATTCGAGGAGGATGTAGAAAAAGAAGATGATGATGATGATGATGACGAAGTAGAAGCTGATGATGAGGAGGAGAATGAAGACGAGGAAAAGAAAGATGAAGAGCAGGCTCATCCGAAGAAACTTCGACGCATAACCACAGCTTTTGAAGACGATTCCAATCAGTCAGAGCCTGAAAATCCCGAGAAGGAGTCTGCCAATCTCAAGGAAGTGGACCAGGAATCAAGGAAAAAGTTCCAGCGAACGAAGACCGATGTCGACATGTTTGGCGACGTGAGCGACGGCTGGATGAGTGACAATGACGATGAGATGCGGCCGAAGATGAGCGAGAGAGCGTCCCTAACTTGTCAAACTCCACTCGTCGAACCGAATCGTTTGAGTCTTATCTCACCCATCACTCAACTCTCAGCTCTGAATAAAAATGGCTCGGATTCCGTGACCAAGGATTCGGCATTCAAGGAAGTAGATTCCTTGAATGAGATGAACGATTCCCTCTCGGAGGAGCCAAGTTCCCTAAATCTCGAGAAATTGTGCGGATTGCAGAAAAAACTATTCCAAGACGCCCCGGATGCGGTCAATGTTGACGAGTTGATGGACCTGTGCTCGGGCAAGTTCAGCGAAACTCCCCTAGTTCGAAAAGATCTTCATCATCTGATGAATCCTTCAACTCAGTCGCGAGTTACTGACTCGCAGCTACTAGATCTCTGCTCAGGCACCTTCTCTTCAGCGCCGCTCGCCAAGGAGTCGGAAAAGGTCTTTGGAATTGACGAAAATTCGCAGGATATGAGGTTGACTTTAGATGATGAGTCGAGAAGTCCCACGAAAGCTTCGCCGAAGAAGACGCCTGATTTAAAGCTGCTGGCTAGCAGATTGAAAGTTGTTTCCTCCGATGAGGAGGATGATGAGGCGAATAAGGAGGAGACCCAGAAGGGCAAGAAGAAGAAGAAGATACAGAAATTGGTTTTGTCGGACGACGAAGAAGAAAATGGTGCAAACAAAGTTACATATTCATCCGAGGAGGAGGAGGAGGATGAGGGAGATGAGGAAGAGGAGAAGAGAGAAGAGGAGGAAGAGCAGTTTATCGATTATGACTCCGAAGAGAATGAAGTGGTGATGATTCCGAAAAAGGATATCAAGAAAGTGGCGAAGAACTTCTTGGAGAATGAAGCCGAGTTGAGTGAAAGTGATTGGGATTCGGCGGATGAGGATGAGAAGGGCTTGGACAGGCTCGAGCGGGAAGAGGGAGACGACGATGTCATTGATGAGGATCAGATGAGAAATCAGCTGGGGAAAATTCACGCGCGACAAGTTTTGGACGATGATCAGCGAGAGGTCAGATTGCTGCAAGATATGCTTTTTGAGGACGGAGATTTGCATTCGGACGGCGCTGGTCGCGAAAGGAAATTCAAGTGGAAGAATATTGATAGTTTGGGTGCCGTCTGGGACGAGTCGAAGGGCCCGGAGGATCAAGAATTGATCGCTGAAGCGATGGAAGACACGAATGAGATTGAGCTGAGAAAGCGGAGATTTGAGCAGCAGCAGTTTCTGGAAAAGCAGAAGCAAAATTCGCAGGATGACATTGTGGATGATTTGAATGACAGTCCGATTTTTAAAGTGGGACTGAGAGTTGTGAATGCTGCAAAATCTGGCACGAGTTTCTCCAAGACGGAAGAGTCGCTGATTCTGAAATCGAAGAAACCTTTGGCGCCGAGTATCATTCCAAATTTGCTGGAAAAACCGGCGAAGGTGAAGACTTCGACGATACAGGTATTTTTTTTCTTCATTTTTTATTATAATATTTCGAAAAAGTTGATAGTTTTTCTTTTAGTTTGAAAAATATTTTTCAACTCTTTTGCTGATTGGCTGGAATAATAGCGGGGCAAGGATTTTGCGACTTTTTTTAAACGGGTTTCTCAGAGTTTTTTTATACTTACTAAATTAACTTTTAAAATTGAAATTTAAAATCTTATTTTTTTTGTTTCAAATTGCGAGCCTTGATTGTTTGATATTTTTAAGACTAAAAAGGTTTTAAATCGATTTATTTCACATTTAATTACAGTCTTTACGCTATCTTTTTGGCTAGAAAATGTAACTATTTGGTTAAAAATTATTATTTTTTGCTAATTCAACTATTTTGGTAAAAAATCCAACTATTTTTGTAGAAAATTCAACTGTTTTTGGTTGAAAATGAACTTTTTTGTTGAAAAATCATAGTTTTTGGTCAAGAATTCAACTATTTGTTTGAGAGTGAACTTTTTCTTTGAAAATTCATATTTTTAAGTCAAAAATTGAATTGTTTTGTAGAAAATTCGTAAATTTGACTCGAAATTTAAACAATTTCGTAGAAAATTTAACTATTTACTTGAAAATTAACTTTTCTGGTTAAAATTTATATTTTTTGGTCAATAATTGAACTGTTTCTTTAAAAATAAACTTTTCGGTTGAAAACATTTATTTTCGGAATGAAAATTCAAATTTTTTGTAGAAATTTTGTATTTTGGTCTTAAAAATTAATGTATTTTCTTGAAATTAATGTTCTTTTTAGTTTAAAATTCAACATTTCGTTAAAAATTAAATTTTTTATGACAATTCAATCGTTTTGTAGACAATTCATCTTTTTGGCTTAAGAATTTAACTGCGTCATCCAAAATTCAACTATTTGTTTTAAAATGAACTTTTTTATTTTCGGGGTGAAGATTCAACTGAGCTATAGAAATTTGTTCTGTTTGGCTAGAAAATTCAAATATTTTGGTAGAAAATTAAATTATTTGGATAAAAATTAATATAATGTAAAAAATTGCATATTTTGGTATAAAAAATTAAACTGATTTTGTCATAATTAACTTATTCGTTAAAAATTCAATTGTTTTTTTGTAGAAAATTAAACTATTTTCTTGAAAATTCGTATTTTTGGATTGAAAAAAATGTTTTCTAGAAAATTCGGTGTTTTTTTCCTAAAAATGCAATTGTTTTGTAGAAAATTATGACTTGGCATCAGCATTTTATTATTTTTTAATAAAACTGTTTGGGTAACTTTTTTTAATTCAATGATTCTGATAAGAAACTCAACTATTTTGGTAGAAAATTCAACTGTTTGGTTGAAAATGAAGATTTTTGTTGAAAATTGAATGTTTTGCAGAAAATACATCTTTTTGACTTGAAAGTTGAACAATTTCGTAGAAAATTTAACTATTTACTGTAAACTTCACTTTTTCTCATTTTTTTCGGGTTAAAAATTCAACGGTTTTATAGAAAATCCAACTATTTGGTTAAAAATTGACTTTTTTGGTTAAAATGTATATTTTTTGGTCAAGATTTAAACTATTTGTTTAAAAATTAACTTTTATGCTTAAAATTCTTATTTTCAGAATAAAAATTCAAATGTTTTGTAGAAATTTTGTGTTTTGGTCTTAAAAATTAATGTATGTTCTTGAAATTAATTTTCTTTGGAGTTTAAAATTCAACATTTTGTTAAAAATGAACTTTTTTATTTTCGGGGTGAAGATTCAACTGTGCTGTAGAAAAGTGTTCTTTTTGGCTAAAAAATTGAACTATTTTGATAGAAAATTAAATTGTTTGGATGAAAATTCAATTGTTTTGTAGAAAATTAAACTATTTTCTTGAAAATTCGTATTTTCGGATTGAAAAAAAATGTTTTCTAGAAAATTCTGTTATTATGCCTAGAAATTTAATTGTTTTGTAGAAAATAATCACTTGGCATCAGCATTTTATTAGTTTTTAATAAAAATGTTTGGGTAACTCTTTTTTTTAATTCAACGATTCTGGTAAAAAAATCATCTGTTTTGGTAGAAAATTCAACTGTTTGGTTGAAAATGCAGTTTTTTGTTGAAAATTGAATGTTTTACCGAAAATTCATCTTTTTGACTTAAAAGTTGAACAATTTCGTAGAAAATTTAACTATTTACTTGAAACATCACTTTTTATCATTTTTATTTTCGGGTTAAAAATTCAAGTGTTTTATAGAAAGTTCTAATACTCGGTTAAAATTTATATTTTTTGGTCAAGATTTAAACTATTTGTTTAAAAATTAACTTTTATGCTTAGCATTCTTATTTTCGGAATAAAAATTCAAATGTTTTGTATAAATTTCGTATTTTGGTCTAAAAAATTATGTATTTTCTTTAAGTTAATTTTTTTGTGTTGAAAATTCAACATTTCGCTAAAAATTATCTTTTTTGATGAAAATTCAATCGTTTTGTAGACAATTAATCTTTTTTGCTGAAAAGTTTAAATGCGTGGTCGAAAATTCAACTATTTACTTTAAAATGAACTTTTTTATTTTCGGGGTGTAAATTTAACTGAGCAATAGAAAATTTTTCTTTTTGGCTAGAAAATTCAGTTATTTGGGTAGAAAATTGCACTATTTTGATAAAAATTAGATTTTTTGGTTGAAAATTTAGTCTTCTAAAAAAGTCGTCTGTTTGACATGAAAATTTAAACAATTTTTTTTGCTAATTCATCTATTTTGGTAAAGAAAAAGCAACTATTTTAGTAGAAAATTCAACTGTTTGATTGAAAATGAACATTTTTGGTGAAAATTTATATTTATTGGTCAAGAATTGAACTGCTTGTTTTGAGAATTAAATTTACGGTTGAAAATTCTTATTTTCGGAATAAAAATTAAATTGGTTTTTTATTTTCGGTGTGAAGAATATTCAACTGTGCTGAAGAAAATTTGTTTTTTGGCTAGGAAATTAAACTATTTTGCTAGAAAATAGTTGAACTATTTGGATAAATGCGAGATTTTTTTGAAAATTCAATCGTATTATAAAAAATTCAATCGTTTTGTAAAAAAATCGTCTTTCTGGCTTGAAAGTTTAAAAATTTGATAAAAAATGTAACTATTCAACTAATTTCTTGAAAATTTATGCTTTTGAGTTGAAAATTCATCTATCTGGTTGAAAATCAAGTTTTTTTTTGGTTGAAAATTCATATATTTTTATCGAAAATTGAACTAATTTGCCAAGTGTTGCCTTTTCTGTCGAAAATTCAATTCTTTTGCATACAATTATTTTTTTGGCGTAAACCTTCAACCATTCTGTTTGGAAATTCAGTTTTTTTTTGTTGAAAATTCTTATTTTTGATTAACAAATGCAATTGTTTTTTTAGAGAATTCTATTTTTTGTTTAAGTGTTGAACTAGTTTGGGTAAAAATGAACTTTTTTGTTGATAATTTAAAAATTGAATTACTTTATTGCAAATTCAACCTTTTTTGTTGAAAATTCGTATTTTTAGTTTAAAAATTTAATTATTTTATTAGAAAATTCAACTTCTTGGTTAAAAATAAACTTTTTTTTGGTTGAAAATTCAATTGTTTGGTAGAAAATGCGCCTTTTTGGCTGGGAAATTGAATAATTTGGTACAAATCTGAACTATTTACTTGTAAATTAACTTTTTTGTTCAAAAATTATTATTTTCGGGTTGAAAATTCAACTGTTTTGTTTGCTAGAAAATTCAACTATTTGGCTGGAAATGAACTGTTTTGGTAAAAATTTATATTTGTTGTTCAATAATTAAACTCTTGATCTGGAAATGATTTTTTTCTTTTGAAAAATTTGATTTTAATGCTGAAAATTCAATTCTTTTGAAGGAAATTCTTTTTTTTTTGGCTTAAACCTTTAACCTTTCTGATTGGAAATTCATTTTTTGGTTTAAAATTGGTGTTTTTCCATTTAAAAATTTAAGCTTTTAATGGAAAATTCTGTTTTTGCACCTAAGCATTAAACCATTTTAGGCGAAAATTTAACTGTTTCATTGAAAATTAACCTTAGTAAAAATGTCATATTATTGTGTTAAAAATTTCATTGCTTCAAAATTTTTTTTTTTTTGAGTATTAATATGAAATTATTTTGTTTGAAAATGCATCCTTTTTGGTTGAAAATTCAAAAGTTTTGGCTTAACAATTTAACTATTTGGTTAGAAAAATCAACTGTTTGGTGAAAATTACTATTTTTCTTTAAAATTCAATTGTTTTATAGAAAAATTGATTCCTGGCGTAAATATTGAACCATTTGGTTCAAATTTCAACTATTTTACTGAAGATTTATCGTTTTGGATCGAAAGTTCAAGAATCTTGTAAAAAAAATTAGTCCTTTTGCCTTGCAATCAACAATTTGGTTAATAACTGTTTTTGTTGTTATCGAAAATTAATCTTTTTTTCTTGAAGATTCGGGAATTTTAGTTGATTTTTTTCCTTGAAATTTTAACTATTTCATTTTTGGTTGGAAATTCAACTATTTTATTGAAAATTTTTTTTTCATTTTTGAAAATTTTACTATTTGCTTAAAACTTCATTCTCTTTGGCAGAAATATAATCATTTTTGGTTAAAAATCAACTTTTGTTGTTTTTGAGCATTCATTTTTTTTAGAAAATGTGTCTTTTGGCTTGAAAATTAAAAAATTTAGTACAAAATTTCACTATTTACTTGTAATTTAAATTTTTTGATGAAAAATATTATTTTCGGGTTGAAAATTCAACTGTTTTGAAGAAAATTAGACTTTTCAAGTTGAAGATTGAAGTCTTTTGTTTGGTAGAAAATTCAACTATTTGGCTGGATATGAACTTTTTTGGTGAAAATTCATATTTTTTGGCCTAAAGCTTCAACCATTCTGTTTGGGAATTAAATTTTTTGTTGAAAATTGAACCGCCGCATCGTAGAACGGGATATAAAATATTTTTCGAGGAGTGGGAGGGCCCCTGGTCGCTTTTTGG
>JAWWLR010000127.1:46754512-46765373 GCA_035041075.1 Acraspis erinacei
AAAGGGCAGTTTTTTCACTTTTAATGTTATTTTTTAAGAATAAAACAAAAAATACACATCCTATCAAAATATCACCCATAAAAAATTTTTAGATATTTTTTGAGTGCGCAATTTCGTTCTAATCATCATTTGTTGTATCTCGAAAATCGGACCGTAAAATGGAATTTTTGATTTTTTTAGTGTTTTTTGTGCAATAAAAATTTGAATTTTTGATTTTCTAAAAAAATTCCAAAAGTCGTTATGATAATCTTGTAAGGTATGTCAAAAGAAATATTTTTCTTGTATTGATTTTTTTTCGTATCGTGCGTTGTTTGGCTGAAAATGTTCATTTTCGTTTCTTTTTTTAGATTTTGAAAATGCTGTATCTCCGAAAATTTTACTTTTATCAAAAAAACTCATTAGGAGAAAAGTTTGTCTTTTTGAGTACTATAAATGATTGTACAGCGAATTTTTGAATCTTGAAAAAAAGTTGTCTCAAACATTTTCAAAATGTGCTCACATTTGAATTTTTCATTCAAAATGGCTGGCTTACGAACTTGACCTTTATTTTAGTACACTAAAAGAGTATACCAAATACCAATGCCATTTTTCTATTCTTTCGAAAATTATCGTGCTAACAAACTAAAAATCTACGGACACACAGTCGCACAGCCCACACACACACACACAGCCACACATATACACACACATACTCGTAACAACCTGTTTTTCGGATTGAGAGGGTCTCAAAACGGGGACCTTTGACAAAAACTGGGGGGTCAAATTTTACACAAATCTAATACCTTCTCTGGATGAGAATGTAAAAAGTCGATCAACTGTGAATATAAATTTACTCCTAATTTTTAAAATTGAATTGTACTTTAAGCATTAAAAATGGAATAATAATTGATTTTATAAGACGATTCCGGATCAGTTCCTAATTCTGTTTCAATTGGAAAGTCTTATTAGTTATATACATGTGAACGCCCGGTTGAAACTTTGTAAACTATTTTCAATTTTAAATTAACTGCAAAATATGCTTATAATTAAAGGCTTTTATTCAAATTATAATTTTATTTTTGAGGTTTCAAATATTATAAAGGATCTCGTAATATTTCGCAATATTTCATTTCATTTAATAGATTTTAACCATTTTTATGAAGTTTAAAATATTTCAAATGATTTCAGCGATTTTCATAGCCTTTAGAAAGTTTTAAGTTATTTTGAAGAGATTTCGAAATAAGCCACGAGATTGCAAAGGATTTAAAAAAAATTGTATTTGCCATTATATTATTTCTAAGAATTTTGAAGGATGTCAGGGGATTTTAATGTAATTCAGAAAATTCGAAAAGATTTCTATGGATTTAAAGGGAATTTGAAGGATTTTAAAGGATTTTGAGAATTTTAAAGAAGTTTCAACAATTTCACGGACATTTAAAGGATTTAAAAAGAATCTAGAGTTTTTAAAATGATTCCAAAGCATATCCATGTATTTAAGATGTCTTTGCAAAATAAAAAATAAATGTAAGGGAATTCGAAAAATTCAAAAGTATATCCGAAGATTTTAGTTGATTTTGCTAGGATACAATTGATTTAACCCAATCCCACCCGATTTTCGAATATTATGAAGGATTTTAAGGAAATTCAAAGGGCTTTTAATGGTTACGAAAAAATTGTAATTTATTTAAAATATTTTAGCCAATTTTAAAAGATTTTAAGGGATTTTCACGGATTTTCAAGGTTTATGAGGGATTGTAATGGAATTTTAAAGATTTCAGGTAATTTCAAAGATTTTCACAGACTTTAAATTGTTTTTTTAAAGATTTTAAGAAATTTCAAAATAAGTCATAATATTTCTAAGGATTTTAATACCAAAAATATACCAAAGTATTTTCAAGAATTTTGAAAGACATCAGCGGATTTTAATAAGAGGGTTTTCAGAGAGACTTTAATAATTTCATAGGATTTCAAAGGATTTCGAGAGGTTGTAAGAGATTGCAAAGTATATTCTTAGATTTTAGAGGATATCATACGATTTTAAAAGATTTTCGAATAATATGTATGTAAGAGATTTTAAGAGATTTCCGCATGAATTTCATAAATTTTAATATTGCTTAGGAGATTTTAAATATTTTAAAGAATTTCGTAAGTTTTTTGTATTATTCATGAAATTTCAAAGATTATAACCGATTTTTAAAAGTTTAGATGGATGTCCTCAGATTTTTAGGAGTTACAAGAGATTTTTATGGGATTTTAAAGATTTGAAGATATTTGAGTGATTTCAAAATAAATTGCGAGATTTCAAAGTGTTTTATAGGATTTTAAGTGATGCCAAAGTATTTTCACGAATTTTTAAGGCTATCAGGTGATTTTAATGAAGATTACGCATATTTTAAGAGATTTCAAAATATTGCAAATTATACCTGCAGATTTTATATGCAAAGAATTTGTACGGATTTCGGCAAAAATTTTAATGGCTTTTAAAAGTCTTTAATATATGTCATGAAATTTTCAAAATTTGAAGGGATCTCGTAAGATTTAAAAAATATTCAGGCAATTTCAACGGTTTTTTTTACTGATTTTGAGAGATTTTATGGGATTTCCACGAATTTTAAAGGACTATGAGGAATTTTTATAAAACTTTGAAGATTGCAGGTGATTCCAGTGATATTCAATGCTTTTAAAGGGTTGTAAGGGATTTTACAAGATTTGAAAATAAGTCACAAGATTTCAAAGGGTTTTAAAGGATTTTATTATGTTACCAATATATTTCCGCGAATTTTCAATATTTCTAGAGGGATTTAAAGAGATTCTAAAATATTCGCAAAGGTTTTAAAGGATTTTTGAAAATTTAAAGGGGCGATGATAATTTAACGAGATTTCAAAGGATTTCCAAATCATACATATATAAAGGATTTTAAGGAATTTTGATAAAAATTTTAATGGCTTTAAAAAAAATTTAATAAATATTATTATTATTATGATTACACTATTAAGTCGTTTCCTCTTCGGGGTAATGTAATGAGATTTTAAGACATTTTAAGGGATTAAAACGGATTTTTGAGAATTACAAGAGATTTTTACAGGATGTAGTAGATTTCATGTGATTGCAGTGATTTTCACATTTCAAAATATTTGCAAAGATTTTAAGGGATTTTAATGACTTTAAAAAATATTTAATATATACAATAGGATTTTAAATAATTTAAGGGATCTCGTAATATTTCGAAATTATTTACGGAATTCCAAGTATTTTAACCGATTTTGAGAGATTATAAGGGATTTCAACAGATTTTTAAGGAGAATACGGGATTTTTATAGGATGTTGAAGAATTCATGTGATTTTATTGATTTTCACATCCTTAAAAGGTTTTTAAGGGATTTTCTGAGATTTCATAAATTTTGAAGGACATCAGAGGATTTTATTGAGATTTCTAACATATTAGGATATTTGCAAAGATTTCAAAATATTTTAGAAATGTAAAATTATTTTCTTCAAATTCGAATGTTAATTTTATAATTTTAATTTATTTAAATTTTTTAATCTCACTTTTCTCAGGTTTGAATAGTTTCAAAATAAAAGTTCATCAATCAGTCAATTTGAAACTTTCTGTCTTTTAAAAATTTAAATTATTATTAGCCGAACAATTTTCTGTTGTTCAATTTTAATTGATTAAATTTCTAATTGTAAAATTATTAATTTATATTGTAACTGAGATTGAGATGTTTCAAGTTAAAAATTATTTAAATTTAAATGTTTATTTTGAAACTTTAAATTATTTAAATTTTTTAATTTACACACCCCAAATTTAAATAATTTTAGAATTAAATTTTAATAATAAGTGAATTTCCATCGGTCTGTGTTGTACAACTTAAAATTGAATGATTTTCAGTTTTATTTTCTTAATCCTTCTGTGCACACCTTTTTTAATGTTTGAAAAATAATTATGAAAATTAAAATCCCTTCCTTATCGTTTATTTCAATAAATAAATATCAAAAGCGAGTGCCAAAGGGACAAAACACTTTAAAACACCCAAAACGCTGCAACCCGACCTACAGTACTGCACGTCGAGTTGTCGCACACAGAATGTAACGAATAATTATTTCATTCTTAAATAATTATTAATTATATTACTGCTCAATACGTTTCACTTGCATGATTCAAATGACTTTATAAAACGTAAATAATCCATTTAAAGTTGAGAAAAGTAGGGCATGTGCCGCATATTGGATTCCTACCTTACCGACATTTTTTTAGATTGTACCAATTCAAAGCGAAATGAGATATTAACTATTAAGTTCAAAGGAAAATAGAAAAAAGGGGCTGAGGAGCGTTCATGTGCTGATAAATTTTTATAGATGCAAATCAAAATTTGGAAATTTTGGTTTTTTTAGTTGTAATTGTAACCAATAAAGAAGAATTTCGATTAAAAATATCATTTTTGAACTAAAATATGAATAATTACATTTACAGTAAAAAATTAGTGTTCAAACCCAAAAATGAAGCATTTAAAACAAACAATGATATTGACCTTCAAAGAAAAAAATAATTTTCTAACAAAAAATACGATTCTATAAAAAAAATTCTTATAACTTTCAGATAAGCTGATAAATTTTCACATAAAATATTAAATCTTGAACTGGAATAGCTAAATTTTATATCTATCAAGAAGATGCTTTTTCAACCAATAAGATTTTCTACAAAAAAGAAGAATTTCCCTCGAATTAGCTGAATTAAAAAAAGTAGTTCAATTTTTAAATATAATATATCAATTTTGATCCAAGTAGTTGAATTTTCATACAAAAAAGATAAAATTTAAATTAAAAATAAAATAATTTAATTTTCCATTAAGAATTTAATTCTGCACGAAAAAAATCGGATTTCCAGAAAAATAGTTCTATTTTCTGCGGGAATAATTACATGCTTAGTTGAAAATTTGATTTTCAGCAAATACGTTACATTTTTAAAAAGGGATGAATTTTCTAATAAATTGTTGAATATCTTCCAACAAAAAAAACAATATTTTTTAACAAAAGAGTTTAGCTTTTAACCGCAAGTAATTGAAATTTTACGAAAAAAATCAAAATTCCAAACAAAAAATGTAAAAAAAATGTATAGTATGATTCAGAAATATTTTCTTTTCGAAAAAAAATTCTACTTACTAAAAAACCACTTGAAGCCATTTTTTTAATCTAAAATTGAGCAAAGGGAACTTTTAAATTGTGACGAATTCTGACTTGGAAAAGGAATTTTTTTAAATTCCTTTCTTCGAAATCCAAATTATACCCGTTTATAAAAATTCCCGTTCCATATAAACCGGGAAATGACCTTAAATTTATTTTTTCATGGAATTCTACAAATTTAAAAAAAATCTGTCTAAGTTTGATTTCAACAGTTTTTAAAAAATATTTCACTTACAATTTTTTATTTTGAATTTCATTTTTTTAAACGTATATATTTTTCATTTAAAGAATTTTAAAATGCAATTTCAAAGGCTTAAAAAATAAAAAATTAAATATATAATATATTCATAATTAAAGTCTAAAACATTAACAAACGTTTTTAATTCTTTAATTAAACAAATGAAAATGAATAGCATGAGTGCATAACTTTTTTTAAACAAATTAATATGAACGTGATACTGAAATCTTTAGAAACTCTTCAAAATTCCACGGAATATTAAAAAATACCATAAAATTTCCGAAATCCTTTAAATTTCTTCGATTTATGGAAATCTATGGAGAAGTCCTTGGAGTCTTTAAAAATAACCTCAATATTTTAAATTTGGTGAAATCTTCTGATATCCCTTAAAATCTTTTTATTCTTCTAAAGATTTTTCAGAATATTTGAAAATACTATAAATTCTTTGAAAGCCTTCAAAATGCCTGCAATTAAAAAAAAAAAAATATTGGAGTCTTAAAATACTCTTAAATATATTAAATTATTTAAAATATATGCATCTCCCTTTTAAAATATTTTTTTCTCTTTAAGATTCCTCGGAATCTATAAAAATACCATAAAATCTTTGAAATTCTTCAAAATGCCTTTAATTTGAAGTCGATTGAAACTTTTTTGAATTTTAAACTATTTAGAAGTATTTCAAATTCTTTGAAATTTTTTTATATCCCTTGCAATTAAAAATTTCTTTGGAATCTTTGGAAATAACATAAATTGTAGAAATCCTTTAAAATACCTTCAAATTATTGAAATCAATTGAAAAATATTGAACTTCATGAACTTCATTGAACTTCATTGAACACCCTCAAATATTTAAAATTGTTTTCAATCTTTCGATATCTTTTAAAATATTTTAAATCTCTTAAAAATTTGTTGGAATCTTTAAAAATAATGACAATTCTTTTAAATCCTTTCAAAAGATTGAAATCTATCAACAAAGCCTTGAAGTCTTTTAAAATAACCGTAACTATTTTAAATTTTGTAAAATCTTTTGCTATCCCTTAAGATCTTATTTTTATTCTTTGAACGATTTTTTGGAATCGTTCAAAATACTATAAAATCTTTGAACACCTCGATCCAAAATGCCTATAGTTTGAAATCAGTTGAAAAATATTGGAGTTTTAAAATACCCTTAAATATTTTTAATTTTTTGAAATCTTTAAAACAATCATCAAATATTTGTTCTTTAAAATTCTTTAAATTTATTGAAATCGATTAAAAAATCTTGGAGTTTAAAAATAACCTTAACTGTTTCAAACTCCTTGATATCTTTTGATATCCCTCGAAAGTTTAAACCATAAAATCTTTGAAATTCTTCAAAATGCACTGTAAAAACTGTCGATAATTTTCCCTATCATTTGGTAGGGGAAATTTCCGAATTATATAGGGAAAAATTTTTTTCCAAAAATAGGGGATTTTCCCTAATCTTCGGAAAAATTTGCGAATGAGCAGGAATTATTCCCGAAAAATCAGGAATAATTCGGAAAGGTTAGGGAATTTACAAAACCATAAGAAAAAAGGAATTTTTTTATTCTTTAAATAAATTTCGGTATACTTTCGTGGGGAATATTTCCCGAAACTTCGGAAATTTTCCTAAAGAATATTAGGGAAAATTCCCGAAATATTTTTACAGGGTTCCTTAAATTTGAAATTGATTGAAAAATCTTTGACTTTTAACATATTTTAAGATATTTTTAATTCTTTGTAATCTTTTGATATCCCTTGAAATTTAATTTATTGAAATTGATTGAAAAATCTTGGTGTTTTTAAAATACCCACAAATATTTCAAATTCATTGAAATGTTTTGATATACCTTAAAATCCTTCAATTTATTTGAAAAATCTTAATTCTTTTTAAATTCCCAAAAATATTGCAAATTCTTTTAATTCTTTTGATATTCCTCGAAGTCTTCGCAATTGTTTTGAAATTTCTTTAGAAATACATTAAAATCTACGAAATCCTTTAAAATACCTTCAAATGATTAAAATTGATTGATAAATCTTGGGATTTTAAATTATCCTCAAATGTTTTAAAGTCTTTCAAATATTTCGATATTGCCTAAAATCTTTTAAATCTCATTTAAATTTATTGGAATCTTTAAAAATACCATGCAATTTTTGAAATTTATTAAAATACCTTCAAATTATAAAAATCGATTGAAAATTTAGGACTTTCAAAACACCCTCAAGTATTTCAAATTCTTTGGATTCTTTTGTTATCCCTCTAAATATTTTTAATTCTTTGAAGTCTTTGAAATTTTTTTAAATTCCTCAGAATCTTTAAAAATACCAGAAAATATTTGAAATCCTTGAAAATCCTTTAAATTTTTTTGAAATCAATTGAAAAATCTTGGAGAGTTAAAATAACCTCAATTATTTTTAATTCTTTGATATCTTTTAATATCTCTTTAAATCTTTTTATTCTCTTTATAAGGTTCTTTAGAATCTTTAAAAATACCATCTTTGAAATTTTTCAAAATGTCTAATTTGAAATCGATTGAAAAATATTTGAATTTAAAAATATTTTAAGATATTTTAAATTCTTTGAAGTCTTTTGATATCCCTTGCAATTAAAAATTTCTTTGGAATAATTAGAAATACCATAAAATTATTAAAATTCTTGAAAATCACTTTTATTTATTGAAATCGATTGAAAAATCTTGAAGTTTTAAAATATACTTAATTATTTTAAATTTCTTGATATCTTTTGATATGCCTTAGAATCTTTTTATTCTCGTTATTAAGTTTCCTCTCGGATTCTCTAAGAATATCATAAAATCTTTTAAATTCTTCAAAAATGACTAATTTGATATCGATTGAAAAATATTTGAATTTTAAAATATTTTAAAATATTTTTAATTTATTTAAATCTTTTGATATCACTTAAAATCCTTCAATTTATTAAAATATCTTGGAGTCTTTTAAAAAACCCTAAAATATTACAAATTCTTTGAAACCTTTTAAAATTTCTTGGACTCTTTAGAAATACAATACAATCTTCGAAATCCCTGAAAATACCTTTAAATTATTGAAATCGATTGATAAATCTTGCAGTTTTAAAGTATCCTCAAATATTCCATACTTGTGTTTCCTTTAGAAACCATTTATCATTTTGAGTTCCTTTTTAGGAAAAGAGGTTCCTTTTTGTTGTAACTAATTTGTAACCAAAAATTTTTTCTAATAGAAACCCCAGTTTTTTCTGCTTCAAGTCGCCGCCCTGATCCTCAAGTTTAATCTCGATCCAAAGGAATGAATCCTCTATGAAAATGTATTGTTATCGATCCCCATTTTAACTGGCTCAAAAGTCCCATACAAAGAGAAAAATGCTTCAACAGTGCATTTTTATTACATTCGCAAAGGTGGCACGTTACCACAGAGTCCCCCCTTTTCCATCTGAACTTGACGTCCACCAGTCTCCCCCTATTCGAGGCTTGGAGCTACCAAACCCTGAATGCGGGGGTTGTAAGGTGAGGGGTCGAGTGCCTGCCTGCGTGGTAGCAGTGGTAGGCACGCGCCACAATTTCACTGGTGGAAGGAGACAAGCCAATGGAGAATGAGCCTGCACCCCAGAGGCGGAGTTCAATTCTATAGGACTCCTCAAATCCACGGCGTTTATTCAAACGGCGTCTGGCCACCGCCGCAGAAGGAGGTTGAGGCTCCCAGAAAATCAAGTTCCTTCCGAACTTGACACACAAACAGTGCCAGCATCTCGAACGTTTCTTGAAACTTGGCATGGGCCCCATTCTTGGAAAGCAACTTCTCTGAGATCATCAAGAAACGATTGAAAAACATCAAGAGTCACCAAAACGAAAAAAAGTCATCAAAAATGTTGCACAGCACACTTCCAAGGGAATTCTTGCCACCAAGAATGAGCTACTTCGCTAGCTACTACGGGGACCAGGTTTATCCCTACGCAGCATCATCGTACGTGACTCTGGGAGCTGAAGAACCTTACTCAAGAATAGATAATCCACATTTTCTGTCATCTTGGGAGGTCAACTCACGCTCTTCCACACCGTGTCCACTTGATCTTTCTCTGAAACCAGGAAACTCGGGTAATTCTCGAACCGACGAGTGTGAATCTATCGAGGTGGATGATGAGGAAGACAGAAGGAGTCGTGAGGAAATTCAGAGACACCTGGATCTTCAGCGAAGCAAGTATCTTCTTATCGAAAAGGAGGAAGAACTCGTTGTTGATGATCTCGAGAGTCATCCACTCAGTCCTGAATACGAACATAGGAAGAAGGATCAGATGGACTATGACATCAGGTCACCCTATCACATCGACAAGAGTCCGAAACTTCTTCTGAGTCCACGTCTCCAAAACATTCCGCAGAGTTATCATCAGCAACAGCTTCTCCTGACACCTCAAAATCAGTTACAAGGTTTGCATTCTCCAATTACTCCACCAAGCACGCCTTCTCCACTCCAGTGTCCAAGAAGAAGACTCCGCGAAGAAGAGACTCTCTCACCTTCATCAACTCCGAAAAACAATCCCGAGAAACAAATTGTTCGACCGAAGAAGAAACACGCGAGAAGGTTGAAGTTTGACGAAGACACGAGTAGCCCCGTATCTGGAACTGTGATTCTCGGCCCGGATGAAGCTGTCGTCACTGGTGACATTGATCCAGCTTTCAACATTGTTGAAGTCACTGATGAAGCGAGAGCGGAACTTGCCAAGATTGAGAATCGTCTTGGACCTTATCAGTGTAAACTTTGTCGTCATTTGCATGATGACGCTTTCCAACTAGCTCAGCACAGATGTTCAAGAATCGCTCATGTTGAGTACAGATGTCCAGAGTGCGATAAAAGATTCTCGTGTCCGGCGAATTTGGCATCTCACAGGAGATGGCACAAGCCGAGGGTTCCGAGTGGAGAAGTTGGATTTTCAAATTCTTTGGGGGCTGGTAGTGTTGAAGTTGCTTGCACGAGATGCGACGCTAAGTTTACGAGGCAAGCTGCCTTGCGGAAACATGTGGCTGCTCAACATCCGGAAATGGTTAATAATAATGTTTCGATTATTAATAACAATAACACGAGTAATGTCAACAATAATGAGAGCGGATTGGGGGAGGTGGGGAAGTCTATGATCTGCAGTCCTGTGCCACTTGGAAGCAGTACTTTGCCAGTCGAGATGGCCTGACACCATCGGTTTCCTGCAAGACCTCTGCCAAGAAGACCCGGACTCTACTGGAGATTCGGAATGGATCTAATGTGAAGATATGTGAGTGCAAAACCTTTTATTTTATACTCAGCCAAGTTATTTTTTTGGAATCGAAAAAAGTTGTTGAAGTGGAACTTTAAATCTTATTTATTTTTGTATTGTTAATTGATATTCAGGATGACAGATTTGATATTTCTCTCAAGGGCAACAAAATTTCTAAACTGGAACGAATTGTCTTTATTTAAAAACATTAACTGTT
>JAWWLR010000127.1:46769977-46780002 GCA_035041075.1 Acraspis erinacei
GCACACCACACATGACCAAACAATGAGGTTGTTTTAATTTTTTTGCCTTCATCCATCGAAGAAGATTTTTTTAACTAATTTATTTTAGTTGAAACTTCAACCATTTGTTTCGAAATTTTTGTATTTTGTTCAAAATGCTTTTTCTTGTAAACCAAATCAATTGTTTCTGTTAAAAATGCAACTTTTTTTTTTTTTAATTAATCTGGTTCAGTTTTTTATTGAAAATAAAAATATTTGTTATTTAAAGTTTGCACTGTTCCATTTTTTGTAGAAAATTTATATTTTGTAGTTGATAATTCAACTATTTGGTTGAAAATGTATGTACTTTGTTGAAAATTTATGTTTTTTAAATTGGTTTGTTCAAAATGTGTCTTTTTTATTGAATGAAACTTTGTTCTAACTTAAAAATATAAACCTTTTATGTTCGAAATAACAAATACTACATTTTCCAATGAAAATGCATGTCTCTGGTTAAATTTTTTTTAACTGGACATTTAAATATCCTATTTTTTAAAGAATTTTTTTAGAGTTGAAACTGGAAGTCACTAATATATTATAAAATTAAACTAGGTTGTTAAAATTAGTTCTTTTTTGTTTAAATTTAATTTTTTGAAAAAAATGTAACTGTTGCATTTCTGGTTGCAAATTTATATTTTTAGCTTAATAAATCAACTATTTGATTAAAAATGATATGATTTGTTAAAAATTCGTCTTCCTTTTGTAGAAAATCAATTTTTCTGGGTTAAATGCTTCTGTATGTTTAAAAATTAAATTGTTTTTCATTTATAATAACAATTTTTTTTAGTTTAAATATTAATTATTATATTTTTTGTTGGAAATTCATCTGTTTGCGTTGAAAAATCAAGTACTTTGTTGAAAAATTTGTTTTTGTTCGCTAAAAACCTTGTTGACTGGAAAATTCAATAATTTAGTAAAAAAATCAACTTTTTCGTAGGAAATTAGTTTTTTTTTCAATTAAAATGTAACAATTGTCTAACTGCTTAGCTGAAAGGTGAAAAATTAAACGCTTTTTTATTTAAGATAAAAACATTTTTAAGTTTAAATATAAAATATTACATTTTTGTTAAAATTTTATAAAATTCAACTACTTTGTTGAAAATTCACGTTTTGTATGTTAAAGATTAATTTTTTTATCTGAAAATTTGGTTGAAATTTTAACGATTTTTTTGGAAGTATAATTTTTTAAATAACTGCTGTTTTGTCGAAAACACGGTTGGAAAATTCAATAATTTAGTAGAAAATTAATTTATTAATTAATTAATTAATTAAAATCTATGTTTTTGTTCACAATTCGTTCTACTATATTTGTTGTTGGTTGATATTAAAATTTTGTTAAAAATGCATCTTTTTGGATAAAAATTAACTTTTTTGTTGAAAATTCATAATTCTGGGTTACAAATTCAACCTTATATTGTTTGCTGGGAAATTCCATAATTTAGTAGATTCTTAAACGAGTTTATTTAATTCTGATTTTGTAGAACATTCACATTTTGTATGCAAAATTAATCTTATTTTTGTAAATTCAACTATTTGGTTTAAAGATAATCTATTTTGTTAAGAATTCATCTTTTTGGTAGAAAAATTAACAATTTTTCAGAAAATTCCTTTTTTGTCGAGAATTAGTTTTTTGTAATGAAAATTTAGCTATTACCTTTTTTGTTAAAAAGTGATCTTTTTTTAACTCTAAAGTGCAATTATTTGGTTCAAAATGTATGTAATTTATTAAAAATTTATATTTCTTAGTAGAAAATGAATGTTTCTGGTTGAAAATTCATTTTGTGTATTTTTTGTTCAAAATTCAATTTCTTATTTGAAAGTAAATCTATTCTGTTAAAATTAAGTACTTAGTTGAAGCTTTAAGCAAAAAGATTGTAAATTCATCATTTTGCGTAAACATTTTTTTCATTGACAAAAAATCCTTTCTGGTTGAACATTCAACTCTTCTTGAAAATTCGTCTTTTTTATTCAAAAATGTATCTCTTTTGGTAGAAATTTAACCCTTTATTAATTAAAAATTGAACTCTTTGTTTTCGTTGGTTAATTTGTAAGAAACAGTAAGAACAAAATTTTGTCGACAAAAATGACCTAAGAAAGGGTGAGTTGGGTGTCAACATTTACAGACCCTAAAAAAGGGGGATACGCTCTCTTAAACTAAACCAGTTAAATTGTCACGGGTTCAATAAGTATTCTAAATGATCACTATTGAACCAGCGATATTCCAACTTTGACTGGGTGAACCAGTAAGTGACCCAACTAAAACAGCGTTACTGAATATACCAGTGATGTCTAATAATAGATTCAACTAGTGACATAGCGCTCCACGCGGTCAAAACTTGAACCTCCAGTCGTCTCGCAGGGAAGTCCAGGGGCTTCACTAATTAAACCAGTGAACCTCACCGATTGAACCAGTGTTCCTAACTGATTGAAACAGTGATTCTAACTGATTGAACCAGTGAACCTCACTGATTGAACCAGTGAACCTTACCGATTGACTCACTGATCCTAACTGATTGAACCAGTGAACCTCACTGATTGAACCAGTGTTCCTAACTGATTGAAACAGTACACCTCACTGATTGAACCAGTGAACCTTTATGATTACACCAGTGACGGAATTACCCTGAGTGAACCAGCGAAATATCACTCTTTGTCAGCGACATGCTTCTGGTTATTTTAATCAGTGAAATTTCAATGGAAATCCGTAAGATTTCACTGGTTCATTTTCAGATAATCCAGTTGAAAATTTCAGAAAAAAGGTAACGTATAATGTGTGCACGGTACCCTAGTGTTAATTTACATTAATGTTGAAATTTTCATAGTTATATGAAGATTGTGATCTATGAGTGGAATTGATAAATTGAGATAGTATTGAATTGATAGTACATTTCTCTGGGAAAATATACGAGGTCCGAACGGCTCGGTGCGACGCGGCTTTTGAACACCCAACAAAGGAACCAAGAATCCACTTAGTTCCGAGGGCTTTGCCATCCGGGTCCCACAGGAGCATATCCTGAACGCCACTATTTCGTGTCAGCTACTTGGGAAGAAGAGGAAGAAGCAATTTCTCAATTTTCTCCTGACTTTGTCATCTTCGCTTTGCTATTCGACGAGAAAATAGAATTTTCAACGGCAAGTGCCAACCCCTCATACATATAACTATAACCTATCCTGAGCGACTTGTTCTCACTAGTCCTCACGCACTCAACAAATCTCAACAATAATTCAGATTTTACTTTTTTTATTTAATATTCTTTATCCTATTATTAAATATTTTTTGATAACAGATGCATGATTTCAGTCCCTTTCAATTCCTACGACTCAGGGCTAAGATTCTACGTTTTGTTCCCTAGGGAGGGAAAATTATTTTTCACTTCCTTAGGAGTGAAGAGTATTTTTTTACTTTCTAGGGAGTAAAAAGTAACATCAAAGGTGAATAATGAAACTCATCAAACTTCCAGTTGATCGAGTTGACAGATTGTTTGATAGATTGGACCAACTCGAAGCGATAAGTTATCAGAGATGACCGAAATTTTGCGAGAATTTAAAAAACTTTTGGATCCTCGGAATTTCCAAAAAAAAAATAACCATTTTTTTATGACAAATGCGTAATTTCAATCATTTTTCTGTACCTGTGAATCGGGGCTAAAGATTTATTTTTCACTCTCTAGGGAGTAAAATGTACTTTTTACTCCCTAGCGAGTAAAAAGTGACGTCTGAGGTGAATAATGAAAATTACACATCTATAGGCTTACATTTTACGATAATCAATCCACTCACCGTAAGAACTGTAAAGAAATATTGGTTGCAGAAAATAAAATTTAGCGGTAATTTATAGAAAGTTACCATTTATAATTGATCAAATTACCGTAAATTAACCAAAATTGAATAAAATTTATAGAAATTTTTACGTTGAATGTTGGGTAATTTATCTTAACTTTCCATACATTACATGTAATGTTACCATACAAAAAATTTCAGAAAATTCAGAAAATGTCTAAAAATGTTTAAAGTTGAATTTTGGACAATTTATGGCAATTTACCATATTTACCTGGAAAATTACCATAATTTATGGTACGTTACCATAAATTATCAAAAAATTTCATAAAAATTTATCTTTGTTAGTTGAAAACTCATGTGTTTTGTTGCAAGTTTATCTTTTTTGGCAGAAAGTTCATTTTTCGGGTTGAAAATTAAACTATTTGGTTAAAAATGTAACTAATATATTTTTTGCACCGAATTTTTCCTTTTTTGTTAAAAATTAAATCTTCTTGGTTTAAAATGAGTATGTTTGGTGGAAAATTTAATTATATTATTGAAAATGTATTTTAGTTGGTTGAAAAGTAATTTTTAGACAAAATTGAACTATTTTGTTGAAACTTTGTTTCTGTTTTTTATTTTGCTGGAAAATTTATTTTCCTATCTAGAAATTAAAATATGCAATTTTTGGTTCACAACGTATTAATCTTACTGAAAAATTCAAATATTTTGTTGCAGATTTCTCTTTTTCGGTTGAAAATTCATCTCTCCAGTAGAAAATTTATCTATCTGATTAGAAATTCACTTTTTTGGTTGAAAATTGAACTAGTTTGTTCAAAATTTGTTTCTTTCAGTACACAATTAATTTTGTGAACTAAGAATATAAACATTCAAATTTTGTATTGAAAATGTATCTTTTTAGTACAATAAATTTAACTATTTGGTTTAAAATAAATGTATTTTGTCAATAAAAAATTGTGTTCGGAAAATAATCTTCTTAGTTATAATAATCTTCTTGGGTTGAAAATTCAACTATTTAGTTGCTTTTTTTTCGGTTGAAAATTAATTGTTTTAACTTTAAATTTAATTCGTTTATTTTTTATTCAAAATTTTTCGTTTTCACATAAAAACTAAACTCTGATTGAAAATTCACGTATATTTCGTATGACACTGAAAGGGTTTAAAATATAGTTAACAACAATTTGGTTTTCATTAACATTATTGAAATTTTAGGTGTAAGGTTGTTTTAATATATAAAAGAAAAATTTGGAACAGCCAGGGAAGAAATAAAATTTTACAGGGAAAAGTCAGAGAATATATAAACTTACCAAAAATGTCTAAAATTTCCAAAATTCATATTAAAATTAAAATGAAGTTTTCAAAATTTCCCCTAAATGAGTAGAAATTATCCCTGTGATACCAAAAACTGATATCGTCTCCCGCTTCACCCTCTTGGTGCATGGTATTTCATGTAGTTAATCTCAAGACTTGATTTCAGGGTCTCCAAATAATCAAGGTTCTATCCCAGAATGTGTAAATTAAAAGGTCACAGCTCGGAAATAAGCTTCCAGACTTTTCCACTGAGATAGAACCTTTTAATTTGTACGCTCAATATAGAACCTTTCAATATGTATCCACCGAGATAGAACCTTATTAGCTTTATTCTTATTGATCGTTTATGATAACACCATTTGTGCAGAATGAAATTGTATTAGTTTTGGTTATTTGAGACAGTGCATGTCGAATCCCCAGGATCAAGACGTACTGGTGTGAATCATATAATTGTTTCCAGGTCCTGACCCCTCTGACAGAGCCCGGAGTGGTGTGGTGTGGTTGTGGCATTCTTGCGACCCCAAGGGTTCTCCTCGTACTCGATTGTCAGGAAGTCGATGTGAAATACCCTAGCTAACTCGTGTAAGACATACCAATGCCAATAAATCGCTTCGAGGTGGATCAAAACTTACTTAAATTCTCGAATCCTGACAAATTGCTTCGGACCAAATCAACTTAAACCTTTCAATGCCAATCCGGCGAGATCACTGCAAATGAAATTTCAGGATAATACCACCTGGATAGTCAGAGAAACAAACAAGATGTGAAAATTGATTTAGAAGAAAGTGTCTTAAGAATGAAGCAATAGGGTCTTAAATTATTAGCCAAGACAGATCTATGTGTAAATATCTTTGATAAACTTGATGTTTAAATGTCAATTCCAAGACGTTTGCAGATCAATTGTAAAATTTCTGGATAATCCCATCTGAATATTTACAGACACACACAGGCTTCAAAATTGATTCAAAGGAATCAATGTTTGCACATCGAGTCTAAGATGTTTGCAGATCAAGTCCAAAATATTTAAACATAAAAAAAGTACTGTCATACGAGTGTCCATAAAAATGTTATTGTTCATGATACAACTACTTATAGTCCTATATTTCTAAATTTGTAACCCATACTCTCTCAAGTGAGGGATGTGGCAATTGATAATAGCAGCGGAAGATCCGAGATTACGTAATATTTATTTCACTCTTTGTGCTGCCAACCCCATACATACACAGTTGCGATATCAAAGAACGCAAGGAATCAGGAACGTAGAGCATTGGTTAAAGACCTACTAAGATGCTTTCCTGCGGCTGATCCTTGCCATGAATGCGAATCCCGAAGATCGAAATACATTTCTCTAATTCGCCTTATCCAGAAAGTAATTATGTCCCTCTCGTAAAAGAAAATTAATTTGCCTACTACTGCGAAAGGTATCATTTGAATAAGAGGTGTCCTCTTAATATCGATTTGATTTATCAATTTTTTCGAATCTTTAGTGTCAAAATAGATATAGATGAAAGTAGACGATTAGGAATCGAAAGATAAAAGTGGAGGATGAATTGGTCCATGGAGCATTCGAGAGATAAGCAAACAGTTTCGAAGCTTTTACCACTCTGCAAACAATGCTCGTTCAAATACAACGGACCATACAAGAGGTGACCACAATATCATTCTGATCCTCGGCATGCCTAACACCTCGCGGATAATAACTGTAAAAGCTTTTGGGAAAGATACGTGTTGCTGAAAAAAAACATTTCTATTTGTAAATATGTTTTTAGTATGACAAAAGCTTCCTGACCAAAGACCACGTTACCAATTGTTATTACCAAACGTTATAAAATAGAAGAAATTGGTAACATAGTTTATGGACGGCCTCATATACCAAATTTCCTAATGCTAGAAGCAAAAAAAGCAGCCTTTCGATGAAATTGGCCCACACAGTAATGGACATTCCGCTCTCATGATCGAAAGACCTCCTTGAGTTATGACGAGAAATTCTTTCGTAATAGAAAAATGCCATTTGTTTGATGGGAAGATCCTCCTATAACTATATATTTCTTCTATTCTACAGTCTAGAGAATAAGATATAGAATGTGGATTTTAATTAGAAACAACATTTTTTCTTCCGACTTTTGTTTTGTGTGGAGAGTATGACACCAGTAAATAAAAAATGAAGAAGAGGAATCTTGAGAGGTTTTCTTTTAAAGCCTGGTAAGGACATAAAAGCACTGCCCTTTCTTGGTCAGAAATCTATAATATACTCTTCGTCGGTTGTCTCCATATGTGATATCATCTTATATCCAAAATGTTTTCGATTTGCAAAAAGGACGTCTTGTATTCTTCTTTACCTGAGTTTCAAATTTCCGCTCAGCTGGACAGAACAATCACAGAGACGGAATACGAACATCAGTATCCTTTTCCCCTCAAAGGAAACCGCAGGGAACGCAGGGACATGGTCAAGCTTCTAATGATGTGGTCGAACTTGTTGCAAACCCTCCAAGGCGACAATCGACGTGTTTCTACATTTCAATTACCATGAAGAAACCAAGCAGAAAGTTCCTCATTCTAGAATTACATGTGTTTTGTCACACCCTCTTTAAAAGGAGGATCAAAGACAAACGATTCAAAACGAAGATTGGAACTTGATTAGGTCAGATAAGAATTTAAAGGGTTTCTTGAAATAAATTAATAATTAAACACAGAATTGATCAATATCTTTCAAAAATCAGTTTCTTATTCTAGAATTACTAATGTTTTGTCAAACCATTTTTAATAGGAGGATCAAAGACAAACGGCTAAAGTCAGCCGTTGGAAACTTATTAGCACGACGTTGAAGTTTTCGACAGATATGGTTTCCAAACTTGTGTAATTACTTTATAGAAAAGTAAGAATCATATCGAAAAAGTAAAAACACCTCTGGATTCGTCTCGGAAATATCTTGGTGCGCAATTTTTTTAACACTTCGTTAAACAATTACTATCTATTGTTTTTCTGCAATTTTTATAATCAAACTATGCGTCGGATCGAAAAACCAAGTACACCGTTGCATTCTTCTCGAAAATATGTAAATTTGATTTTTAATCTATTTTTTAAACAATGAGCGCATTTATTGCTTAGCGTACTGTTGCTGCAGGACTATAGATTAGGGTGGTTCAAAAATGCATGGCAAAATTTTTTTGCATAATAAAGGGCCCCGACCCCCCCCCCCATTTTATTCCAAATCCGAAAAAAGAAATTCCTCATTTTTATTTTTTTATTTTAACAGTTGTCAGTTTTCATTTCAAGTTTGGCACGTAAAATGCATGTGGAAAAATCACTTTTTTGAGTTTTTAGAATAACTTTTTAGGGTTTGAAAAAATGTGACGGGAAAGTATGGGGGCCTGTAGAGAATTATCCAACAAAGAATTTCATGTATCAGAAAACCCTAACACACCCCTGTGAGTACCTGAAAACTACTCTTAAAAACAAAATTGTCAATTCTTCATTAAATTCACCTTTTGAACACTGTATTCTGCTTTTTTTACTTAAAATTATTAATATTTGTCTAGTGGAATATTTATTATCGTTGGTTAAATAATTCTTTTTCGAAAATTCGTTTTTTCCCTAAAAATTATTAATATTAGTCTAGTGGAATATTTCTTAACATTGGTTCATTAATTTTTAGTTGTTTAAACAAATGGAATTTGTTTAAATAATTTTGTTTAGAGAAATCCATTTTTCCCTTAAAAATGATTACTTTTGGTCTAGCGGAATATTTATTAAAATTTATATTTATAATATTTATTAAATTTTTTGTTTTTATGTTTTTCAAGCTTTGTTAATAAAAATTATTACTATTGGTCTAGTGTAATATTTAACAACATTGGTTAACTAATTTGTAATTATTTAAGCAAACCCCATTTGTGTAAAAAATGTTTTTTTTTCTTCAAAAATTCGTTGAACTTGCAGTTTATTTGCATTAAGTGACAAATTTATTTTCCAATATTTTTCAGTTGTTAAAACAATAATTAATTAAAAATTAATGAACCAATATTGATAAATATTCCACTAGAGCCACATCAATAATTTTTATTAGAAAAATTCGAAACGAGATTATTTAAACAAATTACAATTGTTTAAATAATTGAAAATTAATGAACCAATATTGATAAATATTCCACTAGACCACAGCAATGGGTGGTTTAGGGGTGTCAAACCCATATGTCTGATGTATGAAATTTTTCATTGGATAATTCTCTACAAACCCCTATACTTTCCCGTCACATTTTTTCAAACCATATGAAATTATTCCGGAAACTCAAAAAAGTGATTTTTCCCCATGAATTTTACATGGGAAATTTCAATAAAACAAAATAAAAATTAGGGAATTTCTTTTTTCGGATTTGGAATGAAAAGGGAGCCGGGGGGGATCGTTTCCCTAAAAAAATAGCATTTTTTAACCACCCTACTGTAGTTATGGATTAGAATTTTGAGTAATTAATTTGAAAACAAATTTTAAGCATACATATTTCAAATTAAAACGTTTTCAATTCTAAATCTTCAAAATTGAAGATTTTTTCATTTTTACATTTTAAAGTACAACGCTTCTGTAATTTTGAAGATTAAAAGTAGAAATTTCTTAAATTTGAAAGATACGTATATAGTTTCCTGGGGAAATTTGAAATAATTTTTTATTTAGAGTAATGAGTTTTAAGGGAAAATTGAAAAAGATTTTTAAAAAATTTCAAATGATTTCCTAAAATTTCTAATTAGAATATAAAATACTTTGAAGCAAAGGTTTTCAATCTTTTCAATATAAAATTGAAAAAGATATTCCAGTAAGTTTACAAGATATATATAAAAGTTAAAACAAATTTTTTAAAATTAAAAACTTGTAAAGATTTCAAAAATTGTCTTTAAAAATGTAGTTTTTTGAAGATTTTAA
>JAWWLR010000127.1:46789289-46803116 GCA_035041075.1 Acraspis erinacei
AAAAGGGTTTGTTTTTCAAAATTGTATCAATCCAGGGATCACGCTAAACCCTAGTTATTTGGTGAGTTATTTTCCTTTTAATTTCGAATACGTTGAGAAAAAATATATATCGTGACAGTGCGTGCCGTGCGGAAAAAGAAATTCCGAGTTGAATTTTTGTTTTCGGTCTTAGGATTTTACAGAGACATCCAAGAATGCTTCTTAAATGTCAGAATTGTACGTAAAAAAATTAATTTGTAAACGGTTTTCGCTGTTCAGATGCTATCATCTGCTATCCGTAGATTTCTCTCTTGCGGAAAAGGAATATTTTCTGTTAAAATATGAATGTCCATAATATTCATTAATTTTTTTGAATACGCGGAGTCGAATTTAACCAATACTTTTAATTAAAAAATAGTTTACCTTTTGAAATTTTCTTCGTCTTTTTGAAACTGTAATCCTTTCCTCTCTATCTTCCCTCAACATATATTTACTTTTAATTCGGGATTTTATCCTCCTTTCGCAAAGAATTAATTCCTCAGTAAACCTCTTCACAGCCTTTTCAATTTTCCTCGAGAGAGCCTCATCATTAGACCAGGAACCTTCAGAATCTGAATCGAAAGAAGGAAATCTGTTCCACGATTTTGCCTCTTTTGAAGAAATATTTTCTCCAGTTCGTAAACAATTATTCCTGGATTTAAAGGACATTTCTCGATGATCATTCGCTGAAAAGTCTGTGAGAACACCAGAATCAACAGATTCGAGTAAATTCTTTTTTGATGATCTTGGCCTACTACAACTTAGCTCATTATTTGTTTCACTTGGGCACATTTTTATCGATTTTTTCGATCGAGGAACCTTTAGTAATTTTACTTTCTTTTTATCTGAAGACTTTTTTCTTTCTTCTATCAAAAAATCTCGACTCGCACTCAAAGTTTTTTCCCCCACAGAGAAATTGTTTCCAAAATCATCATCTATCCTTGTTTTTAGATTCTTCAAAATCTCTGATTCCACACCATCTTTTGAATTCTGGATAACTATCATCTCTTCAAACTTTCTCATCATATCCAACTTCTTCAATTCAGTACTGCAAAAACTTGAATTACAATCCTCAGGGAAAACATTTTCCTCCTTCACTGACTCCTGTTTCGAAAAAGATTGATTGAGTTTCTCAGTAAGAGTATCCTCACAAAAAATGATCGACTGATCGACATTTTTAGTTGGTAAAATGATTTCTAATTTGTCGATACTTTTTTCTTTTCTAAGCGAACGGTGCCTTCGACGAGTTTTTTTCCACTCTTCTTCATCAGAACTTGTTGTTTCCTTTCTGAAACTAAAATCCAGATTTTTCCGATCAAGAGTAGATTTATCAGAAACGCTTTTCCATGTCGATTTTCTAACTTTTTCTTTTCTTTTTCGAGGTATTGAACCATTAACACCTTCAATTTTGTGCAGAGGCACCAAACGGTTCTGCGGTTCTTTTAGATTGGAGGATTTTATATTGGGGGATTTTATTGCATTTTCGTTTAGCGAGCCGTGGGTAGATTCAGATTTCATATTTGGAGAATTCCCTCGGAAAGAGGATTTATAAAGTGAAAAGGGTTGAATCTGAAATATCTCTTTTTTGAAGGATTTTAGTTCTCCGACTTCTTTGAGAAAACTTTGATTCTTTTCATCTTGAGACTTAAAATACTTGAGACCAATTGAATAAAGACTTGGTTTCTCCAGCACCCAACCAGAAATTCTCCTTTGGATTTCTTTTTCAGGGTCTTCATCCTCTGGCTTTATTTCGCTAAACCAATTAAAAAAAAGAGGTCTCCAATTTCTGGATTTTGTAATTCGTAGTCCAAAATAATCTCTTCTTTCGAAATCTTTCTTCAGAAGATCGGTTGTGAGAGTTGTTTTCTGATCTACTTCTTCTAATCTCAATTCTTCAGGTGGTTTACAATTTTGATGATTTGGCTTGACAACGTGCAAATTTGTCAAGTTTTCATTACTCGAGACTTTGGAGAGAATCTTTTCTTCTGTTCTACGAATATTATGAAATATTATTATTCATTAATAAGTTTTTGAGATAAGGGGTCACCCATAAACTATGTTATCAGTTTTGGGCTATTTTGACGCCCCTCATGTTTAATTTTTTTAATTTTATTTTGAACAACATGAGAAGAATTTTAAACCAGTTGAATTAAATTAAAAAAAAAAAAAAAAAACATTTTTTAACAAAATATTTGAATCATCATCCAAAAAGATAAATTTTAAACAAAATAAATGAATTTTCCACAAACCAGTTCAATTTGCTACAAAATATTTCAATTTTCAACTAAAAAAGAGTTTTCAAACTAATAGACGAATTTTCTAAAAAAATTCGATTTGCCGCCAGACACTGAATTCTTAACTAAAAAGGATAAATTTTCATCTGAAAATGGAATAGTCATATTTGCAGTTTAAAAAATTAATTTTTAACAAAAAACAAATTTTTTACCCATTAGATTATTTTTCAAATAAGTAGTTAAATTGTTTATCCAATAGTGGAATTTTCTCTCAAAATAGTTGAATTTTCAACACAATTGTTGAATTCTCAAATAAAACCAAAAAGATAAGTTTCAAAAAGATTATATTACATTTACATTACAAGATTACATTTTCAGTTAAAAAAATTAATTGAAAAATACAATTTTTCTACCAAATACATAAATTTTTCACAGAATAGTTCAATTTTCCACCCGATACTATAAAATTTTAACAAAATAGTTGAATTTTCTAACAAAATAGTTACATTTTTAACAAAGCAAGATCATTTGTCAACTTAAAAACATGAATTTTCATTAAAAATGAAGTAGTTACATTTGCAGTTTATAAATTAATTTTTTACAACAAAAATTCTTACCAATTAGGTATTTTAAACAAAAAACCAAAAAATTTCTAACCAAATAATTGAATTTTCTATAAAAGAATCCAATTTTCACGCAGATAGTTGATTTTTAAACGAAAACCGAAAAGATGAGTTTTAAACCAAAAATAAAGTAGTTACATTTTCAGATTAAAAAATTAACTTTCGGCAAAAAAAAAACAACTAATTCTACGACCAATTACATTGAACCGAAAAAGAAGAATTTTTGACAAAATAGATGAACTACAGGCAAAAAGATGAATTTTGAAAAAAGATGATTAATTTTTTACCGAAAAAGACGAGAATTTTCAATAAAATACATGCATTTTCCACAAAAAACTTAAATTTCTAAACCGACCTAATATGTTTGAATTTTCTAATAAAATAGTTGAATTTTGAACCAAATATTTAAATTATTTAACTAAACGGATACAAGTTTTTAACGAAAAATGAAATAGTTACATCTTTAGTTAATGAAATTAATTTAAAGAGAGATAAATTTTCTAACAGTTTAAATTAGCAAAAAAGACGAATTTTCAACCAAATACTTCAGTATTCTAGAAAAGTTCAATTTTCCACCCGACACTATGCATTTTCAAACAAAAAAGGTAATTTTCTAAAAACGAGTTTATTTTTCAAATAAATAGACCATTTTTAACAAAATATTTTAATTTTTAACTGAGAAAGATAAGTTTTCATCCAAAAATGGGGATGCTAAATTTTCAATTAAAAAAATTAATTTTTAACAAACATAAAAATTTTTTACCAAGTAACTAATTTTTCCAGTAAATATTTTTTTAACGAAAAAGATTAATTTTAAACTAAAAACAACCAGATAAGTTTAAAACCAAAAGTGAAATGGTAATATAGTAGAAAATTAATTTTCTACCGAGAAAGAAAATTTTCCAAAAAACATAAACGTAAAATACTATCTTATACTGATGGATAGATATTTAGAAAATTGCTTAAACAATTTTTTAATGTTTTAAGCAATTTTCTCTAGAATTGAGAGAGAAAGTCGCCGTTTTTCCAAAAATTCTCCACCTTTTGTTCAATTTTCAATTAAAATGAGATAATAGTTCATTAATGTTAGCAAAAATAATTGTTTAAATAATTTATTATAATTCTTAATAATATTCTCTTCGTAAAACGTAAAAATATGCAGTTTTTTAGAAAATTTCAACTTTTTGTCCACTTTTCACTTAGTGAGGTAATACTTAATGCAAGTTAACAAAAATTGTTGTTTAAACAATTTATTATGGTTTATAAATATCTGCTCTTAGATAAGTGCTAGACAGTTGCGATTTTTTCTGAAATTTTTTACTTTACTTCGCCTTTTTATTTATTAACAAATGATAACAAAATATTAGAGCGAACTATATTTTAAACAATCTCTTTCTTTTTTGTGAATAGATTGGTGTGAAATTAAAAGAATATTTTAAATATTCTTAAAATGTTCTATATGGATCGTAAATATAACATTTCTTTGAAGTTTTTACTGAGAGCCTTTTTGTTTAAATTTATATTAACATTTATTCCTGACTGAAAAGTCAAAGAAAATCTGAAACATTCAGAAAAACAATCAATCATAAAAAATAATAATATGTGAAAATCATTATTTTTGCTAAATTGAATTAATTATTGACTCATTCCAAGTGAAAAGTAGACCATTAGTTTGAAAATTTCAGAAAAAACGGCAGCTTTCTATCATTTCCCAAATTGAATATTATTAAAAAGAATAAAAAAAAAAATTAATTCCGTTAACTTTATTTCATTATAATTACCTCACTCTAATTGAAAATTGTACTAAAACTGGAATATTTTGGAAAAAACTGCAATTTTGTAGCATTATTCTAAGCTAATATTCATAAAACAGTAATCAATTATTTAAACAATTATTTTTTGATAACATTAATTAAGTTTTGCCTCACTATATTCGAAAATTAGACAAAAAGTGATTTATTTTTGAAAAAACTGCAATTTTCTTGCATTATTATCAAAGAAAATGGTTAAAAACAATAATAAATTGTTTTACAAATTTATATAAACATATAACTGTCAGTATAAGGTAGTATTTTATGTATTAGAAACCATTTAGATTGAAGAAGCACAAAAAAATCATAATTAGCGTCAAATACGCGCAAAACCGATTTTTTTATTTATGGCGTTTTTTTGAGACCCTATAAAATAAACTTATGGGGGCGAGATTGGAACCCTTATATCTTATCCTTATTCTATGGGTAAATTTAAACAGAAATGTTAGGTTTCAAATCGATTCAGCTAACATTCATGATTCTGAATAAAATTTATAAAAACGTATTTTTTCTATTGGGAAGTACTAAATATCATTTAAATATATTACATAATAATATAATATAATATAATAAAATATATGGTAAGGATATGATAATAATATATAATAATCTCTCAGAAGGCCGTTTTATCAAACACCTGTCGCAGTGCAAGCCAGCGACTAAAATCCTATGGAGTGCCAGACAGTAGCTTTTAGAAGGCATCCAGAGGCGACTGTGCTCACATCCTCATGTCATCAGGCACTTGACTTAGACCGTGGCTTATGATGAAAAACCAGGTTCATCCGAGGAGAAATTCAATTGAAAAAAAAATTTTATAACATAAAAAAAAGATTTCCTTTTTGTGGATTACAATCATTTTCCAGGAAGATGTATGAAAATTAAGGACAAAACTTGCCTCCCCCCAATTTGAGACTTGGTTTATGGATGATCCCTAAGAAAGAAAAATTAATTACTCACATCAAGTTTGGTATTGAACAATTTTTAGAGACTGTTTCCGGGGAACTCAATAAATTAATTTTTGAATTAAAAAAATATTCGGGTTCCTTTTTATCGTTTCTGAGGATATCCAGAGACTCAACTTGAAAAATAAAATTATCGGGTTTTTTCCTGGCACACATGAAAGAGTTTCTTTTAAAACTTTCATTGGGAGTTGTAACAGACCATGTGAGACTGGATAAAATTGATTCAACTGCTTTTACTTGAATCATGTTTCAATCTTAGAGCACGAATTTCACTTTTAGTTTCATTTCAAGGTTAGCATTCAAAGGTTAAGGTTGCGAGGAAGGTGAAAATTTTCATTCACGTTACGATAAGATTGAAATCGATTGAAATATAATATAAGGAAAAATTACTGTTTCTTTACTCAATCTTTGCTTTTACGTATACAACAATTTTACGAAATGCGGTTTTATTACTTTAACCTAAGAGTACACAACTGGTAAACAACATTCGACGGAAATTAAATGCGATTACAACTTCAGAGTTTACAAATTTTCAAATCAATTGATATCATCTTTCGATCATTTTTAATCAAATGTTTAAAAAAAGGAAAATTAATTTCAAATATTTTTGTGTGTGTAAAAAATACTTTTATTCTTGTGCAGCAGAGTCTAACATTGGAAAAAATAGTTTATAAATTTTCAAATCAATTGTTACCATTTTTAGATCATTTTTAATTAAATGTTTAAAAAAAGGAAAATTAATTCCGAATATTTTTGTGTGTGTGTAAAAAATACTTTTATTCTTGTGTAGCAGCGTGTAACACTGGAAAAAAAAGAAGTAGTGATTTTATTTTAGAAAAAATTACTCTTTTTGCCACTAGAACAAAATTTATTTTCTTCCCGTCTTTTCTCCATTTTAAAGCATTTGTCCTTTCCGATTTAAAAAAATACTTTTCTCTTATTTTTTCGCTAAAATGCGAACTAAATTATTATAAATTAATAAGAAAATCCAACTATTTTTTGTGGAAATAAAATTCTTTTCATTCTTTTTAATGATAAGTCTACTTTTATATTTTTGGTTAAGAATTCATCTTTTTTATTAAAATTTAATTCCTTTGCAGTAAGTTCAAGAATATTATTCAAAAGATTCTTTTTTGGTTCAAGGTTCATAATTTTAGTTGAAAGTTCATTGCAAATTTATCTAATACATTTTTTATTGTAAATTTTTCTTTTCTAGCTGAATATTCTACTGTTTGGTAGAAAATTATTTTGTTCCTGTTGAAATATCGTTTCTTCTTTATTGAAAATTAAACTACTTTACAAAAGTGGAACTTTATTCCTAAAAATGCATTTTTTGTTTGAAGATGTTTCATTTTAGGCAAAGTTCATGACCTTGGTTGAAGAATTAACTATATTTTGATAAAAAGTCGTTGTTTTTGTTAAAAACTTAATTTTATTTAATTAAAAATATATATTCAAATTATACCAATGGTATTGTAACTTCGCCATTCTTGGTAGAAAATTTAACTAATCTGTTGAAGCAGCGTTTTTTTGGTTAAAAATAAATTTTTTGAACTGAAAATTTCACCGTTTTATTTTTTATTGCAAGTTTATCTTTTTCAGTTGAAAATTCGTTTTCTTGGTTGTTGAAAATTTAACTATTTTGTTGAAAATACATTATTTTTGTTAAAAACTTGACTGTATTGAATAAAAAATATAATTATTGCCTTTTTTTAATTTACTATTTTTAGTTTAAAATTCAACAATTTGTTTGGAAATTCATGTAATATGTTTAAAAATTTGTCCTTTCTGGTAGAAAATTATCTTCTCGGCGAGATGAAACTAAAAATTTCACTATTCCATTTTTATTTAAATTAATAGTTTTAGTTGAAAATAGAATATTCAAATTTTTCATTGTGATTCATTTATTTTTGTTTAAAATTCAACTAAATAGTTTAGTTAAAAATTAAATTATTGTATGTAGCTGAAAGCTTGACAGTTTTTTAAAACATTTATTTCATGGGGTAAAGATTTACCTCTTTTGATAGAAAATTATATATTTTTTGTCTGAATATAGATTTCTTAACATAAAATTTAACTATTCTATTTTTGGTTGAAAGTTGATCATTTTGAGTTAAAAATGTTACTATGCAATAATTATTGGTTGAAGATTGAACAGTTTGGTTGATTTTGTTTAAATAATTTTTTAACTGAAAATTTACCTATTCGATCTTTTATTGAAAAATAATGTTAATAATTTATAATAATTAATTATTATTATCCACGAATAATTAATAATAATTTTCAATTCAAAATTAAATAAATTAGTTGAAAGCTTGACTGCTTTGTTAAACATTCATTTTATTAAGTAAAGATTCACGTATTTTAAAGAAAAGTTGAAGTTTTTTTCTGAAAATAAATTTGTTGAATTAAAAATTTAACCACTCCATTTTGGGTTCAAAACTTATAATTTATAATTGAACATTTAATTATTCAGTTGATAGCTTGACTGCTTTATTTAGCATTAATTTCATTGGCTAAAGATTCACCTATTGTGATAAAAATAATTTTTGTCTGAAAATACATTTTTTTACCATTAAATTGAATAATTTCTTTTTGGTTCAAAATTTATCGGTTACAGTTAAAAATGCAACTCCTAAACTTTTCATTGTAAATTCATTGTTTTTTGTTGTTGTTCAAAGCATAATTTTTTAACTTAAAATTTAAGTATTCCATTTTTATTAATTTCAAATTTTTAGTAGAAAATAACATTATTTGGTTGAAAGTTGAACTGTTTCGTTAAATATTCATTTTATTGCTTAACATTCCAGTTTTCTTGAAAATTGTTCGTTTTTATTGAAAATTTGACTATTAATTTTTTTTTTTTGAAAATTCAACTACATGATGAAAGTTTGACCTGCTTGGTTAAAAATTGTTCCATTTTTGGTATAAAAAATAATTTTTAACTAAAAATTGGACTCTTCCATTTTTTGTTAAAATTTGATAATTTGAGTTGAAAAAAAATCTATTTCTACTAAAAATCTTAAGCGTTTCATATTGAATAATAATTAGTTTGCATTCTAGGAAGATATTTTACCCTAAAATATTTGATAAACTAGCACAATATTATGAATAATATTTTACATTTTTTGGAGAAAAGATTTACTGATGTTGTTGTCATCTCAAAGATTTCTTTTCATAAATTTTTGTTGTTCAAGTCAGAATGTAATAAATAATTTGCATATAACATGCAAAAAATGTATTTATCGTTTTTAATTAAAAAATTTGTGCAGTTCTTTGCTTTTAATAAGTGTTAATGTTTAAATCTGGTTGCTCTGAGCAGGTAGTTCGGTGAAACTCCGCTAGGACGCGACATGCCTCCTCTTTCGCAACAGAAATGCCGCTTCTGGTTTTTAAAACATGGGTCGACGCGAAGCTAAATATACTAACATAGTGCAGGGGCTTCCGTAATCTACAAGACGGTTCCTTGTAGGCCGTGGTTCTTCCATTGAAGCGGTGGAGCTGTAGCCCTTGCTTTTTTAAATAAAATTCCACAAGTTTGGAGTAATTTTAAGTTATTACACAATATAATTCCGGCCTAGGGACAAGTTCCTAAATTTTTAATAGTTTTACGAAATTAGTACATAGTCGCTGCGACGTTTTATGGAAAATTCTCTAAACTTTCAAAAAGATTCCACAAAAATATAGGGAATGTTCCCAAATAAATGTTTGGGGGAAATTCCACAATTTCATTTGTAATATTTCACAAATTTTAGGAAATTTTCCCCAAGGTGGAGTAGGGACAATTACAGAATTTTAATGTATATTACTTCCACCTCAAATTATTATTTATTATCAATTTCATAGGTATAGTTAATAAATGTTTGGACTATTACCTTTGCTATGTGATGAGAAATTCCATCGCGCGTGATTGACGCTCAGGCGGATACCTTCCTGTCAAGGGTTTCATAGCTCTTCATTAGAGATTGTCATATAGAAATTTCTCGAATCGAAAATGCTGAGAATTTATAAAATTAGATTTTAATTGCTACAATTAACCATAAGAGATCTTTCATGGTAGCCGCTGGACCGGGAAAGCGGGAAATTACAGGGAATTTTTTAAGACAGGGAAAAGCTGTACATTTTCAGTTTTAAGTTTTTTTAAAGGGTAGCTTGGAACCCTTAATAAATAAAAATGAAAGGCGACTTGAAATTTTTGCATAGAAACCTTTAAAGTTGTTCAGTTTTAAATATAAATTAATTAATGATTTTTAAAACTGAAGTGTGTTAAAAATAGTTGAAGAACACTTTATTTTACATGACGATTCGGAATCTGGTCTACATTAATTTATTTACAGGTTTTAAAGTTAAGAATTGAACTCTTACAATTCATTTTTAATTTTTTTAATTGAAATCTATTTCAAATCCTATTCTAATATTGTTTTAATCTGAAATAATAAATTTTTAACTCAATCAATTACAAAAAATGTGTATTAAAAAAAAGTTTTAATTCTAATATTTCGCGATATTTGACCGTTTGAAATTCTTGAGCGTTAAAATTTCGTAGTGCTGAACTTAAACTTTGAAGCTCAGACTTTCAATTCTCCTATTTAAAATAGTTTTTATGTTTGTGTATGTAAGTGTTGCATTTTTATGTGAAAATAATAATTAAACAATTGGTATTTTGAAAATTCTTCTAATTAAAATAATGTATCTTTAAAGGATTTATATATAAGAAAAACGTCTGAATTTCACCATTCAAATTTCAAAACAAAAGAAAGAAGTTTTGTTATTTAATTTTTTCCGATTTGGAAGGGGAAAAATTTTTGATTTTTTACATTTTTATTGAGTTAAAGGTGGACTATTTTGTAATTTTAAGATTTTAATTGAATTTGAAATAAAAAATTTAATTGTTATTATATTTACAGAGGAAAATTTTATATTTTTGAGATTTTTATATAATTGGAAAGGAGGACATTTTTTTCAATATTTAACGAATTATTTGAATTTTGCACATTTTCAATGAGTTGGTACAACTTTTGTTATTTTTTTCTAATTGAAAGAGAACAATTTTTCGTTTTAATATTTACATTGTGTTCAAGGGGAAAACTTTAAAAAAATCTTTTTTCAGAATTGAATTAAGATAATTTTTTATTTGGAAGTTTTTTATAGAGTTGGGAAGGAGGAAATATTGGTTTTTGAACATTTTATGAATTAGGGAGATAATTATTATTTACAAAAAATTTTAAGTTGAAAAAGAGGAAGATTTTGTTTTTAACTTTTTTTCTGAATTGGAAGCGGCCTTTTCTTGTATTCGTCAATTTTTCTTCCCTATTGGTAGACGCCTTTTTTTCGTCTTCGTTATTCTTTTTTATTTACAGGTATGGCATTTTTCTTATTTTTTCTAAATTGGCAGGCGCAGTTTTATATTTTGTTTATTTTTCAAGTTGCCGAAAAGGAATATTTTTTATTTTTAACATTTTTACTAAGTTAGAAGAAAGGAAAGTTTCGTTTTCAATTTGTTCTAAACTAGAAGAGGGAAATTTTTTATTTGTAAGATTTTTATAGAGTTAGAAGGAAGGAAAGTTCGATTTTAAATTTGTTACGAATTGGAGGAGCAACATTTTTTCTTTTGAACATTTTTATAAAGCTGAAAGGGAGGGAATATTAATTTAAATTTCTTTTTCAGTTGGAGAAGGATTCTATTTGTCTTTAAGATTTTTATCGAGTTCGAGGGGAGGAAATATCGTTTTTAATTTTTTCGGAATTGGAAGTAGCCATACTTTGGTAATTTTTTCTGAAATAGATGGGGCATTTTTTTATGTTCAATATTTTTATAGAGTTTAAAGACACAATTTTTAATTTTTTTCTGCATTGGAGGAGGGTAATTTTTTGTTTTCACACTTTTATTGAGTTGGTAGGGAGGAATTTTCTGTTTTCAATTTTTTATAAATTCAAATCGAGACACTTTTTGTTTTCAGAATGTTTATTAAGTTGGAAGGGAGGACATAATATATTTTGATTTTTGGTAAATTAGAAGAGGGACATTTTCTGTTTGTTATTGTTTCTCTAATTTCGAACAGGTCAATGTTTTTAAAGTGGATATGGGACAATGTTAGTATTTTTAACATTTGTATAAAAGGTGGGAGCTTATTATTTGAAATTTTCAACTTTATCGGCAGTAGGAAATGTTTCATTAAAAAAATTTTTATTAATGTGACTATAGTGGACTATGGAATTAGACAAAGTCGGCTAGGGTACGGTTGTACGGTGGGAATAAATCGACTTTTTTCAAAATAACGTACAGCCCACAAATGTTGACCGATTAAGACCAAAAACATTCAAAAAAGGTGATAAGTTTTCTAAGAGAGTTATCGGGCCTGAATATTGAAATAGGCTTTCAATTTTTTTATAAATAAACAAATATGAAAAAATTACCATTTTTTCTATTTGACGTTCCCGGTGCTCATTAATAAGATGAAAATTATTGAAATTTCCTAATTTTCATAGAGTAACTCCAGATTATTATTGCCAATATTATATACAAATTTAATAAACAAATGCCTTAATCAGCCATTTTTGGGAGAAAAATTCTTTTTTTCTATTTCCTTTTTTCAATTATGAGCTTTACGATAATTTGAGAGAAATTCATAATATGTTGATTAATATAATTATTTTTTTAAAACCAATGTAATAAGCAAATGTATTATTCGGGTATTGTTAAGCAGAAAAAAAGAATTTTTTCTTCAATGCCAGTCGTTTCAGTTTGGAACTGAATGACAATTTCAGCAACAAGCATAACTAGTTGATGAAGTTTATGATTTTAAAACAAATTTAATAAACAAATGCATAGATAAGGCATTTGTCGAAAGAAAAATTCGCTTTTCTCGATGACAGCTTTTTTAATTAGGAAATTAATGATAATATCAGAAATATTTCATAATTTATTGCTAAATTTTATGATTCTTTAAAAACAATTTAAATAAAGAAATACATTATTGAGGACTCTCTCGAAGGAATTTTTTTTTTGATGTCAGACTTTTAAATTGGAAGCTTCATAGTAAATTCAGAAAGATTCACGATTAGTTGATAAATATTATGGTTTTTTGAACGAATTTAAAAAACAAATGCATTATCCGGGTATCTGTCAAGGGAACAATTGTTTGTTTTTTATGTCAGTCTTTTTAATTAGGAAGTTAATGATAATTTCATTAACACTCATACTTAGTTAATAAATTCTATGATGTTGCAAACAAATTTAATAATCATATGCATTATTTGGGCATTTGTCGAAGAAAAAGTTTTTTTTTCAATCTTAATCCCTTTAGTTCAAGTTTCTCATTACTTTTATTCTTTTCATAAGGTTGCAGTTTTAGAATAATGCACTTGCTTATTAAATTTTATTTAAAAAAATAATTTATTATATAATTATGAATTTTTCTGAAATTATCATGAAGTTCCTAATTAAAAAAGTTTTTATGGAAAAAAACAAATTTTTCTTTCGCCAAATGCCTTATCGATACATTTTTTTATTAAATTCGTATCAAAAATGTATCAAATTGTTGAAAATGTGGCTGAAATTGTCATGAAGCTTGCAATTGAAAGGACTGGCATTGAAAAAAACGAATGTTTTTGCCGACAACTGCCTGAATAACGCATTTGTTTATTAGATTTGTTAAAAGAATCATAAGATTAATCAACAAATTATGAAGTTTTCTAAAATTATCATAACACTCCTAATGAAATAAAGCGAAATCGAAGAAAACAACATTTTCTGTCGAAAATTTCCTGATTAATGAATTTGTTTATAATATTAACAATAATAATCTCCAGAAGAAATTTCTTTATCATTATATTCTTTTCATCCAAATTTCATGCAATATAACTTTAAAAACGTGAAATTATAGAAAATCGTAAGAAACATTCTTTCAACAAATAATTTGCTTAGAACATTTTTTTTCTTATATAATATATGGATATCTTTAACTAATGTTACTCTCGCAAATTTAGACGATTTCAATCATTTTTATGTTATTAACTCGACAACTGGACAATTCTTTCAGAGAACTTAAAAGCTTTTTTCAATTCTTTTTGTCCATATCGGTCAATACTGGTGGATTCTACGTTATTTTGAACCAAAAACGTCATTTTTCCCCACTGCGGCTCGGCTAGGGTATGGCCTATAGTGACTAGAGTGTTG
>JAWWLR010000127.1:46819684-46829831 GCA_035041075.1 Acraspis erinacei
GTGCACAAGTCTGGGGAATATATAAAGACCGAGCGCGTAGCGTGAGGTAAATAAATTATCGAGCGCGAAGCGCGAGAACCAACACCCGCGCGCCCTAGGCGCGCTCAAAATTGCCAGCGAAGCGAGCCGCGCCCAGCGCGCAATGAGAATGTGCCCGCTCAGCGGGCAGATTTTTTTAAAATACATTAATTTTGTTTTGGTCTCAATACAATTTCCGGGCGATATATCTGAAATTTCAAAAGACAAATTTTCCAGTACATTTCTGGACCGCACTAATTATACACACACGCACACACATATATGGACCTCAGGCTGTGCGCGGAACTCGCGAAGTGTACGCGCGAATAATTTAGTCCGCCCTCGCATGTAAATTACGCATATACGGCTCTATAGTCGCGGGTATATAATGCTAAACAATTACACCATAATAATTAGTAATTAGGCGCCCAGCGCCGCGGAGATCAGTTGCCCTGTCGGAGGTCGATCGCGAATAACGGTTCGAGTGTGACTTAAGTGTGACTTAAGTGGTGCCTAAGTGTTATGTGGGCCACCGATTAGCCGGATAACTTGCCGCCACCTCCGTAATTGATATGCTCGCGGGGCAGGATCCCTTATCGAAAAATTGCCGTCGCGATTCAAATAATCTGACGAGCTGGCCAAGAAAATACCCACCACTGTACTTCGCTAATGGCAGATTATTAATCGTAATCGCTTTCTGGGAATCTAACGCGATAAATTCTCAATCACTTCGTAAAATGCAATAGCTCCTTCATATCAGGGATGTATTATATACATTTTTATTTAAATAAATTTTTTTTAGCAATTTTTAATTTCGTGCTCAATTAAAAAATTCTGGCTCCACTGGGATTCGAAACCCGGGTCTTCTGCTTGCTGGTCCGGTGCTTCGCAGCCCAGTGGGTAGACCACTTGAGTGGTAATATAAGGACGTACGTTCGAATCCCGCTCGAGTTAGGGAGAAATTTTTGGATGGATGAATCACCATCAATATTTAAAACGTTTATATATGACTATGAAGATAAGAAAATAAACTAACTTAATGTTAAATCATTTAATTTATATTTTGAATAATTCATTTCAGGATATTTTTTAAACTTTTTTCAATCCTCGTCTTCTTGGTTACAGACCATCGCAAACAGATGGATCCCCTCTTATCCCAGGTGTCGTCACAAATAAAAATACCCCCCACCCTCCCTTTTGAGTCAAAATTTTGTCTTGATTTAATTTGATAAAAACCTAGAATAAAACTTTTAATTGTCGAAAAAGATGCCTTTTGAAAAAAATCGTTGAATTTTCTGCCTAGTAAGATGAATTTTTAACCAAATAATTGAATTATCAAGGCAAACCACGAAGTTTTACGAAAACATTTGAAATTTCATTCCAAAAGGACGAATTTTCTATAAAAAAATACAAATCATAAACAAGACAATTTTTTCGACCAAGAAAAAATAGTTGACTTTTCAACAGAATGATGACTCTTCAAACAAAAAAAATGAATTTTTAACCAAGAAGTTCAAGTTCCAACCAATTAGTTGAATTTTCAACTAAAATTATGACTCTTAAACTAAAACAAATAATTTTTATCAAAACTAGTTCAAGAGAAAAACAAACAGTTGCATTTTTTAACAATTAATTACATTTCTATCAATAAGATAAATTTTTTACCCAAAAAAGAATTTTTAACAAAATACTACAATTTTAAAATAAATTGTTGAATTTTAAACCAAAGAAAGATCAATTTAAAAAAAAATTTGGCTACTGACAAGTGAAAAAATTCAAATTCAACTAACAAATAGAGAAAAAAGTAGGTTAATTTTCAAACAAAGATATGAAGTTTCAATTAAAAAAACAGTTGTATTTTTAACCAAATAGTTGAATTTCCATAAAAAAACTACGAAATTTTTAGAAGACAGTTGAATTTTCAATTCGAGAGGACAAACTTACTAGCCAAAAACACACATTTTAAACAAAACAGTTAAATTTTTTACCCAAAAAGATGAATTTTTAACAAAATAATTTAATTTTCAATCAAATAGTTCAATTTTCAACTTCAATTAAGAATCTTTAGTAAAAAAGTTAATTTTCAACAAATTAGTTAATTTTTTAGTGTAAAAAACCCAAGTGTGTGGCAGTGGCTCCACACGGAAGAAGTGAAACTTTGATGGATAAACTTTGAATTTTTTTGTTAGGAATCTTTAGAGTTTAGATTATCATCAACCAGAACAGATTAAGTTTAAACCAAACAGTTGCACTTTTACCCAGCGAAGAAAAACTTAATTTTAAACACAATAATTGAATTTTTAACTAAAGATTAATTTTTTACTAAAAAAGATAACTTCTGAACAAACTACATCAATTTTCAACCAAATAGTGGGATTTTCGACCAATTTTATGAATTTTCTACCAAATAGTAGAATTTTCTACCGAATTTTTGCGTTTTCAGTTTAAAAAACAATCTTTTAAAAAAGGAACGAATTTGAAACAAAAGTAGTCCAATTTTCAGCTAAAGAAATTAATTTTGTACTAAAAGTATTAATCTTTGATACCAACCAAAATTAATTTTGAAGGAAGTTGTTAAACTCTCAACTAATGAGTAGAACTTTTAATTTAAAAACTTTAATTTAAAAAAAGCTTGTAATAGTTAATATGTCAACTAAGAATATTTTAAATTTTGAATCAGAAGAAGTTTAATTTAACAAAAAATTTGAATTTTCAAGAAAATATTTCAATTCTCAACAAAAACAGATTAGCTCTTAATCAAACAGTTGCATTTTAACCAACTAATTTAAATTTCTACGAAAAAGTCTAATTAAAAAAACACATGCATTTTTAACCAATTAGTTTAATTTTCAACCAAATATTCGAATTTTTAACTAAACCAAGAAATGTTATTTATTAAGAGAAAGATAAATGTCAACAAAATGGTAAACTATTTAATCAAAAAAATCATCTGAAAACAGTTCGATTTGATTCTCCAAAAATATTCATTGTGAACAAAAAATTATTTTTAACCAAATAGTTGAATTTTTTAAACAAAAAGACGAATTTTGTACAAATTCGTTGCACTTATAATACAAAAAAGTAATTTTCTGCAAAAAAGTTGAAAGTCAATCCTGAAAATATAAATTTTAAGCAAAAAAAGTAAATGTTGAATTATTAGGCTAAATTGTGAACTGTAAGCTATAAAAAATATCAATTTTCCCAACTAAAAAATATTCATTTTTAGTTGAAAAAATAATTTTCAACAAACCAAAAAACGGTTTTTTAGTATAACGTTAAATCGTCAATTAAATTAATTATGAACCAAAAATACAGTTCAAAAAATTAACTTTCAACGAAAAATACTAACATTTTTTATTGGCTATTGGTAAAAGAGGCAGTAAGAGGTAGTTTTTGAAAGACACTAAATTTAAATTTAATCTTAAAATTTGGTTCACAATTTCAAATGTCTGTACTAAATAAAAAAGTTCTCGGTCAGCTGGGATTCCAACCCAAGTCTTCATTTATTGCACTCGTGCTTCGTAGCTTGCTGGGTAAAATAATCAATATAGCAGTCTAAAGACCTGGGTTCAAATCCCAGCTCAGCTAGACAGAAATTTTTTTACATTTAAAAAATCAATCAATATGTATATAAGACCATGCAGAGAAAAATAAACTTCCATCAGTTATTATTTTAGTATTTGAACAATAATTTTAAGATCTACTATTGATGAATTGGTAATCAAAAATCCATTTCAGAAAATTATTCTGTGCCCTAATATCATTACTCTGATACATCCCCAAACTGAATTAACATGACCGAATTTTTATGGATGGAGAAAGTTGGGGAGGAAAAACGTTCCCATACTGACAACACATCCTGTCGAACTCGTTCACTTCATTCAAGTACTACATTATGCGCTCGTTTCAAGCTCACCCTCCTTTTTCATCCCCAACATATTCAAGTGTACTGGTAACTTCGTTTCAGAAATGAACCTTCAATCTTTCATTCATATTTCAAGTCTTTTGTTGAAAATCCGTTATTAAATAGATCAAAATTAATTACATAGTTATTATAATCAACGGAAATGTTTAGATGTTTTTATGGGGCGGGCGTGGGGAGAATCAGTGAAAGTTACATTACGAACTTTGAAAACATTTCGTACGCACCTTGATCCTAAATTTAAAAACAAATTTTTTCCCCGGTTTTAAGAAACGTACACTTTTTCTTTTTTTTCGCTTAAATTCGAACTCAATTATTCTTCTGGATTAAAAATCATATTTTAAGTTGAACTCTTGTTAGATATTTTTTTTAAGAGAGTCATCATTCCAGTTTACAATTCATATCCTTTATTGAAAATTTAACTATTTTGTTAAACGTTTATTTTTTTATTAAGCATTCATTGAAAAATTGAAAATTTAAATGTTCGTCGCACAAAAAATAATGAAAAATAAGAAATCCCATTTTGCGGTCAAGCTATGTAAGATACGAGAAACGATGATAAAATAAAAATTTTGCTCTCGAAAAACTTTTACAAATAATTGTTCATGAATCACTTTTTAAAATGACGCGTAGTTTTTGTTTTATTTTGAAAAACAGCATTGATAATAAGGTTTTTTTTCAACAAACGACATAAGCTAAAAAAAATAAAGTGGCAAAACTTATGTAGGTACCTAAAAAAGAGCTACAAATTTTTGAATAAATAAATTTTTACGAAAAATGCCACAAGCTATGCAAAAAATGAATAAAATAAATTTATTCACCCAAAAATTAACTACAAATTTTTTGTTCATCGTTTTTTTATATAATGCATAGCTTGTTTTTAATCATGAAAATAAAAATGAAAATAAAAATAATACATTTTTCAGGGTGTGAGAATAAAAATTAATGCAAAATAAGTAAAAAAATATGACAGTAATCATGCTAAAGAAAATATTTACTTCATTTTGCAATTCCTAAATAAGCAATCCCAGCGTGAGGTATAAGAATAAATTTAATATACATTTAAAATAACAGTGTTGAACATAATTTAGAAAAGTTAATATTTTTGTCAAAATCGAGTGCGAAGCACGAGATACGTAATAAAAATGTGTCCGCTAAAGCCAAAGGAGATTTAACAAAAAGAGAATTCACAATCACCAAATTAACATTGTCGATGGTTTGACCTTTAATTTTAAAAGGTCTATGTTTTTGGTAGCAACTTAATTTCCTTGGTTGAAAATTAATAATTTTTGTTTTAAAATTCAAGAACTAGGTATAAAACTAAACTATTTCGTTGAAATTTTTTTCTGTTGAAGTTCCAACTTTTTTATAGATAATTCATCTTCTTGGCTTCTAAATTAAATTAAATTTTGGTTTGAACACATTTTCGGGTTGAAAATTAATGGCTTTTGTTGAGACGTCACTTTTTCAGTTAAAAATTATTTTCTTTTGTGAAAATTTTTATAGTTGAAAATTAAAGTTTTTTGTTAAAATTTTTTTATCTTAAAAGTTAACCATTCCATTACTGATGGAAAATTATTATTAAATTGAAAATTTAACTTTTCAACTCGAAAAATTCCACTATTTAGCTAAAAATCCAAATTTTTTTAATAAAAATTAATTTTTTATGCGAAAATTTAACTACTACACTTTTGGTTCAAAATTGATCGCTTATTATTTGAATAGTTAACTATTTTTTTGAAAACGTTATGTTTTTTGGGTTGAAACCTCATATTCTTAAGCTGAAAATTTAACCATTTGGTCAACTATTTTATTTAAAACTTGCCCTTTTGGATTAAAAATGCAACTGCTTCTTTGTTGAATGCTAATATTTTTGTTTTAAAATTCGACTTAACTTTCCGATCATTTTTCTTTCTGAAATTAATTCGACATTTACGACAGTAGAGGAAAAATATTCACTATTCAGAATTGCAAAATCGAGCTGATTAGAAAAACTCTTCCGCTAGACTGAGAATTTTTCCACAGAATGTGACAGTTGCACGCATGCAAGGTTTCAAGGAAAATAAGTTTGAAGATTCAGAAAAAATTAGAATAGAATTTGAAATTGGAATTAGATCGAACAAGCACACGGCATAATACGGTCCATAGGGTATATTATTTTAGTAAAGGTAGTATATTTAAGGTAATATGGGTAAAAAATACATTAAAATGACACGAAGTAATATGGTAATATGTCACATGATGTAATATGGGGTATGGGGTAACGTGCTACATGCGGTAATGCGGCACATGGGATCTATTTTTTTATATTGATGTTATGGTTTTTGACAAGTGAGTTGTAGTTAATAATATGTTGTTAATTTTTTCTGTTCACTAGTTCTAAAGATAATGTTTGTCAAATATTGATTATTAATTCTATAAGTTTTTCAAAAAAATGTAACTCCGCTGGGATCCGAACCCAGGTCTTTTAGATTTCTGGTCTGAAGCTCTTACCACTAAGCTGCGGGGAGAACATAATATTTTCTTCACAACCCTTATAGTGATTTTAGACCTACTAGGCAAAAAACATTAACATGATATTATTTACTACATCTCCCTGATCAAAAACCATTACATCAATATAAATTTTAATTCTCAAAGTAGGAATAATTTGGGATCAATTTAATCTTACAAGTATAATGAATGACGTCGGAATTCAACTTGTGTGGTCTGTGAAGAAAATAATTTCGATGTCTGTAGCTTAGTGAGTAAGAGCAGCAGTCTGGAAATCTGAAGGGCCTGGGTTCGGATCCCAGGCGAGGTAGAGATATTTTTTTTCACAAATTATAAAATCAATGATCAGTATTACCACAATATTGGTTTTAGTCCTAGTATACAAAAAACAATAAAATCATATTATTTACATCAGGTTTATGTTTTTGATTAGGGTATTATATTTGACGTAATATTTGGTAACAAATTACACAACATGATACGGGGTAATGTGGTACATGGGGCAACATGGCATGTGAACCCATGTGATAAATATAGGGTAATGTGGCACACTGTTCGATGTTTTTGGTTCGGGTAGTATATTGGGGCTTATATGGTACACGTGGTAATGTGGCGCATGGGGTAACTTGTCACACGCTGAAATGCAGGGTGTGAGTGAATGTGACACATTGGGTCTATATTTTTGGTTAGGTTGGTAGATTTTGTACAATTATTTACTAACTTTTTTAAAGATATTTACCCCAAAACTCCACAAAAAATGCGGTAATATGACAAAGGGTAATATGGCATATGGGGCAATATAGCACATTAGGCAGTATTTCATATGAGATAGTGTGACTCATAGGGTAACGTGACATATCTTCTATATGTTTTTGGTTATGGTAGTCACACATGAAATTATTCACTGGTAAGGGACCGTGCCTAAATTATATAACATCTCAAAAAGGGGGATGCGGGAGTCGAAACATTTTGTTACAATTTTTTACGAAAGGGGGGAGGGGGTCCTTCTATCATGTGCATAATTTTTTCAAATTCGCAAAAACCTGATCCTTAAGATTAATCTTTTAGTTATAAATTCTATTATTTGTTTGCAAATTTAACAATTTTCTTCAAAAGACATTTTTTGTTTGCAATTTCAACTGTTTTATTAAAATTTGTCTTTTTAGGTTCGAAATTCAAATCGTTTCGTAACCTTTCGTTTAAAATTCCTATTTCGCTGATAAGTTAACTAAATTTTTTTTGGTTGGAAACCCTCTTGGATAAAAATGTAACTGTTTTGTAGGAATTTCAACTATTTCCTAGAAAATTGACTTATTGTTTAAAATACGTATTTTTGTATTGAAAGTGAATCGAAATCTTTTTGGATGAAAATTCAAAACTTTTTTTGAAAATTTGTCTTTTTTATTTAAAAATTCACCTGTTCTAGTACAAATTTCATTTTTCTTGGGGGAAAATGTAACTGTTTGTTAAAAAGTCATACATTTTGGTTAAAAATTCGACTATCAAGCAGAAAATGAAATTATTGTTTACAATTCTTATTTTCGTATTGGAAAGTGAACTAGAAACTTCTTTGGATGACATTCTTTTTTTGTGATTCATCAGTTTTAGAAGAAACTTTATCTTTCTTAAATGAAATACAATTTTTTTTTAATTCGACTTTTGTTTGAAATTCGGTCTTCTTAGTTTTAACATTCACCTGATTTAGCAGAAATTAATTATTTATTGGATAAAAATGCAACTATTTGTTTGAAAACTCAACAATTCTGTGTAAAAGTCATACTTTTTGGTTGAAAATTCCGCTGTTTTATTGAAAATCTAAAGATTTCGTAGAAAATTTATCTTTTGGTTCAATTTAATATTTTGGTGTCGAAAAGAGAACTCAATTCCTTTCTGGATGAAAATTCTATTATTTTTTAAAACATTTTTTTGCAGATTAAAAATTCATCTGTTTTAAGAGCAATTTCATCTTTCTGGGATAAAAATGCAGTTCTTTGGTTGAATATCAAACTATTCTGTTAAAAAGTCATAAAATCCATCCTTTTTTATTGACGAAATTTGTCTTTTTGGATTGAAAAATCAATTTTGCGGGAAAACTTATCTTTTGTTAGAAAATTCATACTTTGTTCTTGAAAAGTCAACGGGAAATTTTTTGGATGAACATTCAAGTATTGTTTTGAAATAAAAATGCACCTTTTTAAGAGAAATTTCATCTATTTAATAAAAATGCAAATTTTTGGTAGAAAATTCAACAATTTTTTTAAAAAGTCATCATTTTTTGTTAAAAAGTCTTCTTTTTCGGATTGAATACGTAATTTTTTTCTTAGAAACTTATTTTATGTCTAAAAATTCATATTTCGATCGTGAAAAGTCGACTGAGATCTTTTTTAACCGAAAATTCAATTCTTTTTTTTTAAGATGCCATTTTTTCTTTAAAATTGATTCTTCTTTGCTTGAGTATTCAACTATTTGTTTGAAAAGATATGGTTGAATAAGTTTGTTAAGAAATATTTTTTTCAAGATCTACATTTTTGGTTGAAAATTCATTTCCTTGGTTAAAAAATTGTAGTATATTATTAAAAATTAATCTTTTTAAATTTAAAATTCAAATACTTAAGCAAAATGTAAATTACATTGTTAAAAATTTTGTATGAATAAACGCTTATGCCTTTAGTTGAAAATTTAACTCTTTAGTGGAAAAGCCTACTTTTTGTTTAAAATTAATTTTTTATGTGAGTATATAACTTTTCCAGTTTTTTCACAATTGATATTTTTTAATTGAAAATTCTTCCTTTTTGTAAACAAAAATAATTTTCTTGGATTCAAATTTCATTTTTGTTGTTTAAAAATGCATCAGTTTCGTAGAAAATTAATTTTTTGATGAAAAGTCATATTGCTTGTTTGAAAATTATAAACTTTTGTAGAGAAAATTCATCTTTTGGCTTAAATTTTCAAGATTTTGGATAAATTTTTATTTTTTATTTGATTGAAAAATCATTATTCATTGAAAATTCATCATCTTCAGTTTACATTTTTTTGTATAAAATTCATCTTTTTTTAACGAAATATCAAATATGACACTTTTTTGTTGGGAATTTATATTTTTGTTTTTAAAAATTCAACTATTCCTTTAAAAATTTAATTATTTTGTTCAAAATTCAATTATTAAGGAAAAATTAGGAAATTCTGAAAATCAGGTTCTCGGACAACCTGTCTAATTCTACTAGCAATAATTAGAAAAAACACTCTTATCTGCAATTTTCTCAGATGTTATCTTCGAATTTTACTTTTGCTTTTTCTTTTATATTTGATTTATTTCTTATACACATATATTTTCTTTATTTTTTATTTATTATGCACAATAGCATTCTTTTTCTTAGAGGGCTATTCAGCGTCAGGGATTTTTCTATCATAAATATAAATATAAATACAAAGGGTAATATAGCATATGGTATAGTGTCGCGCATGGGGTAATAAGCCACGCCAGGTCTATGTTGTTGATTAGGGTTGTATACTTGGGGTATTATAGAACACGGAGTAATAGAGAACACTTGATAGCGTGGTACAATGGGGCAATTTGGCACATGGGGTAATGTGGCACATGGGGTAATGTGACGCATGGGGTAATTGCGGCACATAGGGTAATGTGACACACGGGGTCATGTGCTGCGACATCTTTTTATAATATAGAGAGGACAGTTTTAAATTAAGCAGAAC
>JAWWLR010000127.1:46848452-46863300 GCA_035041075.1 Acraspis erinacei
CTAAATCTTTTTGGATGAAAATTCAACTCTTTTATTTTAAAAATTTGCCTTTTTTATTGATAATCTCACCCGCTCTAGTCGAAGTTTCATTTTTCTGGGACAGAAATGCAATTGTGGCCTAATATTTAAGAATATTGTTAAAAATTCATACGTTTTGTTAAAAATTCGACTACTTAGCAGAAAAATTAATTATTGTTTAAAACTCTTATTTTGGTTTGAGAAGAAATTTGATCTTTCTTGAATTAAAATGCAACTGTTCGATTGAAAATGTAACCTCTTTTTTTAGAAAGTTTATCTTTCTGATTTTAAAATTCACTGGCTTTAGCAGAAATTACATCTTTCTTGCAAAAAATACAACTATTTGGTTGAAAATTCCACAATGTTGTTAAAAAGTCCTACTATTTCGTTAAAAATTCTGTCGTTTTGTGGAAAAAACATCTGAAATCTTTCCTGGATGAAAATTGAAGTAGTTTTTTGCAATAAAAAAAATTATTAAAAATTAATATATTTTAAAAGAAATTTTATATTTTTTGTATAAAAATGCAACTTCTTGGTTGAAAATTAAACTGTTTTGTTTAAAGTCATAGTTTTTGTTAAAAATTTTTATTTTGGTATTACAAATCAACTGAGATCTTTTCTGGATGAAAGTACATTTTTTAACAAAAAATGTTGTCGTTTGTTATTACTAGTAAATCTGTTTTAGTACAAATTTAATCTTCCTTGGATAAAAAATGCAACTATTTTGTTAAGAATTAAACTATTTTGTTAGAAATCCATCCATTTTTGAAAAATTTATCTTTTTGATTAAAAAATTAATCTGTTTTAGTAGAAATATATTTATTTTTTACAAAAATGCAACTTCTTGGTTAAAAATTATTTCATCTTTGCTTGAGCATTCGAATATTTTGTTTGAAAGATTTGGTTGTTTCACTTTATTAAGAAATAATTTGTTTGTGAAAGATTTATCTTTTTAGTTCAAAATTCATCTCTTTGGTTGAAAGTTTAATTATTTTGTTAAAAATTAATATTTTTAATTGATCATTCAAGTACGTGATTGAGAGTTAAACTATATTGTAAAAAAATATTTTTTAGTTGAAAGTTCTCCTTTTTTAGTAAAAAAATAATTTTCTTGGGATAAAATTTCAAATTTTTTGGGCAAAAATGCATCAGTTTCGTAGGAAGTTAATTTGTTGCTGAAAAGTCCTATTTTGGTTTGAAAATTCAATTTTTGTGGAGTAAATTCGTCTTTTGGCTTGAAGGTTCATAAATGTATAGATAAACTTTTATTTATTTCTTGAGCAAAACATTTTTGATTGTTAAAATGTAGTCTTTTTGATTGTAAAATTATTATTTTTTAAAAATAAATTTCATCTTTTTTTATTGAAATATAAACTATGATACTTTTTGTTGGGACTATCTTTTTAGTTGAAAATTTCTAATTTTGTATCTGAACTAATGGTTTATTTTGTTTATAAATGATTCTATGTTTAAAATGTTATAAGATTAAAATGCTGATATTTAAATATTATTGATAAAAAAAATGAGAAATTAGTCAAGAAAATATCAGGGAATTTTGAAAATGAAGTTCTCAGACAGCCTGCTTAATTCTACTACCAATAACTAGCAAAAGATTTTTCGAAACTAAAAATTACGTACGAATTAATTTTTGAACTCACAATGTAACTATTTTATTTTTTTGACATTTTTTATAGTTGAAAATTCATATATTTTGTTGCTAATTCTACTTTTTTTTCTTCAAATTTCAACAATATTGTGGAAAATTCATGCATTTTGTTGATAATTCGCCCTTTACGTAAAAAGTTTATATTTTTGTTAAAAATGTAATATATTTGGTTAAAACTTTAACTATATGGTTAAAAATTAACCAAATTGTAACTATTCAATTTCTATTTGGAAATTTATCCTTTATTAGCCTAAAATTTAAAACTTTTTGGTAGAAAATCAATTTACTTTTTGTTGTTGAAAATTTATTGTTTTTGGTACGAAAATTAATCTTGTTTGTTGAAAATTCATCTTTTTGGTTGCGGATTTAACTATTTCGTAAAAAAAATCGTCTTTTTGGTTCAAAAAATATTTTTTTTGTTGAAAATTCAACTTTATGGAGTAAAAACATCTTTCTTATTGGAAAATGTATAATTTTTGTTCCTTTTGCTTGAACTTAATTGGTTGGAAATTGTTTTTTCTTTCTTGAAAATTATTTTTTTTCACTTTAAAGTTGTCGATTCCATTTTTAATTTCGAAAATATATTTTTTCGCTAAAAATTTAACTGTTTAAGATAAAAATTCAACGGCATTCAAAATAATTCGTCCTTTATTTAAATAAAAAATTTAAATATTCCATTTTTTTGGAAATTGATTTTTTATAAGTTGAAAATTTAACTTTTTGGTATGAAATTCATGTAATTTGTTGAAAATCAGTTTCTTGTTGGTAGTAAAATTAATTTTCTCTTTTTTCCAAAATTCATCTTTTTGTCTGAGGATCCAACTATTTGGTTAAAAATTCGTCTTTTTGAATGACCTTGCCTGACTGAAAATTGGTTTTTCTTTGTTGAAAATTAAATTTTTAAACTGATACTTTGATGATTTCATTTTCAGTTCGAAAAACATATTATTTAATTGTAAATTCAACTTTTTCGTATAAACTTCATCTTTCTTAATTGAAAATTCATTAATTTTTTTGAGAATTCAACTATTTTATTTTTTTCTAATTTCGTTTAATTGAACAGGTTAAAAATTCGTATTTTGATAGCAAAAATATTTTATGGTAGAAAAGTCATTTTTCTTGGGTAAAAATAACCTTTTTGTTGAAAATTCAACTCTCTTCTATAAAATTCGTATTTTTTGTTTGAAAATTCCTAATTTTTTGGGTGAATTTTAAATTTTTTTTGAAAATTCGATCATTTGCTTAAGAACACAACTTCGAGGGTTGGAAATTCAACCTTTTTCGTAACGTCATCCTTACTGGTTGCAAATTAACTTTTTTCTTAACTTAACTGTTACTGCGTGGTTGATTAATTTTTTTTAATTCGTCTTTCTTAACAGAAAAATTAAAAAAAACCTTCTTTGTCATTATTGAAAATTTAACTATTTTTTTTGAAAATGCAATTTTTTAAATTGAAATCTTAGGAATTGAAAGTGTTTCATATTGAATTCAATAAGGCATTACAATTAATTTTATTTAAAATCATTTTTTTATTATCGTTCCCATATTTTCGTGAAAATTCACCCTGTTTGCCCTGTTATGAGAGAATTTTGAGCTACGTCAGTTTTCGAGGGAAAATAGTTGAGTTTGAAACCAAAGAAGATTTTTCAGTCATTAGAGAAAAAAAATGCCAACAAAGTTGTCGAATTTTTAATCTAAAAAGGACAATTTCAAAAAAAAACAAACAGTGGAACTTTTAACCTGGATATATGAGTTTTTAACAATAAATATAATTTTCAACAAATTAGCTGAATATTCAACGTAGAAAAACTGAATTTTTAGATAGAATTGTAAATCTTTAACTGGAATAGATGCATTTTTAGTTAAACAATTATTTTTATAGGAAATGGAACTAATTTTTTATAAAACAAGTAAAGTTTCTCTCAAGGAGAGGAATTTTCTACCAAAAAGGGTGAGTTTTTAACAGAATATTTAAGTTTTCTAAAAAATAGTTGAATTTTTAACCATATACTGGAAATTTTTACCTGCAAAAATTAAATCTACAACCAAGCAGCTGAATTTTTAAACAACATATAATAAAGTTTAACTAAAAACATTTAAATTCTCAACACTGAAAGTTGAATTTTTAACAACAAGATGAATTCTCAACAAAAAATTAAATAGTTGATATTTCAACCAAAAAAACGTATTTTCAACAAAATAAAAAAATTACAATGAAAGAGCTGAAAACAAAATTCGTACAAAATAGTTGAATTTTGAACCCAATAGTTCAATTTTTAACCCTCAAAGATAAATTCTTAACCAAAATGACAAATTTTTAACGAAGAAAGTTAATTTTCTGCCGAAAGAGACGAACGTTCAACAAAATACTTGAACTTTCAAATAAAAAAGATAAATCTTAAATGAAAAGCTTTTTTTTAACAAAATAATTTAATTTTCATTCCGAGATGAATTTTTAAATAACATTATGAATTGGCAACCAAGAACTTAAATTTTCAAATCAATAGACGAATTTTTTGTAATGCAATAAAATACTTACATTTACCTACGTGGTTTAATTTTCAATTAAAAAACAATGTAGACACAATTGGAATAGTAAAATGAGTTTTAAACGAAGTAGATAGACTTAAAAATAATCAGATAAATTTTAATAAAAATGATCAATCTTCAACTGTAGTACTTAAATTTTCATTCAAACAAATTAATTAACAAGAAAACTAATTTTTAACCAAAAAGACCAGTTTTAAAAATAGAAAATGTCTCTACGGTTCAAATTTTGAATATTGTATTGTGTATACACAATAATTATTGTTATAACAATATAAACTAAGAATATAAATTAAGAAAATAAACTCAAAAAACATACAAAAGTATTAAAAAAATTTATCAATCTTATTTCCATAGCAATTTGTAGCTACTAATTACATTAGTAAATTTTCTACTAATTCGAAATTAGAGAACAGGTAACTGTTTATATTTAATTTTTCTTTATTTTATAATAATTCGAATAAAAATTTAAGAAATTCAGAGTAAACTAAAATCAAATTTAAAATCCTATTTAACTTCCAATAGTCAAATTGACGTGCAGAATTCCTGGAAATAAAACTCATACAACAACCTTTTCGAGGCAAGAAAAATTTGAGCAGGTAGGAACAGCAACGAAACCACGATGTTGTTCCTAGTTGCTCAAACTTTTTTGCCGAAACGTTGTTGATTATTTTTTAGAATTGTTTTATGTTGGAAGATTTTATGGTGGTTATCCAAATCTGGCAGTTGGATTCTTGGTTTTATTTTCAGTAATTCTGCACATTAGTTCGAATAATTTCACACATACATGGTGCACACACATTTAAGAGAGGTACCCTAGAGTATAGGGGATTTTTCATGCCCAAATGCACTGCACTGATCGAAAAGAAGAATAGCACCGCCATGTAAACCAATTTGCACGCCATGTCATGAAGCCCATGATGTGCGGATATTTCCCATAGGAATTAGGGTAGTATATGTGCTATGGCGATTAGGTTCCCAGAGGAGTAGAGTGAACATGAGAAAATCTTCACAACTAGACCATATTAGTTATCAATAATCTGTATCCACTGTTCATTTACTGAATTTTTAATAAGATTGAAAAAGTAATCTTCTCTCTGAATTTTAATCAGTCAAAAGTGACTGATCGAAGTCAATTTTTACTTATTCTAATAACGGGTACTCGATGGCTGATAAATTACTCATACGTTGAAAATTCCTCTCTTTGGATGATTGAAAAAAAGTGTGTATTTTGTTGAAAATTTGACTGCTGTAGTGGAAAATTAATCTTCTTAGCTAAAAATTTATCTCTGGATAAAAATTTAAAGGAAAAAAATTAAGATTCATAATTTTAGTTGAGAATTCTACTATTGAGTTAAAAGTTCAACTGTTTTGTGTGAAATTCAATAGCTTTGTTAAAAATCTATACTTATTATTTAAGAATTCAATCGTTTTGTTGAAACTTAAACTACTTTGTTCAAAACTCATGTTTTGTTTTTGAAGATTTATAATTTTAGTTAAAAATTCATCTTTTTGGTTAAAAATGTAAGCATTTGGATAAAAATTGGTCATTTTTAGTAGAAAATGAATCTCTTTGGTTGAAAATGTCAACCGTTTTGTTTTAAATTCACCATTTTTGGATGAATTGAAGTTTTTAATTAAAAAATAAAATATTTTTTGATTGAAATATTAACTTTTACATTCTTCGTTGAGAATTTAGTTGAAAATTCAACTACTTCAAAATTTATCTTTTGTTTTGAACATTTATCATTTTAGTTGAAAATTCATCTATTTTGTTGAAAATGTAAGCATATGGTTGATCGTAATTGTTCGTAGAAAGTTAATCATCTTTGTTAAAAATTCATATTTTTAGGTCTAAATATATCTCTTTGGTTCGAAATGTAAATATTTTGTTGGAAATTCATCTTTTTAATAGGGATTTAATCTTCTTGGCTGAAAATTCATAATTCTAGTTTAAAATTCAACTATTCATATGAAAGTTTATCTACTTTGTGGAAAAAATCTTTGTTCAAAACCTTCGATCAAAAGTCACCCTTTTGAAAATTTAAATGTTTTTTTTTAAATAACCCTTTTTCGGATGAAAAGAACTTTCTAATTAAAAACAAACTCTTTTTTGATTGAAATATTAATTTTTACATTTTTCGTTTATAATTTAGTTGAAAATTCAACTACTGCAAAATTAATTTTCTGTTTTAAAGATTTTAAGTTGTGAACTTGGTTGAAAGTTGAACTTTTTTCAAAATTCATTGTTTCTTCTGAAGATTCATCATTTCAGTTTAAAATTAATCTTTTTGGTTCAAAATGTAAGCATTTTTTTGAAGAATTGTAATTCCTAATAAAAAACTAATATTCTATGTTGATAATTAATTCCTTTACCTAAAAAATAATGCCTGTTAGTTGAGTGTGATTTTTTCTTAATTCATTCTTTTTGGTTAAAAATTCAACCACTTTGTTGAAAATTTGTCTTTTTTATTTGAAAATTGAATATTTTAGTCGACTTTTTTTCATCAGTGAAAAATGTTGTTTTTTTTAATTTTACTATTCCGTTGAAAATTGGTATTTTTTTAAATTTAACTGTTTTTTATTCGGAAATAAAATATTTTTTTCTTGAAAATTAAAGAAAAAATTATTTAAATAAATTATATTAAAAATTAACTAATTAATTAAAAGTTGAACTGCGTTGTCCAAAATTCATTTTTTGTTCCGGTGATTTATCATTTTAGTTGAAAATTCATCTCTTTGGTCAAAAATAAAACTATTTTGTTGAATATTTGTCATTTTCAGTAGAAAATTAATCTTCTTTTTTGAAATTTCATCTTGAGTTAAAAATTTATGTCTTCCGTTGAAAATTTAACAGTTTTTTTGGAAATTCTTTTTTTAGCTTGATAATTGAATATTTTGGCTAATTTTTCTTCTTTTATAAAAAACGGTTTATAATAAAAACTTTATTATTGTGTTGAAAGTTCATTCAGTTGCTTTAAAAAGTTATTTATTTTTGTAGAAATGTATTTTTTTGGTTAATAAGGCACCTGTTTGGTAGAAAATCCGCCTTTTTGACTTGAAAATTAACCTATTTTCGTATAAATCTGATCTAGATTCTTCAAAATTCATTTTTCATTTTGAAGATTTACCATTTTAGTTCAAAATTCGTCTATACGGTTCAAAATTCGTAATTTTTAGTAGAAAATTAATCTCTTTTGTTGAAAATAAATTTTTTTCGATACAAATTTATATCTTTTTTTGAAAATGTAATTATTTTGTTGAAAATTTAACCGCCTTGTTGAAAATTCGTTACTTTTGCTTGAAAATGCAATATATTGGCTAATTTTTTTTTCTTTAATTAAAAGTCTGTTTTGGCTAAAACCTTCATTATGTTTTTAAACGCTCGTTTTATTTGTTTCAAAAATTTATCTCTATTTGTAAAAGTTGATCTTTTTTGGTTAATAAAGAACCTATTTTGCAGAAAATTCATGTCTTTTCGTCTAAATTGGATGTATTTTGGTTTAAGATTCAATTATTTTGTCAAAAATTTGTCTTTTTTATATGAATTGAACTACCTTTGACTTAAAAATAAAAGCTTTTCGGATTAAAATGTTAACTATTACATTTTTTGTTAAGCAATTTTTTTTAAGATTCAACTTCTTGGCTAAAAGTTGAATTGATTTGTTGAAAGTTTATTTTTCGTTTTAAAGATTTTTCATTTTAGTTGATTGAAAATTCATATTTTTAAATAAAAATTCAACTATTTGAACAGAAGTTTATCAATTTTATTGGGAATTTTCAGTTTGAATATGGCTGAACGATCAGCTGGATAACTGGAGGAAAAATAATAATATTAATAAAAATAATTCTTAAATTCTAAATAATTCAAGTATATAGAGCTCTGATTTTTTTAATGTTCGTAAAAAAATGTTTCTCATCAAAAGTGTAATTATTTTCTTGAAGTGATTTTTTAAAAATTGTCAATCGGGGTTGAAAAGTCAACTATTTTGGTGGAAAATGGAAATATTTGTCAGTCACTTTCTACTGATCGTCAATCAATAATTTCACGGTATTGATTGATTCAGTCAGCAATATTGACTTTGTGAAACTCGTCGCCTTGGGTGATTATTGGATAGAAAAATCAGCGACCCGTGTCGGATCGGTGCACAGTGGGCAAAAAAAAACATCTGCGGGCAAATTGACATTCAGCAGACAATTATTAACCGATTTTAACTGTTTTTTAAAGTGAAAACTAATTAAATTTCGCGTCGAACTGCCATGACCAATTAAATTTTTTTGTAGTTTATTTAATAACAAAAATGAAAAAAATTTGACTTTTGAATTATACCCGTTTAAAAAAAAACTTTGATTCAATCAAATAGAATTCAGTCCAATAGCCGTTTCTAGAATAATTGCTCCAGCTTCTGGAAGCAATGCTTAATAAAAATAAAAACAGTGGATCGTTATCGAACTATTAAAAAAAGTTAAAAAATGTTTTAATAATAGTAGATTACACAAAAAATATAAATGCTGAAAAATAGCCAAATAATGCATTTGTTAATAAAGTTTGGTTTAACACTATCAAATATTATCGATTCACAGCAAAAAATCATTGCTAGATAACTGGCTGTTAATTCCGTGAAAAAAGCGGTATTTTATTTATTAATACGTAAAATGATAAAAATTTGTTTAAACAATTTTTTTAAAATTATAAATTGTTTATTGCCATCAAAATATTCTTAAAAAGTTAGATGTTAGTTATTTGCAGTAACTTGCATTAAACAATCAAGTTGATACCTCCTGAAATAGCCAAACAGTGAATTTGTTAATTTAGGTAGTTTAAAAAATTATTCATTTTCATTTTTTGACCAAATATTATACTTATGTTTTATTTCTAAGTAATATGTGATCAATTCCATAGACAAAACTTTATTTATTCCATAAAAAATACCTGATATGGATATTTCTTTATGGAAATTGTTTTTAAAGTAACAAGTTATTTATTAACTTTTATTAATTCATCTAAAAAACTCTTTTGGTCCAATCCTGGTCTCATAAGTGGTTCCAAAATACATGTAATCTAAGATAATAAATCTCTGATCTGAATGGTTCTGAGAATCCCAAAGGAGACATTTGCGCCTACAAGGTTAACGCGATTCTCGCTCTTTGATTCTTTCCTCTGTCACTGAAGCTTCTGCATGTCCGTGCCTATACCCGGAATTCTTTACACCCCAGGTCCTATTAGTTTTTGTTGTGAACCCTAGGGTGCGAAGTTGCCCTATTAGGCAACATTTCGTACCCGATTGCAGGTTTGCCATTCATCTTCTGCATCTTTCTTTATTCTCCATTTTTCTCTCCACATTTCCATTGACGCCTCGAGCACAATGCCTAACGGCACAAGCTACTCTGTTCAGTTAATGAGCGCGTGCCGCTGACAGTAAATCACATGGACATTGTACACATTTTCTTTAAATTTGGTTGAAATACACCAAACGCGGAAACATGAAAGTGACCTGGAGGTGGTGGCTTACTTATTCCAAGTCTTGAGCTTGTATATTCCAAGTAGTAAAGCCCCTTCACCTCCCACTTCTGTCCCTGTACGGTCTCGCCTGTGCCAGTGGCGCACCAATTAAAAAGAGGCCCTAAGAGCGCAAATGCGCAAATGTAAATGCGCAAGTCCAAGGACTTACACATGCTTACAGCGCGCCATCGACATAAGGCAGGCGCAGCCAATAAACTGGAAGTGGGGACCCCTCCAGCCTTGAAATACCCACATTTTTACTTTACGCGGCCCTTGGAATAAATGAAAGTTTACTAAAATTTCCTAAAATTTATATTGATTTCATTTTAAAGCTTTTAAAATTAAATTTTGATACGGTTTGTCACTTTTAATTTTGAAAATAGGATCACCGTTGTAATTGCGGTTCAATTTCCAACTAAAAAATTACTTTTTAATAAAATTGTTGAATTAAAAAATTTACATTAAATTAAATTTACATTTTAACCGAATAGATGAATTTTTATACAAAAGTTTCCGATAGTTTTAACGAAGAATTTTGAAAGAGAGTGGAATGTTCATCTAAGAAAGATTTTTCAGTTAATAAAGAAAAAAAATTCATGAAAAATGTTAAATTATCAAATAAAAAAACGAGCTTTCTACAAAAAAGTTAAAGCTTAAGATAAATACTTTTATTTTCAAAGAAAAAAAATGTCAACCAAGAATATTAATTTTCTACCAAAAAGATGAATTATTACCAAAATACATCAACTTTGAACCAAATATTTGAATTTTCATCCAAGACGATTTTCTACTAAGCAAGACGAATTTTCAACAAAAATCATACATTTTTAACCGATAAGTTGATTTTTCTATGAAGAAAATTCTACTCAAAAGATTAATTAAAAGCCAAGTATTCAAGCCAAGGATTAATTAAACCCACAAAACCGTATAATTTTTTGCGAAAAAGGAGAATTCTTAATAATAACTGAATTTTTAACAAAAAAGATTAATATCATATGAAAAAAACATGAACTCTCAACAGCAAAAATTAGATACATTTTTTAACCAAATATTTGATTTTTTAAAACTAAAAATTCTCAATTTTAACAAAAATGATCAGAGTTAAATTTTTATTTTAAAACAGTAATTTTAGGCAAAAAACGAATATTCTACAAAATATTTTAATTTTCTACTAAATTATTAAATTTGTAGCCTTGTTGACTGAAACAATTTTTTTATGAAGAAGATAAAGTTTTTACTGAAAAGGAGCAACTTTCAATCATCTAAATAACTCTCAACCAAATATTTAAATTTCTAAATAAAAAAGAACAATTTGTAACTAAAAATTCAATAGTTAAATTTGTATTATAAACAAATTAATTTTCAACAAAAAAAGGCATTTTTTACAAAACCGTTGAATTTTCTACCAAAAAGATGAATTCTCAGCAGTTGAGTTATAAAAATAAAAAATTATCAATTTTGATGAAAAAGGCAACAGTTAAATTTTCATTAAAAAAATTTATTTTCAGCACAAAAAACTTTCTACAAAATAGTTTAATTTTCTATGAAGTACTTGAATTTTCTACATTTCTTTTAAATTTTCCAGCTAACAAAATGATGTTCCTACAAAACATAGTATTTTTTACCCAAAGATATTAATTTTTAACAAAACAGTTAATTTTCTAGATTTTTTTTGCATTTTCAACCAGCAAATGAAAATTTATTTTCTGAAAAAAAGAGTTTTAAACAAAATACATAAATTATTAATCAAATAGAAAAAAATTTTAATCGAGAAGATTAAGTTTCTACCAAAAGTATGAATTTTGAACGAAATTAATAAATTTGCAAATAAATGTTTGAAGTTTCGAATAGAAAAGATAAATTCCCTAGCAAAAATAGAATATTTATATTAAAAAATTTATCTTTTGCCAAATATTTAAATTTTTTACCAAATTGTTAATTTTTTGTTTTTTAGTGATTCACGGGCGTCAAACTAATTTGTTTTCAAGTTATTACTTTTGTACTCTGGATTCTAAAAAGCGTGAATTTAGGAATCGTTTAATATTCAACGTTTCCATTAGCTTTGTATGTATTCATTATTGTTAAAGGTTCCAATTAGAAATCGCATAATTTTTAACGTCTTTAGAATTCATTATCTTTGAAGGTACACAATATTGAAAATTCCATAATTTGGACTAGCGTAAGTAACAGTAAATGTTTTTTTTCTACAAAAATCTAATTGCTTAAATAATAAAATCTATGCAACAACTTTAAATTTCATTTAATACTACATGCTTTGATACCTCTTGATAATTTTTTTCATCTCGAAAATTTCTATAATTTTGAATTAAAAATTATAGTTTTTAATTGAAAAAAACAAGAGAACGTCTACATTTTTTGCGGCAATTTTCAATTGCTCTAAAGAATCCTCTTCGATATCCCCACTACTGCATCGCAAAGCAACGTCCATATATGCGCTCTCTCTCTCCCTTTCCACTTTTTTACCACACGATATCCTCAAGACTCATGGCGATTCTTTTAGAAATTTCAAAAAGAATAAATCAAAGTTTCACTTCTGCCGTGTCGCCCCACTGCCACATACTGGATTTTAAAATTTTTAGTTTCTTATGTTTAGTCTTTTAACTAGATAAAACTAATTTCAAATGCACAGTTGTGTCAATTTTCAAATTTAACTACGGAGAAACAAGCATTGGGTGGGATTTGTGCGGTTACTATTATCGTTAAAAATGTATGACTCTTTTTGCAAAATATTAAAATATTATAACTGATGTTCAAATATTAAAATTCAAGAAAAAAAACATTAATTTTAACCATTTTTTTGTAATTAAATTTTTTCTGACCTTTGCTTCTTACTAATTTAAAAAAATCATTGCATTTTAACAAATGACGGCCAATTTTTTCCGGCTACAAATCTACTGTTTTACATTTTAAAAATAACTAAATAATCTTAATATATAATTCTTTGTTTAAAAAATATTTTCTTACAAAAATTTTTCTACCGATTTAGAGCCATAGAAGAAGCCGTAGAAAAATTTACTTTCAAAATTGGAAACTGTAGAGTTGAAGAGACTGTCTTCCCGGGAAAAAACCCATCATTTATTAAAATGCAATCCTTTTTCAATAATTGGTAAGAAGCGATGGTCAGAAAAAATTCAATTGCAAAAAAAAAACAGTTAAAATTGATGTTGTTTTTTTGTTTGTGAATGTTGACATTTTTCATTTAAAAATAATATTTTTTATTTGGAATGGCATCAGTTATAATATTTTGGTTCTTAAAATCATAGCAAAACAATTTTTTCCAGATATTTGACTTTTGGCACGAAAACTACCTTAATATTTTTTTTTGCTAGTAATATGTGTAGTATGTGGATTAGGGTGGTCCAAAAATACATTGGAATGAAAAAAGAAATGTATTGGGACAGCCCAGAAATTTTTTCGAATCCACACAAAAATAAATGCATTTTTTTGTTTAAAAAAAATGATACTTAGAGGTGCCGCCCATGAAGTTTAACACGTATTTCCCATAAGAAAAAAATACGTTTTTGTCAATATTATTCAAAATCCTTAATATTATTTCATTCGCCTTGAAACTCAACATTTATCTTCACAATTATCCATTGAATACGAATAAAATATCACTTTTCAAATATCAAGACCATAAGTCTGTTTTATAGGGTCCCAAAAAACCCCCATAAGTGAAAAAATGGGGTTTCCGAGTTTTTGGCGCTAATTGTGACTGTTTTGCGGTTTATAATGCAAATTGTTTCTGGCACATAAAAAAACAGTTGATACTGATAATTAGATATTCACATAATTTGTTTAAACAATTTATTATTGTTTTAAGCCATTTTTTGTTTTATTTTATTATTATTTTATTTTATTATTTTTCAATTATAGGGAAGTGATAGGTTATCAATGTTAATAAGAGTGATTGTTTAAACAATTTATTATTATTTTTAATAAGATTCTCTTAGGAAAATGCTACAGAATTTCAGTTTACAAAATTTACCTTCAGTCAAATTTTCAATTAAGATAAGGTAAGTAGTTAACTAAAGAAAATAAAATTAATTGTTTAAACAATTTATTATTCTAATTAATAATATTATGTTTGAATAATGCTAGAAAGATGCCATTTTTCTGACATTTCTGGCTTTTTGTCCAATTATCAATAGAAGTGAAGTAGTAATGAATTCAAGTTAACAAAAATGATTATTTAAACAATTTATTATCATTGTTAATAATATTCTCTTTGCCTAAGTAGTAGAATGATGCGCTTTTTTCTGAAATTTTCAACTGTTTGTCTATTTTTCATTAGGCGTGAAGTATTTTTCATTAGGTTTGAACAAATTATTATTGTTTATCACTATCTTCATTTATAAGCAATGTCTGATAGTTGCGGTTTTTTCGGAAATTTTTACCTTTCTGTCCTTTTTTACTTAGTGACATACTAATTAATGAAAGTTAACAAAAAAGTTGTTTTAACAACTAGGAAAAGAGAGAAAATATTTTACTTAAACCAACAATACTATTTAAAAAATCATTTTTGCTATGGTTGACTTATTATTTCTTCACAAATAAAAAGGCGATGCAAAGTTAGTGATTTTAGGAGAATCCACCAGTTTCTAGCACTTATCTCAGAAAATATAGTTAAAAACAATATTAAATTGTTTGAACAACTTTTTTGTTAAATTTCATTAATTATTACCTGACTAACTGAGAAAATGACAGAAAGGTAAAAATTTCCAAAAAACCGCAACTATCAAGTATTGATATGGATGAAGATAGTCATAAACAATAATAATTCGTTTAAAAAATTATTTTTGCTAAAATTAATTAATTATTAAGTCATGCCTAATGAAAAATAGACAAAAAGTTTAAAATTTCAGCAAAAAACCGCACCATTCCACCAATTAAGCAACGAGAATATTATTAACAATGATAATAAATTGCTTAAATAATTATTTTTGCTAACTTGCATTCATTATTACCTCACTTTAATTGAAAATTGGACAAAAAGCCAGAAATTTCAGAAAAAAGCGCATCTTTCTAGCATTATTCAAATATAATATTATTAATAATAATAATTAATTGTTTAAACAAATAATTTTCTCATC
>JAWWLR010000127.1:46871314-46886685 GCA_035041075.1 Acraspis erinacei
TAAAAGTCTTCTTCGAATTGGAACTGGAAATAGAGCTGGCAAAAGGATAGGCAATAGCATAGAGCGTAAATTTTAGAACTGAAACAGTAAATGGCATAAATAGGACTGGATAGGGAACAGTTAACGTATAGGGAAATTTGTATGCTGTTTTAGAGCTGAATGAGGAGATAGAGTATAAGTATTTGTCTGGATAAGGGATAGGATACGTAAAGTGGTATTTATCTAGTTTTTGATATCATGGACAGGATATAGGAGAATAAATAGGGTTGGACTGGAAATAGGATACTTATAGTGATATTACGAATATTTGTTAGAGCTCTAACAAGAAATAGGGTATTAATCGGGCTGGACAAAGGATCGAGACTCATAGTGGTATTTATCGGGTTCCTTTATAGCATGGACAGAAAATAGGGCATAAATAGGACTGGACAGGGGGTAGGATACTTACAGTAGTATTCATAGGATTTTTTAGAGATCAAACAGGAACTACGGCATACATTGGGCTGGACAGGGGATAGTTTGCTGATATGCGTATTTACAAGGCTTTTTAGAGCTTAAGGTAAAGGAAATAGGGCATAAATAGGGTTGAAAAGGGAATAGCATACTTATAGTTGTATTACAAATAATTTTTCGAGGTTGAACAGGAAATAGGGCATCAATCGGGCTGGACAAGGGAAAGGATATACTCATAGTTGTTTTTATCGGGTTTTTTATAGCCTGGATAGAAAATAGGGCATAAATAGGGCTGGGTAGGGGATAGGACACTCTTAGTGATATTACGCGTACTTCTTAGAGCTCGAACAAAAAATAGGGCATAAATCTGGATAGACCAGGGATACGAGACTCATAGTGGTATTTATCGGGTTTTTTTTATAGCATGGCCGGAAAATTGGACATAGATATTGCTGGAAATGGGACAGGATACTTATAATGGTATTCATATGATCTTTTGGAGCTCGAACAAGAAATAGGGCGTGAATCGGGTTGGACAAGGGATAGGATCCTCATTGTGGTGTTTATCGCGTTTTTTATAGCATGGACGCAAAATTTGTTCATAAGTATTGCTGGAAATGGGATAGAAAGCTTATAGTGGTATTTCCAGAATTTTTTAGTACTGGGAAAGGAAATAGGGCATAGATAGGGCATAAATGGGGCTAGAAAGTGAATATGATACATGTAAGAATACAAATATAAAAAATTGGATTTCTTTGTGCGAAAATTAAAATTATTTCGAAACTGTTGCTAACTACCTAAGCAATTAAGTGTTCGCGATTCTCCCACGTGAATTTAGATTCTCGAATGGTGGTGCGGACGTTTTGGTTGCACGCGCTCTAAACTGATCGCGCCCTCGATAATGAGTTCGAGGGTGACGATCTGCTTGGGGCTGGTCGAGCATAAAGGTGGGTCCCCAGCAGACAATGTCACACACACACACACACACACACACACGAACACATGCGAAAACCTGGGGGTGTAAATAAGTGATCGTGTGGGAATCTCGCCTTGGCAATCGGCGTCTAACCCCATTGGTTGAAGGGAATGTCGAACAATCCTGCAATTCAAATTTCAAACGCAACTTGTTTTTACGATCAACTGCAATTTTGTATGCGTGAGTAGGTATGTTTGCAAATGGGGGTGAAGCCGTTACTATCGTTATTTTTTTATCGATCGAACAGACCCCAACTTATTATACATCTTTAGGGTGGCCTATCAAACATAAAAAAAATTCCGAGCTATTTCCCGGTTTTCCAAAACTAATTTTTTTGGTTGACTTTTAAGTGTTTATGTCAATTATTATTTTATACAGAGTGCTTTATTATACGTATTTTGAATATAATTAAGCATTTCAAAACTCTAAAGTGGAATATATAATGCAAATGTTTCTCAAAATAAAGGATATAGGCTGATTTTTCTTGATAATAGTACTCCTAAAGTTTAAAGTGAAAACATATTTAATAATAAAGATAAATTTTCAAAAAAATGTAGAGTTTTTAATCAAATATTTTTCAACTGACGAAGATGAATAAATTATCAACCAAATGATCGAATTTTCTAACAAAAAGATTAAACTTCAAACACAAACATTTGCATTTTCAACAAGATATAAAAAATTTTATTCCAAAAAGAAAATATTTCAACAAAATAATTCAATTTATGAACAAGAATTATGACTTAACAAAATAGTAGAACTCCCAAAAAAAAAATTTCATTTTTCACTAAATAATATGATTTTCAACCAAAACAAATTAAATCTGTTCCCAAAATATATTAGGAGACTTTTCAACTAAAAATAATGAATTTTCATTAATAACAGATGAATTTTTAACCAAGGAAGACTAATTTTCTAAAAAAAATCGTTTTTGAACCAAAGACAAAAATGGTTGAATTTGCAACAAAATAATTACATTTTCAACCAAATAGTAGAATTTTTAACCAACAAAGATAAAATCTGTATCAAAAATAACATAGTAAACTTGTAATTTAAAAAGAATTTACCTTTAACCAGAAATATAAATTTTTAACTAAAAAAATATAAATTTTCTACCAAAATATGAATGTTCATGAAAACAGTTGGATTTTTTGAAACCAGAGGAATTAATAAATTTCAACTAAACAAGAAGATTTATCTACCAAAATATGAATTTTTAACTGAAAAATCAAACCTTTCCACCAAAAAATGATTTTTCAGTCCAAACGGATGGATTTTTGACCAAAAAAAGGATTTTAAACGTAAGAGAATTATTTTGAACGCAAAATATAATATTATACTTTTTAAATAAATATAAATGGCTTTTAATCATAAAAGATGAATTTAAAAAAGACCTGAAAAGAATTAAGCTCCATCCCAAAAGGATGAATTTTCGACCAAAAATATCATTGTAGATTCTTCATACAAAAAATTAATAACAATTAACAAAAAAAGATGACTTTTTTAGAGAATGATTAAATTTTTCACCAAATGGTACAATTTTGACTAAAAGAGATAAATAAGTTCACTTTCAAATTAAAAAGAATTGACTTTCACAAAGAAAATGTGGATTTCCAACTAAAGTCTATAACCTTTTTACGAAAAGATGAATTTTCAATTCAAATGAATGAATTTTGATCAAAAAATGTCATTTTAACAAAAGAGATAAATTATAAGCCCAAAATATAATATTAGAATTTAAAAAAAAAAAGAATTAAGTTTCAATCATAAGAGATACATTTTTAACGAAGAGGATGTCTTAAAAAATTAAGTTTCAAGCAGAAAAGATGAATTTTCAATAAAATAATATAATAGTGGACTGTACAAATAAAAATAATTAACTTTCAATCCTAAAAATGAATTTTCGATCCAAAAGGAGGCATTAAAAAAAATGGGGTTTAAACTAAAGAGATGAGTATTAAACCGAAAATATAATCGTAGGCTTTTCAAATGAAAAAAGAATTAGCTTTTAATCATCATGTAAGATTAATTCTTAGCCATAAAGATTACTTAAAAAGATTTAATTTTCAATCCGAAAGTATGAATTTTTAACCAAAAAATATAACCTTTCCACACAAAATGAATTTTAAAAAAAGAAGATTAAATTGTAAAACAAATATTAATTTTTGTTTAAAAAAGCGATGGATTTTCGTCCCAAATTGTAACGGTAAATATTTCAATTAAACAGAATTAACTTTTAACAATAAAAAATAAATTTGCAAAAAATGCTTTCCTATGAAAGATAAACTTTCAATCCTAAAGAAAAAATATAATAGTAGACTTTAAAAAAAATTAATAACATTAAACCAAAACTGATGATTTTTTCAGAGAATATGTAAATTTTTTACCGAATAGTACAATTGTAAAATTATACAAATTAAAAAGAATGAACTTTCAACTAAAAAATATGGATTTTCAACTAAAATGTATAATTTTTCTACCAAAAGATGAATGTTTAATTCAAAATTATAAATTATTTACCAAAAAAGATAACTTCTCAAAAATAAAGATGATTGTTCAACAAAAGAGTTCATTTTTCCTAAATCATACAATTTTACACCAAATAGTAGATGTTTAACCAAGAGAGATCAATTTTGAACTAAAAATCCCATTTTTATATTAAAAAATACAAATTTTAAACAAAACAGTTGAATTTTTGATAAAAAAATATCAATTCTAAAACAAAACTAAATATCGAAAAAGAAAGCTTTCGTTCTTAAATATTAAAGAAACATTACTATTGGAAGTAATATTAATTTTTGAACGAAACATTAACTTTAAAATCTTAAATATAAAATGATTTTCGATATTTTAACGGAAATGGTTGGTAACACTCAGCACAATTCCAAACACTTTTTTTTGAAGAGGGAGATCATATTTTTGGAAAAAATAAAAAATGAATCTGAAAAATTCCTGATTTTTCCCGGTACTCAAAATTTCCGGCTAATTTCCGGTTTTCCCATTGTTTTCCAGTCAGCGGTCCACCCTGCATCTCCTGGTGTCAGGCGTTAATTTTTCATTCTCTCAACATGCCCAAACCACCTCTCATCGTTTAGGAAAATATTGAAAATTGATTTTTCACCCGGTCCTTCAAAGACAATAATTATTTTATAACTTAATGTTCCTCGTACTTGTATTCAGTTTATTTAACATGCGTTTCAAGTCTTTGCTTAACTCTGCCTTAACAGTCTTATCATCCGCGAACGCTAACCCACGTACCTTCACTGTTCCGAGATCCACACCTTCTCCGTCGAAGAGGGCCATTCTTAGACACCTGTCCACGTATATAATAAATAGCACTGGCATAAAATTTCAGTCAACACACAGCAAAAGCATATGTTTTAAATTTCAATCAGGGAAATATTATGAGTACTGAGGGCCAAGTTGGTTGGAGATGTTCTCATTAGTCACTGAAACATAACGATGGGCGCCAAACGTTTAGGCGCCGGGAGGCTGTCTAAAAATAAAGAACAAAAGCAGTACTTGAAACCCTTTTTTGAGACACGTAACAGCTCGTAGTTGCATGCATAAATTCGTCAGCGGAACTTATATCTGAGAAGTAAGCGTAAACACCAAAAGAATCCAGTTAAAAAAAAATTGATATCATTGTTTCTATACATAGTAAAGTGGTTAAATAAGCACTAGAATATATTTTCTTGAATTTCGGTGCATATCGCCACGAATTTAAAAAAAAAAGTAAATTCGTATTTTTCCCTTTGAAGAAATTACATTTACAGTTTTTTAAAGTAAAATATGAACAATTACATTCGAAAATTCATCTGTGGTTGAAAATTGAACTATTTTGTTGAAAATTCGTTTGTTTTCGTTAAAGATTAATTTTGTAACTGGAAATTTCACTATTTCATTTTTGATCAAAAGGTTTTCTTTCTTAATAAAATATAAAACGACTTGTTTTGTGCATTTTAATAAAAATTACTTTTTTTATAATAAAATTAATCTTCTTGAATTATTTTGTTGAATACGCTTTTTTGTTTGATAAATATAAGTTTGTTAGTTTAATATTTAACTACTTATTTAAAAATTCAATTAGTTGATTGAAAGTTGAACTCCTTCATTCGAAATGCACTTTTCTTTGGTGGAAAATTCAACTAATTTTTTGAGAATTCACGTTTTTAATTCACGCTTTTTTATTTTTTATTAAAAGAATTTATTTGTTAAGTTCCAAAACTAAACTATTTAGCTGAAGACTTATTTTTTCGTTAAAGATTCAACTATTTGGTTAAAAAGTTATGTATTTTGTAGAAAATTCGTTTTCTTTGTTCGTTATAAAAAAAATTTTCTAAGTAGAAAATTAATCGTTTTCATTAAAATTTGAAATCTTTTGTTGAAGATTCATCTCTTTGTGTGTAAATTTATCTATTATTTAAACAAATTCTGCATAATAATTAAATTAATTCAATTTAATAATTCAATTGCATGGTTGGAAGTTAAACTTGATAGCAATTCTCTTTATTGATTGAAGATTCTTAATATTAGTTTGAAAATTTTTCTCTTTGGTTGAAAATCAGTTTTTTGTATGAACATTCACTTTTTTAACTGAAAATTTTACTTATACATTTTTTATTAAAAATTGATATTTTTTAGTTAAAAATTCTACTACTTGGTTGAAATTTCAATTAGTTGTATTAATATTAAACTCCTTCTTTCAAAATGCACTTTTTTATGAAAACTATACCATGATGCTGAAAATTCGTTTATATCTTGTTAAAATTATTTTTTTTTCTGAAAATGTCACTCTTTAATTGCTGGTTGAAATTTTGTATTTTCTAGTTAAAAATTAATCTATTTGGTGTTTTGTTGAAAATTTATCTCCCTGTGTGAAAATTGAACTTTTTTGTTGAAAATACTTTTTTTGTTAGTTTAAAGGTAGCTTCTTTAAAAGAAAATTGAACTTTTTGATTAAAAATTCAATTAAACAATTAACACTTGAACTTATTCAATAAAAATGTACTTGCTTTTTTTGTGGAAAAACGAATTATTTTGTTGAAAATTCGTTCTTCCTTTTTTGTTAAAAATTAATTCTTTTACCTGAAAATTTTACAGGATCATTTTTGATTGAAAGTTTATCTTTCTTTTCTTTTAGCTAAAAATTAAACTGTTCACTTGAACACTTATCTTTTTTAGTTAAAGATTAAAATGTTAATAACATTAGCTATTGATAACGTTTTAATTTATTTTCTGATTAAATATTGCTATATTAACACAAATCCATTTTAATAAAGAGATTTTTTTACTGATAACACTATTTGTCATTTTTTATCAGTTTTTTTTATTATTGAAACTTGAAAAGAGAAAATTTTAATTGTAAATAATTCCTTAATATTAATAAATAAATCTCTTTCTATTATTTTGTTGTTCTTTTTCAGCTTCGAAGATTTTCAAATATTTTTAAAAAGAATTGGCAAGATTAAAGACTTTTATGTTAATTTTGCAGGGTTTAAAAAAAGTTGATGTAAACTTTGAAATATTAAAAAAAATTTTAATAAATCTGTTGAGTTTGGAGAGGATTTGAAGATAATTCAAATCTTGAAAAGATAGAATTTTTTTGAAGATTTTTTAAGATTACAGAAAGAGAAACTTTCTGGCAATTTAAAAGTTTTCCCAAGAAAATTATAGAAAAATTGCAAATTAGTTGGAAAGATATTAGGAAATCTTAGAAACTTTTAGAATATAAAAATATTTTAAGACTTAAAAAAATTTCCCAACATTTTAAAAATATTAAAAAGTTATCTCAAAACTTGAAAAATACTTGAATATCTTTTGACTGACATGAATTTTTCTAAATATTTGGTAAGATCATCTAAAAGGAATAAGTTTTTTTTCAAAAGTCTCCAGATTATAATTTAACGTGTTTAAACAGTTTGAAAACATAAATCTTTATTAAACAACAACAATATTTAGTAACTGGATTATAATTTTGTACACAAAAAATTAAGGAAAGAATATTATTTATAGAATTCAAATGTATATTTTGAGATTAGTGGTGGTTTTAGGTTGGGCGCCACAAAAGCGTCGCGACGCTCGGTGGCTCGTTTGGTCGCGTGACACACTGCTGATGACTGATGCTTCAAAGCCAATGTTTTACGAGTTTCAGTGTCATGATTCAAGTAGAATGGTCAAGTTTATATTATTATTAAATTTACTTTCTCGTAGAAAATGTTGTTTCTCCGTAAGGAACTTTTATTAATTACGTAAGGATTTCTTTTTAAAATTTAAGCCCCTCCCCCCTTTTGTCAAATCGTAAGGTCTCTGTGAATCAATTCTTCCCGTGTAGAAAATTATCGGGAAACTATTGGGGGCCAGGATGGACCGTCCTGGCCATTAATCTGGCGCTGTCAAGAAGGTCTATTCTGGCGCATAATAGAAGTTAAACTTTTTTGTATCGTCAAATGATTCGTCAGGAAAAGCTAACATAGCGGCAGTGGTCTTTCTTGTGAAAATGTAATGTAATTGTTTGATGCTGAAAATTATTACAGACTATCTGCATGATGAGAAATAAATGCTTTGGTGTTCATGTAAATTTTTCATTTTTTATACTTTCGTACATAGATATTTTTTAAAACGAGAAGAAAATGTATATTCAAAAGTTTAAAACTTGTTTGGCCCTGATTGGCTAGCCATCACCCGATTAGGGGCTGAAACGACTGACTAGATAATGAGAAAGAAAATTTATTTGATTCAATGTTCATTTTTCGCTTTTCTTACTTTTAAACACACTGGCTACTTTTGAAAATTTGCAAAAAGGTATTTTGGTTTGATACAAAACCTTTTTTTGGTCATAACGTACTAGCCAGTACCCAATTAGGGCCCAAATGGACTGACTAGATTATGAGGACAAAAATTCATTGGTTTTGTTGGTCTTTTTCATTTCTGATACGTTTAAACGGCCAGGCTCTTTCCGGAAATGTACAAAAAAAATATTTGAATGAGACATTAAGAAATTTTTTTGTCGTGACAGGTTCTTCATCACCCGATTATGGCCTCAAAAGACTGACTAAATGATGAGTACAAAATACATTCTTTAATGTGTATTTTTAATTTTTGCTACTTTTAAACACCCTGAATTTCTTTGAAAATTTGCTAAAAATATTTGGATTTGAATCTTTAAAAAATGTTTGCTCATAATAAGCTATGCGGCGCCCAATCGGGACCAGAAAAGACTGAATATATAATGAGGAAGAAAATTAATTTGATTTAGTGTTCATTTTTCGCTTGTGTTACTTTTAAACATACTGGATATTTTTGGAAATTTTCAAAAAAAGTATTTGGGTTTGATAATACAAAATTTCGTTGGTCAGTACCTAATTAGAGCCCAAACTGACTGACTAGATGATGAGGAAAAAAATTCATTGCTTTTGTTGATCGTTTTTCATTTTTGATACTTTTAAGCTACCTGGCTCTTTCCGGAAATGTACAAAAAATATTTGAATGAGACAGTAAGAAAATGATTTTGTCGTGAGAGGTTGTTCAGCCCCTGATTATGGTCCCAAAGAACTGCCTAAATGACGAGGACAAAAATGCTATTTTTAATGTTTATTTTTAATTTTTCGTACTTTTAAACACCCTGTCTTTTTTTATAAATTTGCAAAAAAATATATTTAAGTTTAAAACTTAAAATTTTTTGGACATGACAAGCTAGGCAGCACCCAATCAAGGCCAGGAAAGGCTGACTGGATAATGAGGAAGACATTTTTTTTTATGGTCATTATTCACTTTTTGAATTTTTAAACACTGGCTATTTTTGAGAAGGTGCAAAAAAATATTGGGGTTTGATACTAAGAAATTTTTCAGCTATACCGTGCTAGCTAGTACCTAATTAGGGCCCCAGCAGAACGTCTAGATTAGACGGTCTAGAAAATGCCCTAAATAGACGAAAATCTGCCCCGTTAATTTTCTAAACGGGATTTAGCTGTGAACGAGTATTCAAAAGATTCTAAGGGATTTCATAAGATTTGAAAGATTTCCACTGATTTTATAGGATATCAAGAGATTTTTTATTTTTGATGTTCGAAGAGATCCCAAAGGATTTCGACGTAATTTTAAGGATTTTCCGAGCTAATTTTAAGGGATTTTAAGAGATTTTAGGATATTTTTAGGGATTCAAAAAAATTTAAAAAGATTTAAAAGAATTTTATGGGACAGTTACGGATTTTGAAAGATTTCTACGGATTTTATCGGATATCAAGAGATTTTTTATTTTTGATGTTCGAAGAGATCCCAAAGGATTTCGACGTAATTTTAGGTATTTTCTGAGGTTATTTTAAGGGATTTTAAGAGATTTTAGGATATTTTTAGGGATTCAAAAAAATTTTTAAAGATTTTGAAGGATTTTAAGGGATAGTTACGGATTTTGAAAGATTTCCACTGATTTTATAGGATATCAAGAGATTTTTTGTTTTTGATGTTCGAAGAGATCCCAAAGGATTTCGACGTCATTTTAAGGATTTTCCGAGGTAATTTTAAGGGATTTTAAGCGATTTTCGGATATTTGTAGGGATTCAACAAAATTTGAAAAGATTTAAAAGGATTTTAGGGGACAGTTACGGATTTCGAAAGATTTAAAGGTGTTTCTATGATTTCATGGGATTTTAATAGACTCTTTTTAGAGATTTCCAAAGACTGAATTCAATTTTTTAAATGTAAAATAAACGATTTTAAGGGATTTGGAATAATTGCAATGGCTTGAGAAATATTTTCGGGTACTTTGAATAATTTTGATGGATTTCAAGAAGTTTGATCAGATTACAAGAGATTTGAAGAGATAATTAATAATTTTAAGGTATTTTAGGAGATTTGAAAATTTTTAAATAAAAAGCAAGGGATTTTAAGGGATTCGTAGCGATTTAAAAATATTTTCAAAGATTTTAAATAAGTTTAACGGATTTTGTAAGTTTTAAAGGGTTTTCAAAGAGTGTAACGAAATTTCAAAGGATTTCTGATTATGAGGGATTTTAAAGAGATTTGAGCCATTTTAATGACTTTTAAATCATTTTAGGGGTTTTCAGGAGATTTAGCGAGAATCGCACTTTCAGGGTTTTAAATAAATGTTGAAGGGATTTTTAAAGATTTCATCAAATCTCGTAATATTTCCAAATATATCACGAAATTTTCAGGATTCTCACCCATTTTTCAGAGATTTTAAAGGATTTAAGAGATTTGCATGCGACCTTGAAGATTTCAACCGATCTTAAGGATTTCAAAAGATTTCGCAGAATATCAAGGAATTTTAAGGGATTTCTACAGTTTTTAAAGAAATTCAAGGGATTTGGAGGGGTTTTAAGACTTTTAAGGCATTAAGGAGATTAAGAGATTTTAAGAGATTTTAAACGATTTTTCAAAGATTTCCACAGATTTCGAACTTTTTTTAACGAATTTTGAACTTTGTTAGGGGATTTTAATTGGATTTCGAAGAGTTCAAGTCATTTCAAAAGATTTGTAAAGATTTGAAATAAGTTTAACGGATTTGAAAGATTTAAAGAGGATTTGATAATTTCATAAGAGTTCAAAGGATTTTCAAAAACATTAAAACATTTAGATGATTTACAAAATTTTAAATAATTTACAAAATTAAACAAAAATGTTTGGGATTTCAAAGGGTTGCAAACATTTACAGGGATGCCAGGAGATTTCATGAAAGATTTAAACCATTTTTAACTCATTGACTCTATATTTATTGCCCGTATGTAATATTAAATATTACATATAAAAAAATTCAGGTAACAATTTAGAATTGATTTAAAAGTTTTTTCTTTTAAATTGAATTGTAGTATTTGTTTAAAATATCACTCTAGAATGATTAAGAATGTTGTTTTCATTATTTAAATATAAAGCTGATCAAAGTTGAAAAATATAAAATATGGTTGATTTAATAAAACCTAATAAATTCAAAATGATTGATATTAGTGTGTAATAGATAAATAAATATTCGCGAAGTATTACTTAATATTTCTTTATAAATAATTCATTTGTTCTTAAAACCTGTGTTGCTATAAACAATGGTAGGTTATTTCTGAATGGCTTACAAGAGTCACTAAGTCATTTTCGATTTCAATCAAACATTAGAAAATAAAAATAATTATATTTTTAATTTTGATACACAAATGCACAGAATGAGAAATTTTCGAGAGTTGCAAGTACTTTTTTTTAAACTTTCTTTTTTGGGCTTGCCAATATTAAGCCAAAAGGAATGACTTTTATAACCAGGAATTGCTTCTTCAAAGTTGCCGTCTTGCTCGAACGGTCTATTTTTTTATAATATTTGTATAATAACAATCACGGTTATACATTTACAATATATTTTCCTAAAGCATTACTGTGAAGTCAAAATAATATTTTTGAAGAAAAATCTTACCTCAGATTTTCAAAAATCGCTGAACTGCGGATTTGTTTAAACAATTTGCTTATAACAATAATAAATATATTTAATTTTTGTAGAATGTTTGTATATTACTTTCAATTTAATTAAAAATTAAAAGCACTTTATAACTAACTTAAATAATTCAAAAATTACCCACCATCGTTCATAACAATAAAATTGTTAGTAACAAATTATTTATTTATATTGAACTATCAAGATACGCTTCGCGAGTGGCTCTTATTGATTGAATACACAATAAAATTAATTATTTTTAATAACTGATGTCTTACTGAAGAAAAAACATCTTAGATTTTACAATTTTTTCATTTTTATGTTTAAATAAATTAAATAAAGTCAGTTTTTGTTTAAATCACCGTGGAAGTATTTCTTGAGAATTTAGATGCTTTATTTAAAAAGAATATTTTTAATTGATTCAAAATAGTAGCCGGAATCTTATTTATAACATTTTTCCGTCATTTTTCACCACTCGGGACTGCGTTCTTAGCGAAAAGGTGACAGCGGTGGGACAAAATTACCTCTTATTTATTTCAAAATCCTTCACTGTTAAAATCTCGTTCAAGAAGACAATTATTTATCCAACTCTTTTTATTCCAAGTATTCAAAAAAGAAAATCACACACATAAACTCTCGTTTCTTCGAAATGAACGAATTCCCGTAGAGGAGTTTTTACGAGTTTTTAAAATAGAGTATACACCACTGCACGACACTCGAGTTATTTGAACCGATTAATCCTCAAGCTTGACTTTAATTTTCGGACTTCCTACAGCATCCTTCTTCAAAAGAGACCGACGGAATTTGTGCCATGTGTATAGAGAAGAAAAAAAATGTTTAAAAGAAAATATATTTTTTGCTTGTAGGGCTTCTTATTTGTTACTGAGTCTTGTGTTAATTTAAAAAAAAAGGTATAGCGCTTCAACAAACAAAAAAAATTAATTTAAAATAAATGGTTGAACTTTCAAGCAAATAGTTAAATTTTCAAACCAAAACAGATGATTTTTCTTTAAATTGTTAAATTGTAGACAAAAACTTCATTTGCAACCAAGAAAGATGAAGTTTTAATAAAAATAGATAAATTTTTAACAAAATAGTTGAATTTTCGGAAAAGAATTAATTTTACAAAATATTTGAATAATAATTGTATTTTGAAGTAAAAAGGACGAATTTTTTAAAGGCAGTTGAATTTTCAACCAAAAAATATTTTTCAAAAAAAGGATAATGCTGAACCCAAAAATACGAATTTTCAAAAAAATAGTTGAAATTTTCAACTAATAGTTTATTTTTCGAGTAAAAAGTCGAATTTGGTTTGAAAGCAGTTGAATTCTCAACAAAAAAGTTAATTTTTAACTAGAAAGATTAACTTTTAATCGAAATTGATGCATTTTTAACAAAATAATTAAATTTTTAAACGTAACAATAATTAAATTTTCATTTAAAAAAGACGGATTTTTTAAAAGAATTGAATTCTCAAACCGGCAAGTTGAATCATCCAAGAAAAAAGTTTATTTTCAACCAGGAAAAATAAATTTTATAAAAATAAATGATGAATTTTCCATTCAAAAGGAAGATTTTTTTAACAAAGCTGTTGTTTTTTTAAGATGATTTCTTAAACAACAAAAAACAATCTTTCACAAAGTAGTTCAACTTTAAACCATGTAGTTGATTTTCGAAAAAAATATTTTCAATGAAAATAGTTCATATTTCAATAAGAAAACACTTTATAATTAAAAATAAAAAACAATTAACTCTAACAATTAAGTAGTAGCATTTTGTACCAAAAGCGATGAATTTTCAACCTGAGAGATGCTTCATCTGAAATGATAAATTTTCATAAAAATGATGAGTTTTCTTTAAAAAGTCAATTTTCAAGAAAATATATTAACCAGTGCATTTATATTTTAGTCGAAGAGTTGATTATTAACCAAAACAATAATTTTTTAACAAAAAAATAAATTATCAACAAAATAAATGAATTTACAATAAAAAGGATGCATTTTAAGCTAAAAATAGACGAATTTTTAAATAAAAATGAAATAGTTAAATTTTCAGTTCCAAAAATTGTTTTCCGATTAAAAATGAGACTAATTTTCAACAAAATAAATGAATTTTTAACCGAAAAGTAGAATTTTTAACGAAACGAGGTTTTTCTAGGTTCGTCTAGTCTAGGTTAGGAATTCTTTTACCGATTTGAGTTTTTATTTTGTTCATAAAGTGCATTTTATTAATTTTTTATTTCGCTAAAATAGAATTAATAAAACTGCATTATCTAAACAATATAAAAATTCAAATGGGTCAGGCAGACGTGTCTTTACATTTTTTGAACCATTTCCATAAACGTTAACACAACATATCTATTTTTAAGCTTTTGTAGTCCCCCGTGAAACCTGTAAAATTTTTGTCGGGTGTTCATTCGTCTGTCGGAATTTTTTCCTAGGAGTGGAAGTGAGGGGAAATGAGGGGAGGGAAAGTAGGATAAGTGTAGGTAAATGAAGGAAGCAGTAATGGGGAAATTGAGGGCAAGTGAGGCAAGAGGAGTAGTAGAAGTCAGTAAAATTGAGGGAAGGGAAATGATGGAATGGAAATAAGAGAAGCAAGAGGAGGGGAGAAGTGGAATTGAACGAAAATGAGAGGACAGGAAGTAGGTGAAATTAGGGGAGCGGTACTGAAAGTAAAAGAGCAGGAAACTGAGTTGAGGAAAATAAGGGAGGAGAAATAGGAGAAATGAGGGTCTTAGTGAAGTGCGAGCCAAATAGGAGAGGTGAATGAGAGAAATTAGGAGAAGTGATGAGAGGGGTAACAAGGCGTGTAAGGGAAAATGATTGGAGAAGAAGTGAAGCGAAGTAAGGGAAATGATTGTTAGTGAGGAAGAGTAGTGAGAGAAGTATAGAGATGGCTATTAGGGTAGTGAAGGTGCGTAGGGAATGAGACGTGAGGGCTTGATAAGGAAAGTAGGAGAAGGGAGTAAGGAGAGGTTAGAGAAGTTAGAATTTAGTGAAGGGAGGGGACAAGAACCTTAAAATATGGAGAGAGCAAGTAGAGGTGGAGAGTAGATGTAGGGCTGGAGAGGAAAAATTGCGGAAGTAACGGGAAATTGTGGGAGAAAAAGTGAAGGGAAGTAGGATGAATGATTGAAAGTGAAGGAAAGTTGTAAGAGGAACTGTGCAGAGGGTTAATAGGGCACCGCAGATGAGTCGGGAATCGGAAGTGAGGGCTTTATGAGGAAAGTAGGCGTAGGAAGTATTAGCTGCGGATGTGAGAAGAGGGTAGAGAAGGTAGAAGCTAAGAAAGGGCGGGAAAGCGAACGTTCAAATCTAGAGAGAGCAAGTAGGGCAGAGAAGGAGAGGAGGAAATGATGGATAGGGGATATGTTGGGAGAAGAAGTGAAGGGAAGTAGGGTACATGATAGGAGGTGAAGAAAAGTTATTAGAGGAAGTGTGGACAGGGCTATTAGGGTAGCGCAGTTGAGTAGAGAATAGGAAGTGAGGGCTGGGTAAGGGAATTAGAGGA
>JAWWLR010000127.1:46900356-46917663 GCA_035041075.1 Acraspis erinacei
TTTATTATCTATTTAAAAGTATAAGAAAGCTTACAAATTATAGTTTAGCAGCGAAATGTTATGAAAATAATTATTTCCTATTATTAAAAAATCATTTACAATTTAAATTTTCAGTTTTATCAATAATGCTCAGAAAAAATTATAAATAAAACTGATCATTTTAATGTTACATAAAATGTTAACGCTTCCCAAGTTAAAAATTAATGACTTATTTACAAAAGTTAACAAAAAAGTAATTGGCTACAGTAACTATTTTTAAGAAACTAGTTTTTTTCATCACGGATGGCAGGAATAATGTTGTTCTGAAGATTGCAAAATTATTGAAGGAATCGATCTATCTACAATTCTATAGAAAGAGGATTCGTTTTCCATAGGACAGCCAACTTGTCAGACGAGTTCGTCAATTATTTCTTCGCTCTTTTCTCCCATATGAAACTTTTGAATCGAACACGCAAATTATGTTTTTTTCTCGTAAATGAATACTCCTCGCGATCGATAGAAAAATAAAAAAGCGAGGGCATTTTTATTAAAATTTCGAAAGTATGAATACATCATTTTTACATATACAATTAATAATTAATTAAAATTAACAAGAATAGTTGTTTAAATAATTTATCTTAATTGTTTATAATATTCTCTTTGGATTATGCAACAAAGTTGCGGGTTTTTCTGAAATATTCAAAGTTTTTTTCCATATTTTACTTAGATCAAGGTATAACATGAGGGAGCTTAAAGAACCTAATTGTTTAAACAAATAAATATTGATTATAACTTTCTTCTTCTATAATAATAATAGAAAGATGCAGTTTTTTCTAAGATTTTCCACCTTTTTCCGCTTTCTAAATAGGTTGAGGATACAATTAACTCAAGTAAACAAAAATAATTGTATAATAAATTATTTATTATTTTGAATAATATCATCTCTGAATAATGCTAGAAAGTTGTAGTTTTTCTAAAATTTCCCACCTTTATTGACTTTTCAATTAGATTTATATAATTAATTCAAGTAAAAAGAAATAATTCTTTAACAAATTTATTGTTATTTTTAATAATATTATTTCTGAATATTCCTAGAAAGATACGGTTTTTCCGAAAAATCCAAAGTTTTGTCAATTTTTCACTTAGATCAAAGTAAAAATTTATGCGGCTTAACAATACTAATTGTTTAAACAAATTGTTATTTTATATGACTTTCTTCTCCTATATTAATGCTAGAAAATAGCAGTTTTTCCAATAATTTTCCACATTTATCCACTTTTTAATTAGCTTGAGTATATAATTAACTAAAGTAAATAAAAATAATTGTTTAGTGAATTTATTATTATTTTAAATAATATTATCTCTGAATATTGCTAGCGAGTAGCATTTTTTTCTTTGAAATATTCAATTTTGTTACAATTTTCACTTAAAGCGTTTTAAAATTGATTAAATTTAATTAAAATAATTATTTAAACAAAAATATTATAATTAATAACTATCTTATTCTATAGAGAGGCTAGATAGTTGCTGTTTTTATGACAATTTTTTGCTGTTTTTCATCGTTTCACTTAGTGAAGTAATGTGTAATACAAGTTACAATCACAATTAAATAAATAATTTATAATTGTTTATAATTATTTTCTTTTAGATAATTGGTGGAAACTTGTAGTTTTTTCTAAATTTTTTTAATTGCTCTGGCTTTTGGTCATGAGCAAATAATAAATAAACATTACAGATAATAATTTTTAACAAACCTTTTTCCCATTTGTAAATATATTTTTCTGAAATGAAACAGATATTAAAAATATTCTTCACAGCTTCTATATGGATCATATTAAATGTTAATTCTCCTTGAAGTTGCTTATTAGAGCCATTTTGTTTAAATTCATATTAATTACAATATGCATTAATTGTTACTAACTAAAAATTTAAAAAATCTGAAGAAAGCAAACTTCTGACATTATTTAAGAGAATATTATTAAAAATTAATGATAAATAAAAAGAATTATTAAAAAATTAAATAAATCATTATTAACTCACTCTAATTATTAGTTCCAAATTAATTCCTTTGGTTTGAAAATTAAACTACTTTGATAATGTTTTCGTTTAAATTGTAACTATCTTATGAAAAATATGTCAGTTCTAATTAAAAATTATTTGTTGGCTAAAAATTTAACTTTTACATTTTGATTAAAAATACATCACTTTAGTTGAAAATTCATCTCTTTGAAAATTAAGTATTTTTTGAAAGTTTGTTTTTCTATGGTAAAAAATTATAGATTCATTATTTGAAAATTTACCTGTTTCGAAAATTCATCTATTTTGTTGCAAATTTTTATTTTTCGGTAAAAAGTTAATCTTGGTTGAAAGGTCAACTTCTTTATTAAACATTAATTTTTTGATTAAATTTTTTGGTTGAAAATCTAACTATATATTTAATTAAAAACACACTTTTTTATTAAAAATCATTTTAATTTATATGTTTAATTAGAAATCTAAATAATTAAAAAAAAAAACGTTCTTTTTTATTGAAATTTAATATTTTTCACTGAAAATTTAACCATTTTATTGACATTTTATTAATTCTATTTGGTAAATTCATATTTTGAAAACCTCTTTTAAATCTTTTTGTTTAAAATTGATTGTATATATTGTTGATAATTTAATTATGAATTCGATTAAAAGTTCGCTTTTTTGGCTGAAAAGTATTTTTTCCATTACAAATTTAAAAGTACCATTTTTGGTTTAAAATGTATTTTTATTATTTATTTGAAGATTGAAAATTTGTTTAAAAATGTGTTTTATTTTGGTAAAAAAATCGTCTTTTGAGTAGAAAATTAATATTCAACTCTTTGGTAGAAAATTTAATTATATTGTTAAAAGTGGAACTATCGAGTTAAAACATTTTTATTGCATTCTGAAAAATATAAAAATAATTAAATATTCCAGATTTTGGTTTGAAAACTTTGAAAATCTTATGAAATTTTTTAGTCTTTTTAAATATTCCCTTAAAATTGATTTTTTTAAATAGAAAAAAGATAAAATTTCTCTTGAAATATCTACATTTTTAATTTAAAAAAATTAAAAGGTGAATTTTCACCCAGAAAAGATTTTATTTCTTTTTTCAACACCAAACTATTAAATACAGACCAAAACTATGACTTTTTTAAGAACTAAATTTAAACAAAGTATGACTTTTCAAAAAAGTTGTTAAATTTTCTACCAAATAGTTGCAGTTTTACCCAAGATAGATGTAATCTCTTCTGAAGCAGGTGAAGTTCAAAATCAAAACGACATTTCTTCTAAAACGAATGAATTATATATAGTTGAATTTTTAACCAAAAAATATGATTTTTCACAAGTTTGTTAAGTTTTGAATAAAACAGCTGCATTTTTGTCCAAGTAAAATGAAAATTCTACTAAAACAGGTGAATTTTGAAATAAACAAGACAAATTTGCAGAAAAAATAGTTTTCATTGAAAAAATATTTTAGTTGACTTTTTAGCAACAAAATATTAAGTTTAAGCAAAAGTTTAATATTCTACGAAAAGAGCTGCATTTTTAGTAAAAAAACATGAATTTTTAACAGCATAGTTGAATTTGCAACCAAAAGGACCTATTTTTAAGAAAATTGTTAAATTTTCATTCAAATAATCAAATTTATAATTAAAAAGATAATCTTTGTAGAAAAGTTTTTGCTAATTTCCAAAAATTGCGCACATGTGTGAAGGTCCCCCGCCCCCCTTAAATAACAAATTTTAACGAAATGTCTTGATCCCCCCCCCCATTGAGCTGTTACGTAATTTAAGTAAGGTCCCTGACTACCGAAATTCTAAAACCATGGAAATGATTGATGTGTTAGTGGTAATAATTAATAGTAGGTATGAGGAATGTATTGTCAATTAGGACCAGGTCTTTAAAACCGAGTTCATCCCACCTAACAGAAGTAATTAATGAAATCTTTTCGCGTGCAAGCATGTGATGTGGTGCTTATAAATCATAGCCGGGATATGGTGCACCATCTGGTCAATTAAATGTTCAAAGGACTCGCTTTGGCTATAATCTATACTATATGCTTCCTATGGGTGTCCATGGTTACCTTACATTTCAAGGGGAGAAATGAGCCATTATAGGTAACCACCTTCCAGTCTAATCGAAATTGTTACGGAATTGAACGGTATGCTCTACTTCTCGATTTTAATTTTTTTTTCTTGTGAACTGTTTAAGATACACAAACAAACACCAATGGTGTAGTTCTAAGAGAAAAAGTGGCCTGGTGGTACTTTCCATAAATTACGTTAGCAGATTCAATAAAGGGGGGGGGGGGATAAAGTTTAAAAAAGGGGTGTATAAGTGAAAATAACCTTACGAATTTAGGTAACCTTTAGAAACTAAATCAAATAAGAAAATCGAAATATATTTTTGTGTAAAACTTCATTTTTTTATTGGAAAAGCTGAGATTATATTTTTGTTTTGAAGTTCATCTCGTTCGGTTAGAAATTCTAGTATCAGTTTGAAATTTAAGTGCTCTCTTAAAAATACAACCACATTGTTGAAAACTCATTTGGTTTGTCAAAAATTCAACTACTTTGTTGAAAATTTATTTTGTTAATTAAAAATTCATCTTTTTTTCAAACTGAAAATTAAATTATTTCATTTTTGGTTGGAACTTTTGTTTTCAGTCAAAAATATAACTATTTGGTTAAAAATGTATTTCTTTTAGTTGAAACTTCAACTTTTGTTTGAAAAGTTCATGTATTTTGTTGAAAATTCTTTTTTCTTGTTAGAAATTTAATCTTCTTGATGGGAAATTGATCCTTTTTGGTTAAAAATGAATTTGCTTTTTTTATATATCAGCTGTTACATGCTTCGTTGAGAATTTATATTTTTTTGTTGAAAAGTCGATTACTTCACTCAAAGTTGAACTACATTTAAAAAAAATAATTTTTTGTATTCAGGATCCATAATTATAGTAAAAATTAAACTATTTGCTTTTAAAGGAACTATTTGGTTGCAAATTATACTTTTAGATTAAAAATGACACCATTAAGCCATTTTTGGAGAATGCAAGAAATTCAGAGAATTTCAGGGATTTTACAGCATTTTGAAATTTAAAGAATTTAAAGAATTTTGGGAATCTTTCCGAATCTATTCCTCGAATTTTATTAATATAATGATCGCTTTGAATTCCTCGAATTCAGAAATTTAGCATATTTAAGGATTTTAGAGAATTCAAGGAATTCAGAGAATTCAAGGAATTTAGAGAATTCAAGGAACTAAAGAAATCAAAGCATTCAGAAAATTCAAGGAATTGAAAAAATTCATGAAATTCAGAGAATTGATGGAATTTAAGGAATTCAGATATTTTTAGAAATGTAGAGAATTTCAGATATTTTATAGCACTTGGAAATTGTAAGAGTTAAAAAAAATTTAGGGATTATTCCGAATCCTTTGAAATCGTTTAAAATTCATTAAAATCTTTCAAACGTCATTAAAATTTCGTTGAATTCTCTAAATTTCTTGAATACCCTAAATGCTTTGAAATTCCTGAGGTCCGTGAATTCCTGGAAAATACGGGATTTCTTCAATTCCTTTGAGTCCGAGAATTAATTTTATTTTCTGAACTTATCAAATCCTTTAATTTTCATAAATCCCTCATTTTTTGGATATAATGAAATCCTCAAAAGTTTTCATTTCCCTGAATTCCTTGAATATTCTGAGTACCTTAATCTCTTTTTATTCCTTGAATCTAGGAATTATTAATTATTATCGAGAACTGAAAAATAGCTTCATTGTAGTCTTTTTTTCATCTCGAAGTATCTTCATCCTGGGACAAGACAGTTAAATCTTTCTTTAAGACCATTAGACTAAAATACAGCCCAATTAGTGGCTTATCTTAGTTTTAAGACTCAGGAGGATTTTTTTAAGTACTGTTTTCATGATTAAATGAAGTTACTGACTTAATTTCAGAGAAAATTGAAAACAATCTTTAAGGATTTCAGAGAATTCATAGGAATTAATGAATGTAAAAAATCAAGGAATTTCGAGTATTCAAGAAATTCATAGAATTGAAGAAATTCATTGAATTTCAACCATTCTTTATTTTCAATGAATACATAGAATTCAAGGAATTCCGAGATTTTTTCCTTTAATTATATTATTTTCTGACTATATCTGGGTTCCTAAAAATCACTGAAATCCTTAATTTCTTGGAATTTCCTCAATCCCATGAACATTCTAAATACCGTAAACTTTCTGAATTCTCTTATTTTAGGATTTCAGAGATTTTAATGAATTTTGAGAGTTCAAGGAATTCAGAGATATTCAGGAGAATTTAGAGAATTTCAGGGATTTTTAATGAATTCTGGAATTCACCGAATTCAAAGAATTTTAGTAATCTCTCCAAATGTTTTAAAATCCCGTAAGCTCTATTAAAATCCATTCAAATATTTTATTAGCTATTAAAATTTGCCAAAATTCCTTAAATTACTAAAAATCTCCGGATTTCTAAAAATCTCTAAATTCCTTGAATTCTCTAACATTCCTTGATATGCCAAAAATTGTAATTCTTTGAATTCCTTGAATTCCTTACAAATTTTAAATACATTGAACTCTCTGTATTCCTGCAATCCACGAAATAAAAAGATTCCAGTATTTCTGAGAATTTCGGGGATTCTAGAGAATTAATGGAATGCAGAGAATTCAAAGAATATTAGGGATTTTTCTGAATCTTTTGAAATTTCTCAAAATGTATTAAAATCTATTGAAATATTTTTTTAAAATTTAAATTCCTGAAAATCCTTTAAAATCCTTAATAATATTCGACATCCCGTTAAAATTCCCTGGTATATTTCAAAAGTCGTGAAAATACTTCAGTGTCACAGAAATTCCTATTAAATCCCGTACATTTAAAATAAAATTTGGAAATATTAAAATGCCTAAAAATCTCTTAAAATCCATGGAAATCTTTTCCAATTCTTTAAAATCTCGGAAAATCTTTCGGTATCTCTTGAAATCCTTTGGAATTTAGTAAAATTTCTACAAATCCATTGAAAAATTGAAATTCTCTCTAAATACCTTAAAATCCCTTGAAATCTGTTAAACTACTTTCACAAATAATTTATATATTTTCTATGGTTCATCATTATTTATTAGTAATTGACATATTTTGTATACATTCAATAAAAGGTACACAATTTTACGAAGGGGGTGGGGGCAGCATTCAAATCTTACGATTCCGCACAATAGTGGAAGAAGGGATGAAAATTTCCTAAATCATCCTTACGTAATTAATTGACTTTGTCTATAGTAATTCTACACTTTGGAAAACATATGGGGTAAAGTGGGACACACTTCTTTTATCAAAAGAAGCAGTATTAAGTAACGAAATGGAAAAAATTAGGGTGTCCCAATTTACCCCACACTGTCCAACCTCGCCCCCTTTTACGAAACCTTACATCATTTTCACGCTTTCAGACTAAATTCAATTCATAAACTCGAACCATTAATTAATATTTTATCCAGCCAAACTTTAGTCTAATACATAAAATACAAAAAAAAAAGTAAAAATGCATAAGAAATTTCTAGCTTGATAAAAAAAAGGAATGAAAAGTTAATTATTTCAGTACGTGCATTGGCATCGTGAGTGCGTGCGCGTATGTGGGTATTGAAATTACGCAACACAGAAGAACGACCCCCCTAAGCGAGGGTAGGATGGGGTGAGTCATCACCTGGCCAGGGGGTGGGGGAGTTGAGCAGGGGGGAAATGACGGCTATTAGAAGGGGCCGTTGCGGACGAGGGCTCGAGCTAGACGGACACGAGTCATAGGGAAGGACTCGTTCAAAGCCTGCTAAAAGGTGGGGGGGGGGGGGTTCCCTCATGCTCGTAGAGAAACTGAGAGGCAAGGTGTGTGCGTGAGACGCACCCTACATACTCCCGCCGGGAAGTATCGCCTTTCATTAAAATTGCCTAAGGGCACCGCTCGATCGATGGCATTTCTCGTCGTCCTAGAGAAATCATTTTTTCATCGGACATCTAGCTTTCGATTCTGATGGGTGATTTGTATTGCGTGGTCATGTACGGGGAAAAAATGAGGGTCAGAAATAACTTAAGTCACTATAATGCAGAAGGCGGAGGCTATTTTTTTGGAATTTCTTAATTCTTTGAAATTCTTTTGAATTCTCTTAATTCATTTGAAATCTTTATAATTCCTCTCAATCCCTCTGAATTAACTGAGCTTAGTTAGGTTCTTCAATTTCCTGAATTTTCTGATCTCCTGGAATTAATTTATTTTCCAGAGTTCCCTAAATGCTTTGCAATCCGTTAAATTCTCTAAATTCTTTCAAAATCTATGAATTTTTTTGATTCCTGGAATGTTCTGAATTCCAGAATTTCCTTTAATTCTCTGAACTCCTCGAGTTCTTTCAATTTTTTGAATTTCAAGAATTCCCTGAATACTTTAAAATCACTGATAGTCTCTAAATTCCATCAATCCTTGAATTTTCTGCATTTCTTGAATTCCTTGAAAATTCTGGATTCTTTTGAATTTTCTTTACTCAATTAAAATCTTGATAATTCCTCTAGATCCCTCTGAATTCTCTGAACTTAGTGAAGTCCTTTAATTTTCTGAATTTACTGATATGCTTGAATTCCTTTAATTTCCTGAGTTTCCTAAATGCTTTGAAATCCGTGAAATTCTCTAAAATCTTTGAATTTTTTGAATTCGTTGAATATTATGAATTTCTGATATTCCTTCAATTCTATGCACTCTTTTAGTTGCTTCAATTTCAAGGATTTCCTGAATTCCTTGAATGCTTTAAAATCCCCGAAATTCTCTAAATTCTCCCAAAGTCTTTTAATTTTCTGCATTTCTTGAATTGGATAAATTCATTTGAATTCTCTAAATCTGTCTATATTCCCTGAGTTTAATGAAGTCCTTCAATTTCCAGAATTTTCTGATCACCTGAAATTCACTTAATCTCCTGAAATTTCTAAGTTCTTTTAAATCCGCGAAATTGTTTAAATTCTTTCAAAATTTGAATTTTTTGGATTCCTGGAATATTCCGAATTTCTAAAATTTCTTTAATTCTCTGAACTCCTTTAAAATCCCTCAAATTCTCTAAATTCTTTGAAAATCTTTATATCTTCTTATTTATTTCTTGAATTGTATGTATATTCCGAATTCTTTTAATTTCTTTAATGCACGAAAATTTTAATAACATGAATTCTCTAAAAACCTTCCTTGAAATCCTAAAATATTCGAAATTTCTTAAATCCTTCAATTCTTTAAATTTCTTCAATTACTTGAATTCTCAGATTTCCCTGAAATTCTAGAAAATGCTGAATTGCCGGAATCCATTGAATATGCTGAATTCCTACCATTTTTGGGCCTCTGAATTCCTTGAATTCCCTAAATACTATGAAATCCCTACAATCCTTAAAAAAATTTATTCCCTGAATTCCTTGGATATTCTGAATACCTTGAATTCACCTAATTCCTTAAATTCAGGACGTCGAAATATTCAAGGATTTCATAGTATTAAAAATATTGAGTGAATTTAAGAAATTTAGAGATTTTTAAGAATCCTGAGAATTTCCGGGATTCAGCTGATTTCAGGTATTTGAGAGCATTTTTGAAATTAATAGAATACAAAGAATTTGAGAAATTCTGAATATACAAGGGATTTGGGAATTTCAGAATATTTAAGGATTTTCCAGAATTAAAGGAGTTCTAAGATTTTCAGAAAATTCCGAATGTTCCATTAATTCAAGGATTTCCGAGAATTCTAGGAATTTTGAAATGTTCAGAAAATTAGAGAATTTAAGGAATTTCAAATGATTCCAGAATATGATTTAAGGATTTTTAAGGATTTCAAATAATTTAAATGACCGTGAAAATATTTAAAAAAGATTTTTATAGATTTCAAAGGAATCCGAAAGATTCTGAAATATTACTCAAATTCTCTCAATTCTCTGAATTCCCTAAATGCTCTAAAATCCCTCAAATTCTCTGAATTTCTGAATTTGTTTAATTCTTTGAATATTTTAAATTCCTAAATTCAAGGAATTCAGATATTTTAAGGTACTCCAAATATTCTTGATTATTATGAATTCACTGTATTCCTTGAATATTATGAATACCTTGAATTCTATTCATTCCTAAAATTCTGGAATTCAGGATTCAAATAATTCAGAGTTTTTCAGAAATTTAGAGAATTTCAGTAATTTAGAGGATTTCAGGAATTTAGAGAATTTTGAGGACTTTAGAGAATTTGAGAAATTCAGAAAATTTAAAGAATTTTAGGAATTAAGAATATTAAAAGAATTGATTAATTTCAGAATTCCAATTAAAATATAAATTAATAATCAATAAAAATTATTATATTATGGGTATTTTTGTTATTATATAGAATTTGGTCAGTTGAAACCGAATGAACATAAACAAAGCCAAGGAATAAGCACTTTGTGATATCTTTTTAACGTTATGTCTTCATTAGACCCAATATTTTCTAAATTAATAAAAGATCCAGAAGTGCCAGCACCACCAACTATAATAGGTAGACATTAGTAATTGTTGGTAATTATTTTTATTTTTATTTTAATTGAGGTTTAGCTAACTTGCAATTTAATGAGGTTGAGCATTTTGAGATTAAAATTTTCAAAATTGAGGATGATACTCTCCACCTTGAGAATAAGTTGATATAGCTTAAACATCATAGACTCTTATAGAAAACTATCATGGTGATAAAAACAAGCGACACAAATTTTAAGATCCGGATCGTATATTACTACTCTTCAAATAATATAATGCAAATAATTAAAGTACAGTAATCAGTGAGACGTGTTTTTATTTTCAACAGAATTTATATGTGTTTCAAATTATCAAGGTTTCATTACAAGTTTTTGTTTGAATAGAAATGATGACAATGATTTCACGCTTTGAGATAACTCTGTAGCATTATTTCTTTATGAGAACCACTGTTTTATGAATTACTTAAAAATAGAAAACTTCCGACATCGCCGACTGTGAAAGACAGATACTCATTCTTTTTTTATGTGTTCGGTGTAAAAGATTATATTGTTTTATAAACCGCGGTGTTACTTGAGTCGGCGATGTTCATTGAGTCAGCGATTTTACTGAGTTTTCGATGTTACTGGAGTCGGCGATGTTACTTAAGTCGGCAATTTTACTGAGTTTGCGATGTTCCTTAAGTCTGCGATGTTACTTGAGTCGAAGATTTTACTGAGGTTGCGATGTTTATTGAGACTGCGATGTTACTTGAGTAGGCGATTTTACTGCGTTTGCGATGTTCCTTGAGTCTGCGATATTCCTTGAGTCTGCGATGTTACTGGATTCTGCGATGTTACTGGAGTCTGCGGTGTTACTTGAGTCGGCAATTTTACTTGAGTCAGTGATTTTACTGAGTTTGCGATGTTACTTGAGTTTAAGATGTTACTGGAGTTTGCGATGTTACTGGAGTCTGCGATGTTACTGGAGTCTGCGGTGTTACTTGAGTCGGTAATTTTACTCAGTTTTAGATGTTCCTTCAGACTGCGATGTTACTTGAGTCTGCGGTTTTACTTAAGTCTGCGATGTTACTTGAGTCGAAGATTTTACTGAGGTTACGATGTTTCTTGAGACTCCGATGTTACTTGAGTAGGCGATTTTATTGCGTTTGCGATGTTCCTTGAGTCTGCGATATTCCTCGAGTCTGCGCTGTTACTGGATTCTGCGATGTTCCTGGAGTCTGCGGTGTTACTTGAGTCGGCGGTGTTACTTGAGTCGGCAATTTTACTCAGTTTTAGATGTTCCTTGAGTTTGCGATGTTACTTGAGTCTGCGGTGTTACTTAAGTCGGCGATGTTACTTGAGTCGAAGATTTTACTGAGGTTACGATGTTTCTTGAGTCTGCGATGTTACTTGAGTAGGCGATTTGACTAAGTTGATGTTCCTTGAGTCTGCGACATTCCTTCAGTCTGCGATGTTACTGGAGTCTGTGGTGTTACTTGAGTCGGCGATGTTACTTGAGTCAGTGATTTTACTGAGTTTGCGATATACTTGAGTTTGCGATGTTACTGGAGTCGGCGATGTTACCGGAGTGTGCCGTGTTGATTGAGTCGGCGATTTTACTCAGTTTTCGATGTTCCTTGAGTCTGCGATGTTACTTGAGTCTGCGGTGATACTTAATTTGGCGATGTTACTTGAGTCGAAGATTTTACTGAGATTACGATGTTTCTTGAGCCAGCGATGTTCCTTGAGTAGGCGATTTTACTGCATTTTCGATATTCCTTGAGTTTGCGATATTCCTTGAGTCTGCGATATTCCTTGAGTCTGCGATGTAACTGGAGTCTGTGGTGTTACTGGAATATGCGGTGTTACTTGAGTGAGCGATTTTACTGAGTTTGCGATGTTCCATGAGTCTGCGCTGTTACTTGAATCTGTTGAGTTTCCCCGCCCTTCTTAAAACCTTGCATCATTTGAGCAAAGTGATACCGCTCAGTCTTTCGTTTCAGTCTAGCAGCCTGCGTCAAATCCTTGTTGTTTTGCGGTAAGATTAAGGTTGATCGCAGGGGTTTCGCGACCACGTTTAGCTTTAGCACTCATATATGTGGGCTTATGTCTACTAGAGGCTGGTAATTGTTCGAAGGGAATTTTCTGCTCGTACACTTGTTGGTGACTGTAAGATCCTGGGGTACTCTCTGGATTGAAAGAATTAGAAGTCCCTGGTGGTATCTCATTTCCTTTTTCAACTTCGGATTGAGAGCCTAAGTCTGTAAAAACATACAAAATGCATGGCACTTTTGTTAGAAACACTCTAAATGGCTGTCGATAAAAGTCAGGGCTGACAAACAGTATCTTCAATTCACTTTCATTTCAAATCAAATTTTGGTAACTTTTTAAAATGTAAATTTCACTTTAGAAGCTTCTTGAACTCTAAAGATTAATTTAGTCACTTTTCATTCAATCAATAAACCCATTTATGAAACATTATTAATTTCAGGTTCAACCATATTTCTAACCATGAGCCTAAAATATTTCTGAAATTTCTTGAATTATCTTGAAACATTCGAGGGTATTCAAAAAGCTTCCATATAATTTTCAATAGGTTGCAAAGAATTCGAAATATTGTGGGATATTTTAAAAGATTCCAAGGCATTTTTAATATATTGCAATAATCCAAACGTATACCAAAGGATTTAAAGAGATTCCATCACATTTTTAACATATTTAAATAATTTAAAGGTATTTAAAAAAATTTGCAAAATTTAAGAATATTTTTCAAATTTCTGAGGAATTATCAAGAGCTTTTAAAAATTTTTATGGATTCCCTAAAACTTTAAGGGATTCGCAATATTTTAGAGCATCTCATACGCTTTGAAAGCATTTTTTTATTTATTTTAATAGTGTTAAGGGATTTCAAGAAACTGCTAAATAATTAGAGTATTTTGATAGATTTCAAGAAATTTTCAAGATCTTTTCAAAGCTTTAAGAGTTTTTTTTTTAAATATTTCGAAGGACTTGAAATACTCTACAGTATTTATAAATATTCCGAGGCATTTTTAAGAGATTTCAATAATCCAAAGTTATTCTAAAGGGTTTCAAAAGATTTTAATAAATTTTTAATATGTCTAAATAATTTAAAGGGATTTCGAAGGATTTACAATATTATAGGGCATTTTAAAATTTCCGAGCAGTTAGTAAGAGCTTTTTAATGTTTTAAGGGATTTCCAAAGACTTGAAGGGATTAGAAATATTTTAGGGACATTTCTAAGCTTCCAATGAATATTGTTTTTGATTTTAATATTTTTAATGGATTTCTGAAAGGTTTTAGGATAGTTTTTCAATTCGAAAGGAATTTTTAAGATCATTCAAAAGTTTTAAGGCATTTCAAAGGATTTAAAAGAATATGAAATATTTTTAGGTATTTTGAAAGCTTCGAAGGTATTTTTACATTGATGTCAATAATTTTGAGGGATTCAAAGGGTTTGCAAAGATTTAAGGGCATGTTTGAAATTTTTAATGTATTTAAAAATGGTTTTGAATTTTTCAAATATTTTAGGTTATTTTTAAAAATTCCCAGGAATTTTCAAGATATTTTAAAAGTTTTCAGGGATTTCAAAAGATTTAAATCTTAAGATTAAGATTTAAAAGATTTTTAAAACATTTAAATATCTTAAAATTTTCAAAACTTCTAAGGTATTTCAATATATTTAAAAAGTTTGTAGTAAATTCAAACGATTTCAAAAGATTTCAAATATTGTCGTGTATTTAAAAATGCTCGAAACTATTTTTAATAGATTTTAATTATTTGAAGTGATTTGAAAGAATTTTAAAGATTTAAAGTTTTTTGTTACAAATTCCAACGAATATGCCAGACCTTTTTAAAAGTTTCGAGAGATTTCAAAAGATTTCAAAGGATTTGTAATATTTTATAATATTTTAAAAGATTCCAAGATATCTTTAATAGATTTTAATTATTGAAAGGTATTTTGGAAATTTTAATGGAAGTTTTCAGATCTCTTGAAAGTTTTAAGGAATTAAAAAAAACTTAAAGAGTTTGAAATATTGTAGGGTACTTTAAAAGATTCCAAGACATTTTTAATAGATTCCAATAATGATAAGAGATTCCAAGAGATAGCAAAAATTTTAGGGTATATTCATTAATTCAAAGAAATTTTAAAGATATTTTAAAAGTTGCGAGGTACTTTAAAGATTTCAAAAGATTTTAAATATTGTAGGGTATTTTAATAGATTATAAGGAATTTTTAATATATTTTAATTATTTGAAGGGATTTAAATGAATTTGAAAGGTTTCAGGGATTTATAAGTAAATATTTTATAAGCATGCAAAGAATTTTTTATTTATTTTAATAATTTCAAGGCATCCCAAGGGATTGCAAGAATTTTAGCGTATTTGAAAAATTCTAATGAAATTTTTAATAGATTTTAATAACTTGAAGGAATTTCAAAGGATTTGAAAGATTGTAGGCTATTTTTAAAATTTCCAAGGAATTTTCAAGTGCTTTTAAAAGTTTTGAGAGATTTCAAAATATTTAATAGAATTTAAAATATTTTGGGGAATTTTGGAAGCTTTGGAGGAATTTTTAATGGGTTTCAGTAATGTAAAGGGATTTTAAGAGTTTGGAAAGATTTGAGGGTATTTTTATAAAGTCGCAGGAACTTTCAAGATCTTTTGAAAGTTTTAAGGAATTTTAAAAGATTTCAAAAGGATTTGAAATATTAGAAGGCATTTTGACAGATTCCAAGGAAGTTTTATAGCTATCAGTAATTTGAAGGTACTCCAAAGTATTTTCGAAGATTCAACGGAATTTTTAATATATAATTTTTAATTTATAATTAAAAATTTGTAATATATAATTTTAATATATAATAATTTTTAAGATTTTATAATATTTTTAAAATTTTCAAAGAATTTCAGAGGGCTATATAAATTTGCATGTGATTTCAAGGGATTTTAAATATGTATTTTAGTGTGCTATTGAAATTTGAAAAAAGATAACAATTGTTTTCCTAAAAAAGAGTAGAAAATAATTTTCTTTACAAAAATAAAAAAGAAGAAAAAAATTAAAGTTTTTAAGGAAAAAGTACATCATTTTTAGAGTTCCGTAGCGTGGCTCAGAAACCCTTATAGCTTCGGTCGAATCATAAATTTACATAGGGCCCAAAATTTTACATAAGGCCCAAATCTGATCTAGCACCAAAAATTGATATGCGGCCCAAAATTTATACTTTGCCCAGATGTGACATAGGGCCTAAAATTGGAATACGTTTTAAAACTGAAATAGGGCCCAAAATTGGCATAGGCCCAAAAATTGGCCCAGGGCCCAAAACTTACATCGGCCCGAAATTGAAACACGTCTCAAAATTTACATAGGGCTTAATATGGACATAGGGCCTGAAGCTGACATATTACCCAAAATTGACATAGGACCCATAATTGATATAAGAGAAAAAATATAAGCACCTAAAACTACGAAGAATTGTTTCCAATATGAATGCCATGTGTTCAATTTACTTGAATTGTTTACAGTGGAATTTTTCAGATTTTTTTAATTGTGTCAAACTTACTTAATTGTATAAAAATATAACTCGAATCGTTTTATAGTCATATCAATTTATCCTAAATACAAGAAAGGCCGCTTGGAATTCTTATAAATTTGACCGAATTCTTTTAAATTCTGATGCATTGCAAAGAATAACAAATTAATAATGTAAACATTAAAATTTGTATTATTCCGTTAAAAAATATTCTGGTTCAATAATGTTATAATATTGGAAGTTTCTTCTTTAAATATTAATGGTCAGGAAAAATGAAAAATTAATTATGGATATATTTTATGGTATATACTAACCATACTAATAACTTTCATTTCCAACCCACCCTCACCCTCCCCGCAGCAACACAAATATGACCCAAAAATAAAAAACTACATTTTTACGTATTATTGTTACTTTTTAGAAAATTCCGTCATCTTCGTCATACAAGTAATTACTAATGGACAACTTGAATATTTACTATGACTTTTTAAACAATTTTCAAGTGTTTAAACAAATTTAAATTATTTAAACAAAATGTAAAACAATAATCGTATTTTCTTATTGAAATGTAATTGTTAGTCATTCTGTGTAGTAGTAAATTTTTCTAAAAACATTATTTAATTATTTAAATAATTATTTATTGTCTATTTTCAACTTTTCTAAAAAGTGAACCAGATATATCAACTTTTTTTAATCCTTATTTGTTCAAGCAGTTTTTTTCGATAGCCAACAAAATTAAATTAAATAGACCACATACAATTATTTCTGACTGTATACTGTATAGACAGAATACATTTAACACTTTTTCATTCTTTAAACAAATATAATTTTATTAAATAATTAATTTTCCAAAAATCTTTTAAAATCGTAATTAATTGTATTTCTTCTATTTTATTTTATTTTTTTATATATAGAAAAGTAACTGGTTGAGCAAATAAAAATTGTTTAAAAAAATATAAATTTGTTAAACATAAGAAGAAATGTATGACAATTATGTAAGTATTTAACAAAAAGTAGCGCAGGATACCAATTTGTAAAAAGTGGACATCTGTGTCTCAATTTTTAGAAATTTGGAAAATAAACAATAATTAATTATTTAAATAATTACAAAATGCTTTTAGAAAAATTTACTGCTTCAAACGATGACAAAATATTGCATTACAATCAAAAATACGAGTATTTTATACATTTTTCGGGATCAAATAATTGTTTAAATAATTTACATTTGTTTAAACAATTTAAAATTGTTTAAAAAGTAATGGTACATA
>JAWWLR010000127.1:46967024-46978656 GCA_035041075.1 Acraspis erinacei
GTATGACTGCAACTTGAAGGTTTTTCAAAGAAATTTAAAGCTATTAAGGATATTTATAATTTCCAATTAACTTGAAAGAACTATACAAAATATTAAGGAATTTCAAAGGACTGAAAAGTTTTCAAGGTACCCTTAAAAAGCACAAGGAATTTTTAAAAGGTTCAAAAACTTTTAAGGTATTTCAAAGGATTTGAATTATTTAAGTATATTCTAAAAGCTTTCAATGAATGTTTAATATATTTGGATATCATCGAGGAATTCCAAAGGATTTAAAGATTTAAGGGCATTTTTATAGATTCCAGTCAATTTCAAAGAGGTTTACAAATTTTCAGGGGATTTCAAAGGATTTTAAATATTTTAGGATATTTTTGAAAAATAAAGGAATTTTCAAAATCTTTACATTTCAAAGGGTTTCTCGAAGTAAGTTAATACATTTTGCAGGATTTTAGTAAATATTCTCAGATTTCTTAAATTTTCATGGGTTTAAAAAAAAAATTTACTAGATTTTAAAGCATTCATTATAAATAATTGAAAGCTTTCTTAGCGTTTCAAAGATTTACAGGTTTCAAAATATTTTTACAGTTCAAATGAATCGTTTGGAATTTACTCTGCATTTTTAATCATTTATCCTGGATACTTTCAAATTATTTGGATCTTCTAAATTTTACTCGATTGTACTCAATTCAATAGATTATTTGGAATTCTCAGTTTTGCAGCCCGGGAAAAAACCCTTATAGTCTTCTTCGGGCCCAAATCTGACATACTTTCCAAATTTGGCATATGACCCAAAATTAACATAGGACAAAAAATATAAGCACCTGAAACTATAAAAAATTGTTTCCAATTCGCATGATGTTTGTTCAATTTACTTAAGAGTTTGCAGTAAACTTGAATTATTTTGCACTTTATCAAATTATTCAAATTTCCTTTAAATTTATCTAAGTTCAGTCCAATTTTAATGAAAACAATGGATTTTTTGTGATCTGTTGAATTTTTCAAACTTACTTGAATTCTTTAAAATTTATCTGAAATTTTTGTATAATCTTATAAATTTATACTAAATACAAGAAAGTTAGCCTGGGTTTCTCACAGTGTTCACTAAATTCTCTTAAATTCTGATGCATTCCAGGAATAATAATTTAAACATGTAAAAATTCAAATTTCTTCTATTCCATCTATAAAAGATTCCATATCAAAAATGTTGCAAGATTAGACTTTTTTTGAATATTAATAGTCAGGGAAAGTAAAAAATTAATTATGGAAAAATCTCTGAAAAGTCAAGGTATTTTTTAACCTTATGGCCTTCCTGTACTTAAATAAAGATAACACATTCCTTCTAAAAAAACGTATCTTATTAAATCCCCATTTGCAGTTTAAAGATTTAGCGAAGTGAGAGAAAAGCTGTAAAAATCCTTTCCGAATGCAGGGTATACCAATCGAGTTTTGTACGCATCTACAGAAAAAATTGAAAATATGATAAAAATCTACATTTATAAATGTACTTAAAATTGAACTGTAAAGATGATATTGCAACATTCTTAATATCTGGCAAATTTTTGCTGAACTAAATTCCATCTTTCAATTTAATTACATTTCTGAATTTTAGGTGTAACATTTTTCAGGATTCTATTTTACTGTATTCAATATGATCGAGTGTAAAAGCCACAATTTTATAAATATTTTGAATTGTGAGATTTTTTAATATTGCTAGTATCAAACTTACCGATAGCATTTAGGAAAACTACACAAGTGATCATTACGGCCAACATGTTAGCTACTGGATCCACTAATTATTTTTAAACCGTTTGCATTTATGAACATATTTAAATGATAAATTTTTATGAGACTAGTCACTTTTATAGCTTTTATTTTTTATTAGGTTCGAGATTATGTGGCCTTCACAGCTTTGTTTTAATATTTCACGAAAACTTGTATTATATATTGTTGACCTAAAATAATCCGCATATAAATCTTATAAGATAACGCTTATATTTCAAAATTTCATAATATTTATGGGTCAATCTGGTCACATTCAACCGTCTAAAATGACGAAACGTAGAATGATTTGCGGAAGACAACGTTAAAAAATCAAAATTATATAGGGTAGACCACCCTACTGTACAGCATGATTTATAGTAGATAATCTTAAGAAACCTAAGAACTAGAAAAAAATATTCATTATTTCCTTAGTATAACACTTTTCAGCAAGGTTTCCATACTTTCTGAAATTTTGTTATTAAAGTGTTAGAGCTAATGAATATGTGAGAGTAAAAAATTAATTTTTATCATGAAAAAAAGAGTTTGCTTCTTCATTATTCATACTTCTTACCTAATAATCTTTGATACATCCACAGAAAATTTATATTAAAGTTTAAGAAATAAATTATTTATGCTGAGATTTTTAAATCAGACTAATTAATTCTTAATCAAAGAAAAGTTATTTTTAATGTACCACATAAATCGAAATTAGTGAAATTTCATTAATGACTAGTGTAACTGTACTAATAAAGTTAAAGAAAAGGGATTCACTAAAGATTAGTAGTAAATGTCTATAAATTCAATATTGGAAAACTACCAATTATTTCGTGAAAATATATGGATTAATTTAGGGCTGTGGGTATATATTAATATTAATTGAAAGGAACATATAAAAATATGATTAGTGACGAATAGAAGCGTGTAATTAAAAATGATTATCTAACCTCTGCTTTTTTGAAACAATGTAAAGTCAAATCTCGTGAATATATATGTAGACTTAGTCACCTGATGTTGGATTATATTTCGTCACCTTCACAAACAAAACGTTTTTGCGAGATCGCGGTTTCGAAATAAAAACACAAGAATTATTTAGACATCTAATCAATTTCATCTTGCTCTAGGAACTTTTCGAATAAACTCTTATCCACTCTCCATGTACCGATAGAAATTTGATTTCATTTATTATCATGCTCAGTGTTAAATAACCATAACGGGCAACCGAACGTACATTCATATTTGATACACCCATTACTAACATTTTGTACAAAACACCATACAGGCATAATTCCGCTTCTCCTCTAACGTTATAAAATTATAATCATTGCCTGTTCTTCTAAAGACTAAGTATTTAAGAAATCTCTTTTGTACATATTCGAGTTCATTCCTATATTTAATTACAATCGGCCCCTGAACAATAACATATTCAAGCCTTGAGCAAATAGAACCAATAAACAGAGTTCTTAATGTGAACTCTGATTTAAAGACCTTAGGGGATTAAATAACAAAACCCTAATGTTTTAACCACCAAAGCAGCTATTTTAATAAGATCATCGGTAAAGCTGAAAATCTCATTAAACAAGATTCGTAAGTCCTTCATTGTCACCACTCTTTCCAAAGTCACTTTCCCTATCGCATATCTTCAATATTAAATTAAGATCCTTTTGTAGACTCATTAGACTCAATGAGACAATTAATCACTCTAGATATTTTAATGTTATCCGCAAACAATGGTATGTAGCATTCTAATCCAATCACTATATCGTTCACATAGATATTAAATGCAATGGGTCTAACTACAGACCCTTGAAGAACACCTGAGGTTGGAATGACAATTTTGGAATAGTGGCTATAATACTGCACATCATGCGATCTATTAGACAAATAATCTATAACCAGGTTAATAAGATTTCATGGCTAATCTAACGCTAACAATTTATCAAGTACAATATGTTGACTAATAGAATCAAATGCGCTTGAGGGATAAAAATAAATGACGTCGACTTACTTAACCTCCTCCAGAGGTAGATCAACAATTTGCATAAGGGAGGTTAAATTAGTTACATGCGATCTCCTAGATGTGAAACCATGCTGAAATTCTGTTGAATATGGTACAAAGGAATTATGAATAATCTTGATAATAGAAAGTTCAAATACTTTGGCAAAATTATTTATGATTGCTACAGGCCTATACGACCGAATATTTGACTTTTTCCATTCCTTAAAAAGCAGGAAATATTCTCGCCGTTTTCTACTGCCGGGGAAAGATTCCTGAGCGTAATGCTAAATTATAAATTCTAGATAATTGTTCCATAAGATGAACAGAAGTTTCCGTACAAAAGAGGCGCGCACGCCGCGTCATACCCATCTGTAGACGTATTCTTGAGTTAATCTATCTCATTTTTAACTCCCTGAACAATGAGTTGAAATAAATTGTCATTATTAATTGACAGTGGCCATTGATCGAAGACTAAGGTTAGCGCTATCTTCATACACTTCCCTAAAAAACTTTACACAAGAATTTACAATTAAATAGAGTTCCTCAAGCTTACCATCATCCAAAAATATCGCAATAAGAATTCGAGTCCGGCCTGACGGCCTATCAACAAATTTGAAGAAAAAAACTGTCGGATTCTACCTGATGTCATTCTCATTCTAATAGTCTTATTCTTGAGATCAGAACTGAATCATGCTTTTATGTTTCACGTTCGTGAATGGACTTGTTGTTGTCCTAACTACCCTCCTGACTCTTCCTCTAAAACTTTTCTTTCAATTTTATACCTCTAATAAGAACAGCTAAAAACCAAGGAGGGAAACAATTCCTGGCAATGCGTGTATTGAGCAAGCGTGTTATGAAGAGTTCAAAAGCATGTTTTAAAACATCGCAAACAGAACTACTAGACTCTTCAACTGATCTCAGACTGGTTAGTTCATACCATACATAGTTCATTAAATAGATACATAGACTGCCTAAATTATCCAAAGCCCGTTCAACCACGCAGTGTATACCCACAAAAACTGGATCCGAAACTACAAAACAACATAATTTTCGTAGCTTGTGTGGTTTGTCCACATTTTTTAATGTGTTTCATCTTTTTTCTATCTTTGTTCAAAACTTTTATATTTTGGTCGAAAGTTCATCTTTTGGTTGAAAATGCATTATTATAGTTGAAAGGTAATTCTTTTTAATTAGAAAGAATACTGAATAGTTTCGGCTCGTATAAGTATAAAATAGAGTTACTGAAGAAAAGAAAAAAACAAATACAAATGTTTAATACAAATAACGGAATCGTGTACAATTATCAACACTGTTGAAGGAATCCAAGGTCATGTTATGAAATTGTGAACCTGATGTAGCCTGTCTCCAATTTAGAAACATTACCTTCTAATTGTTTGAACAAAGTTAAGAAAAATAAATAGTGGCTCATCGGACCAGAAAATAAAGTGAGATTAAAAAGTTTTATCTTGTGTCATAAATCAATAAAGAATGTCAAATAAATTTAATACGCTGATAAAGGGTTTTCATTTATATCGATTTTTATACAAACTAAGCAAGAGCGATTGTTAATAATAAACAATGTTAATAATGGTAGATATTGGTTTTGCAACAGCGACATGAATGGATTTTTACTTTAAAAAAATAATTATTCCGTTGCAATAAATTTTTATTTGTTATAAACATTTAAAATTTTATCATTAAATGGCACATTTCCTTTATCGGAAAAAGTGTATAATTATACAAACACAAAATGTTATCTACCTGAAGAAATGCTTAATTGGTATAAGGTAGTTTAGAACTCAACAGAAGAGGTGAATCTTACAAGCAGAATTAATTTTAAAATAAATTAAATTGCAACAAAAAAAGTAATTTACAACCAAATGGTTTATTTTCCGACTAAAATTATGAATCTTCAACCAAAAACGAGAAGACGTTTATTTTTCAACCACCTAGTTGAATTTTTTTCAACTAAAAAAGGTGAGTTCACAAAAAGAACTGTATTAGTTGATATTTTAACCAATTATTATTAAAACTTAAACAGAAAAAAGTTAAATTCTTAGTTTTCTACGGCAAATGTTTATCCAGCAAAAGTACATTGAAAAATTATCAGAATCAGTGATAGCAAATTACAAAGAAACTTCCTACCACGTATTCGCAGCTACGGAAACAACAAACTGTTTCCTGTGAAAGCAGCAAGACCGTCTACCCAAACCATGTTTGTCAAGCACAAACATTATCACTTACAATCAAACAATTGAAAGAAATCCAGTTAACCTAGACACCGAAACTGATCTACCTAAACAGAAAAATCTCCCTGAGTTACCAGGTTTGAACTAAGTGAATAGTAATCAGAAACAGCCGTTATCAACATCCCCATCAAATAAATCCGAAATTCACTCTACAACAGGAAAAAATACGCCAGAATCTCTGAAAGAACCAGTTAACAAATGAACTAAGAGAAAATCTAAAAAAATAAGAATGGTCAAGCATAAAAAAATCTCCAACAACAGTAGAAGAAATGCTCCTACCCACGAAAGATTCCCCACTGATTTTCCTCTAAACTTCAGGCGACTTAAACTGGTAATAGAAAATGGCCAAGGAGCAGCGGACATAACAACAATAGTGAGATATTACACAGATGAAGTAAAGGACTTAATACCAACAAGGTTAATTAAAAAATACTCATGAAACCTGACACACACAAAGCAGACTTAGTCCGATCTAAATCAGTTTACGAAGACTCTCCATCATACATAGACTCTGAAAATAATTTCGATGAATCACAATTATAGACATATTACAATGGAATCTGTATGGATTTTTGCGCCCATCTAAAAGAACTACAAAGCACCATTAAAGCAATAAATCCAGAAATCATTTCCTTACAAAAAAACAAAACTTTAAAGGTAAAATTTAGGGAATTATAACAGGATATGAAAAATTGGTTAAATACCGTAATCGGGCGGACGAGGAAATCTAACTACAAACAAAGCAGAAGCTCTAGCAGTTAGAATCGCTACTCCTATAAAACTCTGTATATGCAGTAGTTCCTCCCCAATAGTAATGAACTAAAAAAGGCAGAGTTAGAAAACCTAATTCAATAACTACTCAAACCGTTTTTACTTTTAGGAGATTTCAACGCCAAAAACAGACTATGGGAAAATAACAAAACATGCCAATCAACACATCTTACAAAATTCAGCAAAAAAAGGTACTCTTGTACAGCTAGATCCCATCTACAGCACCAGCAAAAAATATACTGCGGAATATTCCACACTAGCCAAATAAAAAAGTTTGATTAGAAATAAGCGAACGCCCTCTAATCAACAGACGACTCGAACCCACGTTAAAACGAACAGTCTGGACAGCAGCCATATCTGAAAACGCAACCTATGAAATACTCTTCTCAAAGAATCCAAAAGATTTTTTCAATTTACAACTATGTCTCCTGAAACATAGAATAAAAATAGAAGAAGAATACTTCGCGAGAACATCAACCCAGTTACCCCCAATCCAGTAGAATTGCCTTAGCCAAAACCCTCTTAGGTCTCTGTTTCCTACAAACCTGGACCTCAGAATAACCATTAAAAAATTAAATCCAGGAATCATTTCCTTACAAGAAAAAAAACTTTAAAAGTAAAATGTACGGAAATCTAACAAGATATGAAAAATTGGTTAAATACTGTAATCGGGCGGACGGGGAAATCTAACTACAAACCAACCTAGAGGCTCTAGCAGTTAGAATCGCTACCCGTATAAAACTCTGTATATGCAAAAGTTCCTCCCCGATAGTAATGAACTAGAACAGGCAGAGTTATAAAGCCTAATTGAACAACTACCCAAACGCTATTTACGTTTAGGAGATTTCAACGCCAAAAACAGACTATGGGAAAATAACAAAACAGGCCTATCAACACATGTTCCAAAATTCAGCAATAAAAGGTACTCTTTTATAGCTAGATTCCATGTACAGCACCAGTAAAAAATATGCTGCGGAATATTCCACTCTAGCCAAATAAAAAAGTTTGATTAGAAATAAGCGAACGCCCTCTAATCAACAGAAGACTCGACCTCACGTTAAAACGAACATTCTGGACAGCAGCCATACCTGAAAACGCAACCTATGAACTACTCTTCTCAAAGAATCCAAAAGATTTTTTCAATTTACAACCATGTCTCCTGTAACCTACAATAAAAATAGAAGATGAATATTTAGCGATAACATCAACCCAGTTACCCCCAATCCAGTAGAATGTCTTTAGCCAAGACCCTATTTGGTCTCTGTTTCCTACAAACTGGATCTCAGGCTATCTAAAATTAAAAAAGAAAAGATATCGTTTCAAACCAATGGCTACAATTACACTAAAACATTGAAAAAAGCTACAGCAGTCAAACTGATCTCTTTACAGGCGGTTCTAAAACAGAACTAGAAATTCGTAAGATCATAGAATCCAACAAATCCAAACAAATCTATAGTAAATAGTTGCAAGTAAATAAACAAATCAAGGCCATATGGATCCCCGCACTCCAAAATATCAACGTATATGAACAAGCAGGCATGCTGGCCACCTTTGCAACTTCTCTATCAGTCGAGATGGAAGATCTAAGAATATCCTTACCAGATGCCAAGAACTATGTTCAAAGAATCGCCCACTAATATTCGAGAGAAACCAACAAGAAAACTCAGAATGGCATTCCCACTATCCTGAAGAAGAACCCAAATCATCCCTCATGGAAAAAATTCACGAGAAGGGGAGAAGTTCTCCTCACTAGCCATTTTTATTAGAAAGGAAAAATAAAAAAAAGCATTTAATTCAGTAACAACCAAAGCAAAAAACCGTGTCACCATCATTTGCAAAATATCCATTTACAATTCTCTATTAACAAAATATATACTTATAACTCTAAATTGTTTTTAAAATGTTTTTATTTTCAACAGAATTTATATTTGCTGCAAATTATACAAGGTTTCATTTTAAAATTTGGATTTTTTAAAAATCAGGCCAACAATTCAATACTTTGAGATACCTCTTTAATATTATTTCTTTATTAGAACCACTATTTTCTGAATTACATCAAGATACAGAAGGTCCAAAATCGCCGATTATGATGATAGACATTAGGGGCATTATTCCTGAACTGCCCCAACTTTAAAAGTCATGTCTTCCGATTGCCTTCAAATTGTCAGAGTTTGTTTGCCTATATGATAGTAGTATACCCACCAATTTATAGACTTTTACTAACGCCCAACTAAGCTCCAATCTGCGCATTCGTTGGGCTGAGTATTACAGCCCAGACAGTTGCCCAATTGGGCTGCCTAACTATTAATTGGGCAATCTGGTTGGGGCCCAGTCTGGCCCCAACTAACTTTTCCACATGGATGCCCAGTAATAATTTGTAAAATCAAATTCTGGTAAGACCGTTTGTATTTTAAATTGTTGCAACAAAATTGTCTGAAATTATGATAAATAAAATCTTGAATTTTATTGTCCTAGATAAGTTAATACTTTCTTCAAGATACTTTGTATGTTTTTTATTTGCTTCCTTATCATTTAAGAAGGATCGAGTGAGGCTAGGCAGTCGTACTTTATAAACTGAATTTTTGTTTAACGTTAACAAGAGGTCACTGTGTTTTTAAATTAAAATAATTTTCGCGTAGCGTCACTATTCGCCTCTGTGAAATCACTCTTCTCCGCGCATTGCACTCGCGTACACACGCCGTCATGCGTACTGAGCATTTGAGCGAGTTCCGCCCGCATCAAATGAAATTCATCCCCGTTCTAGCGTCCTTTCGGACATTTCATACTTACACAAGAGAGCAGGGCGAGAGCGGTTGCGACTGTCACCTTGGGAGGACCGCAGTGCGCGGGTACTCAGTCGAGTATATTTGACCTTCCAATTGGAAACGATTCAGTCGGTCCTGTCTGTTTACGTATCGAGGTCCCCGATTTAGAAGCACAACCAGTGCAACGTAACCCCCGAAACTGCTGTTACATCGGAGGTCGTGTGTACTAAGAAAAATTCTGATCAGTCATTCGGCTTTTACGTTCGTTTTCGACTTTCAATCACTATCCGCCAAGACATACTAACTTTATGTTTACCTCAATATCATAAATTAAGGTGCCTTATGAAATTAAAATTATCCTGAAAGTAAGTTCAATTAAGTTTCAAATGAAATATTTTTTCTGTTAAAATTTCAGACATGTTAGCCCTATTAATTTACGAGGCATTCAGTTCTGAAAATGATTATTTTAACATGTATCTAATGAAGAACACTGCTCCCGCGCCATCTCACATTTCGATTTTTACTACGCCAAAATCCAACTTTGAGTATTGAAAATTAAAATTAAAAAGGAAGATCTTTGTTAACATAAAATGACAACCCGGCACTAAAAGAATAAGTCAAATATCATTTTTTTACATTTTTTAAAACTGATATCAACCAAGAAACTTTAACAATCTCTGTTTCATAAAGTGTTGCAAAGTTTTTAAATTCTGCTCACAAAAATAGTATAGTACACTTTTGCGAACCAAAAACCTTAGATACAGTCTCGACTAAAAATGCCATCTTATACTGTCTTTAAGATAGATAGTTTATAACCACATTATCCATTTCAGTTTTGCTTGTATATTAGACTTTTTTTTACAACATCTTTTTTCACGCTATACGAGCACGTAGATTTCCTTAATATACGGATTCCGAGTTGAAATTTAGAACCTACTTTGTAGTTGCAGCTCCTTGTTAGAACCTGCTTTGACGCTATTTAAGCTCATAGCCCCTGCTTTAAACTTTTAACTCCTAGAGAATGAAACATTAGAGCATACTTTGACTCCATTTCAATCTTTACAGTCTTTACAGTCAAGATCCTTCTTTGACGCTTTTTAACCTCCCCTTCAATACAATGTGCCTACAATGTTCGAACTTAATGAAAATAAATTAAAAATTATTTGTTACTTAGGTTTAATTTATCTCTTTGGTCATCTTATGACTGAATATACACATATTTAACAAGAATGTTTAATTCAAGATTCAATATAATTGTTATTAATTATTTTTATATAAATAAATACTTATTTGCAATGCTCAATCGCATAAAAATATTTTCTCTTAACTGAAAATGCTGAAAATTTGTATGAGAATAATATCGATCATGGAAAATTAATAAATATTGTCGATGAATAAGTCATTATAAATATTTTTATCAATAATTAATGAAAGTGTGTATCGCTGACAACAAATATTATAAATTAAATAAAAAATTTGAAAATTATGTTAAAATATATAATTATAATTAAATATACTAACTGTTATTTATTTTTTATTAGATTATTGCGGTTAATTTATTTACAACATGATTTCGTATAGAAAATAATTTTTTCCAAGGAACAGTACCACTTTTTCAATCGTTTGGTCATTTTTGTTGCTAAACAATAACAATTGAGAGTTTCTGAAACATTTTCTTATAGAAATATTACTATTTGCGTTTTTACCACTTGATTTAGGAGGAAAATTCATTTTTTTGTTATGAGAAAATTTTTACTGTTTTAATTTTTTCATCATATTTGCTGGAGAATAAGAACAGCCAAATGTATGAAAAATAATTGTCTACTTATCTCGAATTTTGGGACGACGAGACAGTTGGTTATAAAACTAGTACTGTTTTTTTTAACATAAAACTTATTTCCTTATGATTATTAGGTTGAATCTTGGATCTAAATATTTGTATTTTTTAGTATAATTGGATTATTTATGATGCTGAACGACTTTAAAAAAATCTTTGCCGAATAAAGAGATAAAATGATATTGTTATTGAAATCGACAAGTGTGACATTGTATTTGTTTGAGTAATAAATAACACAGGATTAAATTTAAATATC